>BOPP01000016.1:14741538-14767215 GCA_017312745.1 Gryllus bimaculatus
TCCATCTCTGCAACGTCATATGCACACTTCCCGCAAACCTTAGAGAAGCGGCTCTACAGGTCATGAACGCTCTAAAAAAAGAAATATTCCGACGACGTGTCGAGGAAAGAGCTCGACGACGAGAAGATTTCAATTTCCGTTTCTCTGGCTACAGACCCTAAGCGTATACCCCTTTCTTCAGTCCTTTACGTAACGATTCCAGCGACGAAGAGTCGTAAATGACGACATCCATTACCGATCAACGCATGGTGGGGAGCAGAATGTGACGTCACTGCTGATAAGTCCACCGCAGAGTGACGTCAGCAGTGATACGTTTATCTTTTAAAACGACGCGATGGCACGCTGCAGACGACAGTTCATCATAAGCGCCAGTCAAGACAACACGATGGTTTTCTACGACTTGGCTGAGGAGGATTAACTGCAGGACGAGGATGTGTACGATGACGAAGAGCATTCGCACGACGAAGAGGAGGAGGAGGAAAAAGAAACTTGCAATATACCAGCGTACGTCGCCACCAAAGAGTACGTGAACGAAAAACTTTAACACGCACATCAACTATATCAAAAATTGGCATATTGGCGCAAGATGCCAATATAGCATTGCAGCAACAGCTCCATCAACTCAAGGCAAAATTACAAAGCGTGACCGACACTCAATCCAGATGTCTTCGGCAATGGAACGTCAACGATGCCTTTAACGCCGATCTTTATCGCATTTCGAATACGGATTCTCCTCAAGACGAAAAAGTTGTCGCCAACAAAGCGTACGTCGACAGCAACATTAAAAACATCAAGACGCATCTAGAAAAAATTAGATAAACTGAGTAGCACGAAGATAAACTGAGTAATAAATCAAAAAAGAAGAAATGAGAAAATAAAAACGATCCCATCAAAGTGGCAGCGAAAGTGGGCACGTCATACGTTGATATCTTTAAAGAAATCAGCGCAAAGATGAAACCCAAAGAGGGTGAGGCTGACTTTAAAACGGTGAGAAAAACGAGAAAAGGCGAATACCTATTCGTCTTACAAGAGAAAGGTAAAACAGATGAATTCCACATCATCTTGAAGGAAACCCTGGAAGGTAAAGCGAATGTAGCGGTCCTAATCAAGCAGACGACCATCGTCATTAGAGACACCATGGAGTTTTCAACAGAAGATGACGTGAGAGGCAATCCGAAAAGAAACAGGGGTAACAAATCTGGAGATGGCCTGCTATTAAAGGAAAGAGTACGCCGGCCTATAGTCAGCAATAGTCAAATTGCCGCAGAACGTGGCCGAAAGTCTTCTCCAAAAACAGAAAATAGCAATACATATGGTCTACTGCAGTATCACTGTACGGAAGAAGGTGATCAGATGCTACAGGTGTCACGCACATGACCTTATCGCCAAACAGTGCAGTGGCCCCGACAGGAGAAATCTCAGCTGGAACTGTGGAGAAGGCTATCAAAGAAAAGACTGTACTACGAGACTGCCTGCCTATCTTGCAAGGACAGCAATGTCTACCAACTACATCGTCCTGGCAGTAAATTTTATACGTCGTTTCAGAATGTGCTAAGCAAAAGAAACAATGGAGCTAAAATTCCTGCAAAGAAACATAGGGAAAGGCAGGCAAACAAGACCTACTCCTGTAAAAAGGTACAATAAAAAAGAATAGACATTGTCATAATATCAGAACAATACAGGAGGCCAGTCTCAAGAACATGATACCAGGACCTATCCGGTAAATTGGGACCAATCCGGGTCGAAGAAAAGAACATGGTCTTCTTATGGATTGAAGTAGGTTCTGTTCGAATCTATAGCTGCTACGTCTCACTGAATGCTCCCATTGGTACATTCGAAATAGAAGTGCAAAACCTAGAAGATAACATTCATGCCGCTACTGGAGAAGTCTTAATGGCCGGGGACTTGAACGCGAAATCCTCGGAGTGGGAGTCATCAAGAAGCGACAGAAGAGGGTCTCTTGTCACAGACATGGGAGCTAGAGGAAACCTCGTGGTGCAGAACAACGGAGGAGTAGCAACCTACGAGAGATACAACTCGAGATCTGTCATAGATCTGACCCTGTAAACTCCGGAAAACCGCGGGACAAATACAAAACTGGACGGTTCAGGAAGAGGTCACTCTCAGTGATCAGAAATACAAAGAGTTCGGCATACAAAATACAATGCAGAGAATTTAAGTACACGAAAAGGAGCTGAAAACCTCATGGACCGTGAAGAAACTAAACCAGAAAGCTCTAGGAGAGTTCATGAAGCAACAAGCCACCCTCAACAAATTGAATTGGATCCAAAGGATCACAGAAGCTCTTCGACAATGTAGAAATGATCTAAAACAAGTCCTTACCTATCAACAATAGTAAAAAACACTACTGAACGTAGCTACTAAAGGAAATAAACAACGACCCATGGGGCAAACCGTACCAAATTGTCACAACAAAACTAAATTGCAGGCGGAAAACTCCCGATTGGATGACCTTACATGGGTACTCCAATTTATAAAGAATTGGTTTCCATCGCATTAGAAACTTTAGATAGTACAAATCCAGTAAAATTACAGAAGACCAAATGTTTTCCCCAGAAGAACTACAGAAAGTATGCGGTACCCTTAAGAACAAAAAGACCCCAGAACTCGACGGAATACACAACAAAATTCTGAAGAGAGTGGCAAAGGTCCCCTAACTTCTTCTGAAAGCATATAATAGATTCTTGAGGGAAAACGTTTCTTCGAGCGTATGCAAAAAGCTGAAACTTGCTATCTTCTTAAAAGGCAGCAAACAACAACACATCTTACAGACCAAACTGCCTACTAGACACGACAGGCAAGGTATTCGAGGGCTTGATACTGATACGAGGGCTTGATACATGGCTAGAGAAAACACACGGTCTGTCGGAAATGCAATATGGCTTTCGAAAAGGTAGATCGACAGTCGACGCCATTAAAATAGTGGCAGAAAAGGACATAGAAGCCAAAGATAGAGCAAAACAAGAATTCTCTTCCCTCGTAACTCTCGATATCAGGAACGGCTTTTTACTCAACCAAATGGGAAGAGATTAAGAAGACTCTGATAGAGAAGAACACCCCAGACTACCTCACCAGTATGATAAGGAGCTACCTAAGCGACTGAAAGACAATTTACGGAGGCGAAGGAGAACCTATTGAAATCGAGATGACCTGTAGTGTCCCACAAAGTTCGAAACTTGGTCCTGTCTTATGGAATATTATGTACGACAGTCTACTGAGCATAAAACTCCCGCAAAATGTCTCAATAGTGGGCTTCGCAGACGATGCATTAATAGTGGCAACGGAGGAAACATCGGCCCTACTAGAGGTCATCATGAACGACATCCTGAGAAGAGTGAGGAGATGGCTGACGTCCAAAGGGCTGGAAGTAGTAGCCCATAAAACGGAAGCATTACTCATCACCGACAGACTATCATTCCCCAACCCAACATTCCTAACAGGCAAAGAAAAAATACAATGTCGTAAGGGCCTATGCTACCTAAGAGTGGAAATTGTCGGGAAGATAAGTTCTAGACCACATGTTACCGAGATGACGGAAAAAGCACTAGGAATAGCAGCATTGCTTTCAAGATTGATGCCGAACACCAGTGGCCCCAGCGTCAAGACGAGACGAATTCTCGAGTGTGATGCACTCGAAAATGCTCTGTGTAGTGTGACGTCATGGATACCCACAGCGAACACAGACAGAGCTTTCATGTAACAAATATTTATTAACAAAGAAAACACAACAAATATTCACAATTAATTTCCTTCTTACACCCCAGCTCTGATAGACCTACTATCCCCTGATCGCCGGGAGAGCATCCAAAACCCCTGGATTGATTCTGATCAGCGTTTTCGATTGGTGGCATTCCACTCCTACTCGTGAAAGCCGCGCACAAAGCCTAGCTTCCTGACCGGATGTCACATGGGACAGCAAGTAGTACTGCGTACTAAACGATGAATTTGCCTGATCCAGCAGCATCTTGACGCCGATTGAGATCGTCGTTAAAATCGTGGTACTGCAACCATCTCACTTCGGAGCACACTCACATCAATCGCTCTCAGCGTGACGCACGTCCACCAAGGTCACACAGAGTTCTCCACAGCTCGTCAACTCGCTGACTTGACCTCAGGAAGATCTGGCCCGTCTTACTGCACGTTACGTGCGCGCAAGTTTTGTGGCAAATGCACGAGGTTTCTCCCAACTGTCTCCAGAACCCTTATCCTACTGACTATTGTGCACCTCCGTTATAATATCGGAGGTCTCAACATAATCCCCACGTGTCACAGCATCCCACAGCCTTATACTAACTTTTAAGGTTTCTAAAGACCGAGAAGACCAAAGCTTTGTGCCGCCGCATTTCCTGCGTTCTTGCTTTACGGATAAACCCTTCTATTCTTCTTGTTGATGCGAGGAGATTCCTCTTACTAATCCCTTACCAAGCGTCCCCAAATAGATGCCACGAGGCACGCTGGCTAATACGTTACAGTAGCACCGATCTGGGCAGAATCTTTTCAAAACAATAATTTGTGAAGGTAAATGCAGTCTGTCCAGAGGAAAAAAGCTCTACGCATAACATTGGCGTATATAACTGTATCCGGAAGTGCTGTTCTTCTGCTGTCGAACGTCTCTCCTATTGACCTGCTTGCTCTAGAAAGGAAAGAAGTTTAAGACTACTCTCATGAGCATGAATGCAACTCACAGCAAACCTTAGCGCAATTTAATTGTGGATAGCGCAATTAAAAAAGCTAAAGAAAACGTGATGCACCACTGGCAGAAACGCTGGGACAGAGAGGAGTCCGGCGGATGGACTCATAGCCTCATCCCGAATATATCCAAATAGATAAGCCGCAAACACGGGTCCGTGACATACCATTTAACTCAGGCATTCACAGGACATGGATGTAATAAGACATACCTTAAGAGATTCAGAAAGACAGAAGACGCGGTAGGCTTCGACTACAGCCATGAAGTGAACGACGCCGAACATACGCTGTTCCATTGCCCGAGATGGGACACGCTAAGGCATCGCATGATATGGGAGGTCAGGTGTAATGTCTCACCAGAAAACATGGTTACACTAATGATCTGTAATGTGAGTAAAATCATAGAATCTCGTAATAACCAACACGGCATTCGCCTTGTGCCGCTGGGGCTGACAGACTCGAACGGCTCTCGATTCGCTGCATCTTTTTCAGTCTTGCAAGTTATAAGAGCAGCAATCGGGTACTTCCGTATTTTACCTTATTTTATAACTGATTGCATAGCTCATCCGAAAAAGGGATGTTTACTTAACACTTTATTAAGTGTTAAGTCATGCCGGCAGTATCCTTTATTATACCGGTAATAATAAAGTGCCGTTTTATATAGGAAAAAAACTACATGTTATTGAATATACAACTAAGGTTTAAATGTACTTTAAGCTTAGAAAGACGTATATCGAGTAGAACAAAAATAGTTATTTAACCGGCAAGTGATGTAGCAAACCTATGAGTACAATTATCCGAATAACTCTCATCCAACTTCAACCGTCGACCGTATTAATTTACCAAAACATCTAATCTTAATTGGATTGACGTCATCTTACGAGACGGCGCATCTGGTTGTGCTCTTAAATTTTTGTCACTTTACTATTTTTAGCCATTTGAATATATTTTGGTGTGTTTAAGTATATTTATTTCTTGTTGCATGTTGGCTGAATACATAATGTCGGCTAAATTTTTGCTATTGCCAAGACAAACTAATATATAACAAATTTTCAACGGTTACTGGAACATTAACGAACTTAAGATTTACGGGTTGGTGATAGTGTTAATACGTATAAACAGTTCAATTTCTTTTCGATATTATACCACTGTGCTAATTTAATTACTGAAAGATTTTTATTATATTTCTGTGACGAGTGACGATTCTGTTGACTTGAGCTTTTTGAGGTCGGTGTATCAAACAGTTGTGAATTTGTGTTAAAATTTTAATTTATTCTATATTTCAAGATAATTTTTAGTTAATATCATTTATCTAGCTGGTTAAGTATAGTCTACTGATTGGATTAAATAGCAGCAGCTTAAGTGGACAACAATCAACAGAACCACATTGCCAAATTTCGTAAGAACTAGCTTTCAATGAATTTCGTAAACAACACACTTTCTCATTCTAGTATCGAATCATATTTTTAATCATTTTATCAAGTACATTAAAACGCATTCGTGACGTGGCAACTATTCGTTCTACTCTTCTTACTCTCTAGATTCTCAAAGCCGACCTTCCGAATGCCTTCATACACATAAATAGTAATTTAGATCAACATATCCGTATGTTGCAAAAGGTCATTCTCTATATAGACGGTTGGGTACAAGTCGGCAACACTGCGAATCTTCCCAACCGTGCGCCTGTGACTGCCCAAAGACGCCAAAAGACGTAGACACCATATCCAGTCGCAACTCAAAACTAATTTAGTGTTTTAGATTATGAAACAGATTTCTTCTCTGCCATCGACAAATACATACACAAACCAACGCAAACTGGCTAGAAAGCGCATCAAAACCAAAACAGTAAAGCTGCGTGTCCTAGCCTATTTGAAAACAAAGACATTCCTATTGAGCCTAAAAAGCAACTACTTATTTTATCTGACAGCCATTGCCGCATTCTTTCCCTCATTCTCAGTAGGAAGTTACCCTCCAACTACTCAGTCTCATCTATTTTTAAACCTAACAGGAGGTTTGCAGACGTGACTGCAGAGTTGGACTCCCACACAAAGACATTGACTAAGCAGGGCACAGTCATTATCATAGGAGGGCAGAATGACATTAACTTGGGCGGTAACTTTACACCTGAACAACATGTAAACAAATTACAATCTGCCGCCCAAAACACTAACATAGTAGTCTCGACTCTGCCCTTCTGGTACAACAGACCAACACTATGCAGCGAGATTAAGCACGTAAACCAACAATTAAAACTGCAACTGAGAGAAACAAATGTTACACTTTTTGAAATGAATTTCATCTCAGCAAAACTCTTCACCCGGCATGGTCACCACATGAACCTTGCTGGAAAACATACAGTCAGCAACAAGCTTGCACAACACATCAACTCCAGTCCTAGGCTGTCTCCTACCAAAAATCCTTCCCCTTTAACCTTCCTTACGATCTTGTACCCCACCCTTATTTCGAACCCACTTACCTCCTCCTCTGATCCTTCTCCCGTTTCTCCCACTCCCACTACCAATTCTCTTACACTTGATGCCTGTTTCCTCACAACCCGTCACTGCAGGGACACACTACAACCTTCGACCATGCACTCGAAGTAAAAATTGAGTAAATATAGCAACAGATTTACAGCATATACAGCATAGTGTCAGCATATATTCAGATGCAGTAGAAATACAACCGTGTAGGTACTTGCTAAAAATAAACATACTGCACCATAATGTTCAATCCCTTTCAAATAAAACTGAGTTTATCGAAGCAGCTCTACAGAGCGATTTAAATCAGATTGATGTTCTTTGCTTTAACAGAACTTTGGTTATTTGATAATAAACTTAACATTTTCAAAAAATCCAAACTTTTACCTCGCAGGATTTTATTGTAGAGAAAAGGAATCACATAAAAGTCCTGCATGTGGGGGTTCTTGCATTTACATTCAAAATAATATCGTTGCTATTTCCTTGACGGAATTAAATGTGTATTCCGTTGAAAATGTGTTTGAAAATCTGTAGTACATCTTCCGCCGCTAAAAAATACATTACGTTGCATCAACAGGCCTTCAACAAAGAGAGCAATAGATTATATTTTGTTCTTAAAGAAACTGAAGAGAACACTAAACAAAGTCACCATCCCTCTTTTAAATCCGTTGTTGTATGTGGTGATTTTAACATTGATTTTCTGTTCGAATCTTGCGAGAAAGAGCAGTTTCTCAATTTAATTCATTTCTTCAGTTAAGATATTACAATAAATGTACCTACACGGATCACACTACATTCAAAGAAGGCAATCGATCAAATAGTAGTAAACAAAACCACTACTCGATATGGAATTGAAACAAAAGATTTAGGATAGAGTGAGCACGATGGACAAATTCTTACCATTATAAGAAATGCGAACACTGACGCAATAAATAATACACGTACGAGTAGATTATTTACTGAAAGTAAAATAAAATTATTCATCAATTACTTGCTGCAAGAGTCATGGGACGCGGTTTAAAATACTGTTGATACAAATGATACATACAATTTTATTTTCAACGCCTTCATTTCATTTTAAAACTTTCTTTCCTCTTCAAAAGGGGAAATTAAATATTTCACGGAAAAGCAATTATTGGATAATACAAGCGATAGCTCCCAGACTTTAAGATTACAAAAACGAATTGTACGAATAATAATCAAATCCCACCCACGTGATTCTTGTAAGCCTCTAATATTTATATTTATAATTAATATAGGTATATTACCATTACCTTGTCTTTTAGTATATGAATCAGTGGTTTTTGTCAAAAGTTATTTACTTACGGGCGGGAATATATTTTCAGCAAACGCCGTTGTCTATAACTACAACACGCAACGTAGTAATCACATTCATCAGGTAACAGTATCAACAGCTCACTACAAAAAATTCACATATAATACATGTACATTGTTTTACAACACCTTGCCATATGACATTAAACGATTAAATTCGATACATAAGTTTAAGTCACAAGTAAAATCTTTTCCGCTGTTCAACTGTTTCTATACAATTAGAGACTATTCAGAGCATCCAAAAGGAAAGTAATATTAATTTTAGCAATGACATTTAATGTATTTATACTATTTGGATTGTATAATTGTAAAGAACCTGTAACAAGTATTGTACTTCTGTTTCTGGTTCAATGACCCCATCTCGTTCAGGTTGCTGTCCAGTTTCCCTGATCCTCGAGCAAATGCTGAGATGGCCCCTTTTTTGTTTCTGGACATAAATGTAACTTCAAATTAACTTCTTTCCATAGCACGTCACACGCAATTTTTAACTGTTTTTGACGTAAATAAATAAATAAATAAATTAAATGATTTTTCTGTAGAAATAGGAAAGCGAGAGAGAACAGTGTCGCACATCCAATCAAAAACTCCATTTATGTGTGGACGTGTGATGGTAGGGTGCCGGCGGTGGGGTTGGGCGTGTTGGCTGGGGCGACGAGGCGACAGGCAATCAGCGAAGGGGAGCAGAGTGTCACGCGTCTACGCGATTGGCTGCGCTTTAAGACCAGAGAAGTGGCGGTAAAGATGGCGAGGAGGCCAGTGATGACGGCGGTGGCAGTGGCAAGCTGAGACGGTGGAAAAAGCAAGCAATGGTGTCCCTACACAACAGAGCATCCGGTTCACACATACTTCCGAGAGGAATTACCAATCTAAACTTCAAGGAGAGTTCTTAAGGGTAAATATTGTAAAATGTTTAAATCACATTATGTCATGATGAAAAAACAAAAATAATAAGGAGAAAAAGATGACGACGGGAAATAAAACAAAAGAAAAGAAAAAGAAGGCGTAAAAGACGTCTGCAAGACGAAGAAGAGAGTACTGCGACAGGGGTGCTTAAGGTGTCACGAATGTCAAATTCACCGTTTAACATTTGCTGTGGGGGCCGATGAAGGCAGAGTAGCCCCGAGAACATGCAGGGGAGCTGCGGGGGCGGTCGGTTGAGCCAGGCGCCGCGGAATACCGGCCGCACATTATAGGCGCCCGCACGCCCAACCTCTGCTTGCAACGCCCCGATACACAGCGCCCAAATTGGAATTGGCAGCAATTCATAGGGCAATTACACCCAATCGTATGTCGCAAATGGTTCGTCGATGCCGTTTTTCTACCGAGCACTGAATGGGACGTAGCAGTTTGTGATTTTGTTTTCTGCACGTCGTTCTCAAATATATAGTTTGTGGATTACAACAGTGAATATGTTTTACAAAATTACATTTACCACAACGCAAGCAGTAGAGAATAATACATCTGAGCAAGATATGACAGCAGTTGCTCTCTTATATCAGCAGTTGTCTGTCAATTGTTGGCATGGAAGTAGGCAGAAGGAGCCAATGAATTATAATTTTATTATTTCCAGCATAACAAATTACGCACGTTTAAAATATTAAAATCCTACTTTGAAAATTAATTTTAGAAATGTAGAGACACGTACTCATTTTAAAAGTTAAAGAACAAATATTCAAATGTGAGTTCAACAAATTAGGACAATTTATATTAACAATACTTATACAATACCTTTAATGTTACCTAACATCCCTTCTTTTTTTAAGGGGACAGAAAGTAAAAGTCTGAACTTCTAACATATTTGGATTGTAACGGTTATTACGTCTTTAAATGTTTATGAATAAAATGATACACACCTAATTGTGAAATAAAATCATTTAACATTGTGTTTTTTTCTTCCTGTATTTCAATATGGCATTTGACATTTCTGTATGTCAATGGCACTCATTTTGTTTATGAGCATCTTATTTAACAGATTTTTTAATGAGTTCACTTAGAAGGTTCTGGTTTTCACTAAATGTCAGAAAAGTTCATTCTAGAAGGTTGCTTGTCCTTACAAACTTTACCTTCAATCCCTAGAAGTCGAAAATGTTTAGTTTACTAATTATCACAACGAGGTTATTGGGAATGTACTCGTACAAGAATTAATTCCAACTCTGATTAATGAGAAGTGACCTTTTCTACTTTCTATCTGAAACTGTTAAAAATATATTTTTCGATTTTCCGTAGAAGGTCAGTGAAGAAATAATGCATATTTAATAGGAAAAGTTTCGTAAATACTGCAGTAAGTTTCCTACATGACGATTTCTGCGTAAATGTACAGAAAAATTATGTATTAATTTTTATTTTTCTTTAAATACGCTGTCAATTTTAAAAAATATTCGAAAGATATTAATCGTCTTGTAATAGTAATAGTAATAGTAATAGTAATAGTAACAATAGTCATAATAATAATAATAATAATAAAAATGTTAACAATTTATTTTCCAAAGAATTACATAGATAGTGTACATCGGATGTTACTATTTACATAAAAAATTATAACAACAAAAATATTACAACATGACAAGCAGAAACAATACTAATTTTGCTTGACTACATTACATTAAGTTTAACCTGTTAGCAAAAATATATTTCTAATAAAATTTGTACAGTACACTCCAAATCCTCTCCACGTACATGTCAGAGAAGGGTGTGTTACTTTGTACTTTTTTTTCTTTGTTTGTTTTTTGCGTATTGCCGTTGTTGACTACGGTTCACCTATCTGTACTGTTTGCCAGTTACTGTATACTGGGTCAACCATTTCTACTGAAATTTAGATTTTTTTCCAAGGAACGAAAATAAATTATAAGCAAAATGACAACTAACATTAACAAGAAGTAAATTGTCAAATGTCTAAATTACATAATGGTTATTGAACAGGCTATAGCCATAAAACTTAAGATAATTATATAGTTATGAAGTAATAAGACACACTAACAATAAGTCTTTACAGTAAGCAATTAACAATTGACAATTGACATGATTACTAATTGTCAAATTACAATCAAATTATATAAAATAAAAAAATCAATAAAACTGAATAAGAGTAGGCAACAGTCAAAAATGAGTAAAAATGGGTCACGTTCTGCAAGCAGTGGTGTTTCTAAAACGTAAGACAGTAGGTATCTAAAATTTTTCCTGTCTTCACTTTACTTCCAAAACAATAGACAATTTATAATGTATAACATTGCAAGTAGCAAGTGCAGAAAATTTTATTTGTATCTATTCAACTGGCGTTCATGCAACTATTTAAAGAGAAAATATCTTAATCAAGCACGTCACGAAGTGACAGTCACCGGTCAAAGTCATAGATGAATGGCAGGAAGTAACCACGTGCTTTCTTATAAAGATATTTCTTAGGCGCTCGAGAACAATCTCTAAAGGCGCGTTTACACGAGAGAGTTTTCTCTCCTAACTTTCCGCAACTGGTTAGGAGACACGTGTAAACTCTCAGGAGAGCGATCTTCTCTCCGGAGACATGACGTCACAAGAGATTTTCGAAGCTCTCCGCAAGAGAGCAGTGTAAAGACTCTGGAATCGATGAGGAATCGTACAGAGAGTATATATCTCCTGGGAAATAAATAGTATTCAAAGAGAGTCGGAAGACTTTTGCTCTCTTGGTATAGAATATTATGGCGTGCACGTGCTCCATTAGCCATTCTGCGTCTGTCTGTGTCTGTGCGGCGTTCCAACGTGGTCGGTGGATTTCTGTTCTTTGTGGAAATTATATACTAGGGAATTATAAATACAAATGACAAAGAACTGTATGCATCTGCCTGTGGCAAAAACCACCGTACCGTCAAATCAAGTCTCTTTCCGAAATAAATTATTTTCCACTTTTCTTGCTTTTTGAGTGCGTGAGATATTTCTTAATATAAAATTCAAATTCTTTTGAAGTTACGAATTTTTGTACATGACTACATTATGCGTTTAAATATTATTTTTTATTACATCCTTTAATAAATTAAAACTTCAAATTACGGATCAATTGTAAAAATTTGTATATAAAACCATAATTAGGTTTTCTCTTTTACATGCCTGCCCTAGATGTAATGCCTCTTTCACCAAAATTAACAAACTTCAAATAATTCAAAATAATCTCCTTCGCAATATTTTACATCTTTCCTAGTTTATACCATAATACAAATTTTCAGAGAACTTAAATGTGATTCTTTCAAATCGTTTATACTTACTTCACTAAAAGTTTCTAAAACAAATTATCAACTTCACCAGTTTTTCAAACCTTTACATTAGGTCAGAACGATTTTCCTCATCCTGGACTCCGACACACGTTTTCCAAATAATATTTTTAATCGTCCGTAAATTAAAACTTGTTTCATTTTATTGTCTCTGAAAAAAATGTAATGCAATTGAACAGCTAGCAAATAAATATTTTTCAAAAAATCCGTTTCTTGCAATTCGCCATCAAAGTTTTATAAACTCAGTTCTTCTTTTCTCAATAAAACAAAATCACTCACAATTGTCTCTTTCTTTTCCTCCGCTTCTTCAAAACTGTGAAAATGCCACAGGCAGCTGAACAGTTGTCACATTCTAACCTCAAACTGGTCGCTGCTGCTTATTCAAGATGGCTGCGCCAGAGAATATCGAGAGACATTTGGTATGAAGTGTAAACAGCAAGGAGATACTTTTCCGAGATATCTCAGGAACCAACTCTCCCGTGTGGTAGGAGACTCGCGTTTCGGGAGATATTTCGAACCGTGTAAAGTCGTCAGAGAGAGTAGAGAGTTTATCTCCGTGACGTCATGAAGTTAGGAGACTTTGTCTCTTCGTGTAAACGCACCTTTAGTCTGCTTTCCTCGGCGTCTCGTACAGAAAATGGGCTGAGCGATCAGCTGCTCCGCTATTTAAAGGAACGGCGTGACATTCTCTCGTTTTCCATAAGTTGTAAGTTCGCCGCAAATTACAGATAGCGCTGTTTCGTTAGTAATTTATTGAACTCGCCTATGACAAGTTGACCTACTCTGGCTTCGCCTACGCAGTGTGGGTGTTGTGGGGTTTGTTAGCTTGTCTCAAACGCCACACTATACATTATAAATTTTTTATTTCGCAACTAAAGAGACCTGTATTTAAGAGTTTTTCGCTTATAGTAGTCCAATTTTTCGTTCTTCACTTTTTCGTTCTTATGAAGAATACGAATTGAAAAGAGAAATTTATTTACGACTGATTGATTTACTCTCAGTACCGTTGTAAATACTAAATAAGAAAGGATTCCCTCCCACAGCCATATTATTCCAGCAATGATAAAATTTATCAAAGGAAAGTGAAAATCTTCTCCTGATCTCTGAATTATTTTGTGGAAATCTCAAAGATGTGTTAACTCCGTTGAGTGCTTCTCCATGCTACCAGTCGAAGACAAGCAAGCATGAGCAAGTACAGTACACAGTACAGTGTGCGAATTTGATAAGTAACGCATGGTATTTCGAATTGCGCTTTTGACTCACGAGGATTTTTGCTTTTGATCGTTTGGTGTGCGTGAAAGAAGGCAAGTATAGCTACTTTTTAAGAAATTCCAATTGTGATAATTCAAAAAAGTTTATGTTTCACCGGAACAACAATTTCTGAGTTGTTATTTCCTGATTTGTTCAGGGTTCTGTTATAAACTATTAGAGTGTGTAAAGTGAAAGATCACTTTTATATGCATATGCGGCGATAATTTTTTTAATGGATATTTCGCTTAAAGTATCTGACATCACATAGATGAACGATATTTTTTCCTCAGGAAAAACACCTTTCGCTAATCACGGTCAAAAAATGTTGAAACTCACCCACAACGGAGAGGTACATGGCGTGTCCGATGGGGGGCGTGGTGCTGACCTGGCACTCGTACAGCCCCGAGTCGCGGTGCTGCGGGTAGCGGATCTGCAGCATCCAGTCCTCCGTCTGCGGCGAGTGGATGGACTGGAAGCGCTGGTCGCTGGTGTACGTGTAGCGCCCCACCGTCAGCAGGTGGATGTCGCGGTGCCGCACCCACGACACCTGCAAGCCGCCAAACTCTCGCGCTCAGCCGCAGACACCACAAACACGTCGCAAACAGACTTTAAATAATGGGTACGTTAACGTGACAATTGAAAAGATGGCAATGACATCTCGAAATGCAAAGATATCAAGAAAGGCATCCCCCGTCACTGCTCTTTGGAAGACTGAGGGAGGCGAAAGAAGAAAAAGCTGATGAAGTATTACGACGAGCTGCTGTTCGAATGGAGTCTCTACAAGTCATACGATTCAAAGAT
Organism: Gryllus bimaculatus; assembly: GCA_017312745.1. Taxonomy (NCBI): domain Eukaryota; kingdom Metazoa; phylum Arthropoda; class Insecta; order Orthoptera; family Gryllidae; genus Gryllus; species Gryllus bimaculatus. Next base: position 14,756,351 of record BOPP01000016.1, read on the forward strand.
TTCAGTGAAGATAATTGATAAAATTCAAATGTTACAAATTGTGAGGCCGCGCTTTGGTTTGCTGTACTTTAAAACTAAGTTTATGTAATCGCTTTTATTCTAATAATTTTGTAAGTTGAACGCAACTAAACTCAATCCTTTCATTAACAAGTTTTATTTTATTTGTAGTATTAAGGGGAGAGGGTACCATGTATACTGCCTGTGTTGAAAGTGCTCCTATTGATGTATCTTTTCTAGAAAATGGTGAAATAGAAAATGTTGATATTTGGCAGCAAAGTACATCATTTGTTACAATTTCGAAATTTTCAATAAATTAATTAAACAATAAGTAGTATGTTTTTCTATTCTGCGTTTTCCCACTTTTTCAGCATTTCAGAACATTTTTTTTTTCGTTCTCGCACGGATAATAAACGTATTATAGAGGAAGTTATATACTGAACGGGAAACTGATTTCGGGATTTCAAAGGAAATATACGTTTTGGGGTCCCCTGATACCGAAAAAGTGTTTTTTTCGTGTCTGTTCGTCTGTGAAAACTACTAAGGTCTAAACCATACGTAGGAAATTCCAATTTTTTTGAAAATCCTTATCTGACTCGAGTGTGAAGCTTTGAAATGTTGAAAAATATTATTTAAAATTTGGTGGTACTTTACATAAAGTCTCTAGAAGACTAGAAAGTTTCTAAAAACCGGCCCCTGTATATGTGCATGTGTTATTGTGTATATGTTATGTAATGCTGTGGTAATTTAATTTTATATTTCAAGGGAAATACACGTTTAGAGGTTTCCTGATACATAAAGAGTATTTTAAATGTCCGTCCTCCTGTCTGTCCGTATATATATATATATATATATATATATATATATATATATATATATATATATATATATATATATTCGTCGGGGTGAGAGTTTAAATCCTCCTCACATTAAATTAGCATCGGTTGTGACAGTTGACCACAAATAAAATTATAATTTTATGGGAATCAGGGACATGGGTTGTCTGCACAATTAGGATCACCAATGTCATTCAATTGAAACCCAATTCTTTCTATAATCTCACCAAACTCCCCTTCCATTCACAAAGGAATATACAAAACAAATTAAATTGAAATCTTTCCAGAAAGAACAATTCTTACATGAATAACATATGTCTAAAATACACTCTTTCAATGACTGTTACACAAATCCAATATCGTGCGTTCTTTAATTATAATTATGAAACAAAGATAAAGATTGATGGATTTAAATAATTTCTTAAGATGATTCCTCTTAAATTGAAATCTTGAAATTCTAAAAGCAAAATTATTGTTGATGATCTATCAATACTCTTCTTAATTTTATATACATTATGCTTTGGTGCTGCACACAACTACAAATCTTTCATTGATTTAAGTATTTGACTTTAGCAACACCTTCAAACTATATTTACACATCCGTGAATCAGTAAGTATTGACTTATAACAACTTAAATAGTTTGAAAGAATTTTTTAATCAGTTACAAGGACTATTTGATCTTTTACTGCATTACATGGCTTTTACACGAGTTCAAATAATGAAATTCTTACTGCAACATTCTAATTTGAATACAACCACAGCGTGACAAGTAGTCGGATGTACTAAATCATCCAGGTACATCGCCGTTCTCGCGTTTGCCCCGTGACCCTTAACTTGCTTCGACGGCGGTGCCTGTTCTCAAGATCCTGGAAAAACGCAGCTGGGTAGCTCGCTGCTCCGCGTTTGCTCACGTATTCAACTATTTCATTTCTTGACTCTCCCAATTATGAGGTAAAGAAGGAAATGTAATAAACCAATGTAACGGGGAAGAATTAGATCGTTTCATCTGTTTTCGACTTAAGCGTAACCTATTGTTAAATTCCGACACTTGTCATGAGGCGCGCGATTTATGAAGTTATCCGTAGCTCTCTGCCTGGTGAGAAATGTGTCGTTTTCCTCGTCACAGTTCACCAAGATTACTTTAATAAATATCATGTAATCATTATGAAAATGTTAGTAGTTTTCGTGCAATTTTGTCAGTAATACAAGAAATATTTAAACAATAAAAAGATATTAATGGGCTTAAACATTCAGTAGGAAGAGAGCAATATTTACTGATAAACGTGACATCAAAGATATTTTTATTTATCATTTATTTTTCCAAAAATTACACAAATATAATTTCCTGATACATTGATAATATTTACATTTATTACGAGCGTTTTTATACATTATTGAATTTCTGATTGCAAGTGCATGAAATAATTCATGATTATGTTGCAAATGCACACATTGATGCATTATGATGAAAACAAAAAACTATTGTGAAAATGAGCTCAAAATTATGCATTTCAGAAACGCTCAAAATACTTTTTTCAGAAACGGTACCAAATTTTTCAACGAGAATTTGCGAATGAAACAAATTTTACTCTTCTCTGACGTCGCATTAAATATCAAATCTGAATAGAGGGAAAAAATAAGAAAAAACTAATTTTTTTTTGGAAAATGCAGGGTAATTGAATACAATGTATGGTGATCTTTAAAGGCATGTTGGTGCTGCATAAAACATTTGATATTGTTCACGGCAACATATGCACGTTATTTCCCTTTTCTATTTTTTCTTCTCCTCCTGCCCCTCCCCTCTTGCTCTCAATTACAGGTCTGATTTTAAATTAACTGTGCGGGTGATGGATCGCTTGATCGAACCCTGGGTGCGCCCCTCCATCTCTGCGCTAATTACGGGCTCACCGCGCCATCGCTTCTCCCCGGTTGTCAAGCTGCTGTTGCAGATCGTTACTTTCTTCGCGACCCAGTTTGCTCAGTCTTAATTAAGCTGCAGTAAAGTTCCCAGACGGGAGGGCCTGGTAATTTAGTTCTTGTAATTTTGCTACTGAAGAGCAAACTGAAAGGCTTGCATGAACGAGCGGAATGCCTAGGAATGCCTTAGAAAATGCCTACGATCGCTATTCTCAGATCAATCGCTTCTTTTTGGGGTCAAATGTTCAAATAATCCGCTTAATTGTGCGATTGTTTATGGTCTGCGATGTAATGTGCAATAATAATATAATTTCCTTTATTTTCACTTAATTAGCTTTTGAAAAAAAACTTTGTAATAACACATTTGGTATTTTAGAATTTAAATTTCTTACGTGTTGGGAGATTTCAAAAAAGTAAATATTAGACTATCCATTATAAAATTTTCGTTTAAAGTAACTTTCGAAAAAAAGCAAAGATTCCTTCACACAATTGCATATACAATGCAATACATAACTTTGTCTGCCAATTTTTAAGTCATTTTTACATATACATCTTAGCCTCCTTTTGACACATTATCAACGCAAGAATGAACATCCTTCAATAAATACGTTGTCCTTTAACACATTTTCATTTCATCAGATTTTACATATCCACTGATTCACAATCAACTATAAAAAATCAGCTCCCAATAATTTCTAAACAAGAAAAAATACTTGAACTTTAATTACAATCACATTAATACTGTAGCGGTACAGAATTATTGAGATAAATTAAATTGAGTAAAGCAGATCTAAGAAATTTTCTACTGAAGAAAAACATACGGCGTCACGCGCGAAGCCCCCCTTCTTGAAACAGCCACGGTCCCCTGACCCATTTCGAATGTTTATGACACCCCACCCAACAACCGAACAAAGCGGGTAAACTGTAAAAACGCCCAGCGGGAGCCCACATCGGAATACTTCCGAAACGCCTGTCATCGTGATCGGGGAAACCCGAAGCAATAATTCAGTAGCCGGAAGCCCCTTCAGAGACGTGGCCTACTTTCGAAACAGAGAATTGAAAAATCTATACTCCGCCGAGTCCTATTTGCCAATAGTGTACAACGCCATCACCTTTAGCCCAATAGCGACGCGACCGTTGTGGAAGCAAGAACATATGAGGAAAAGGGTGGGGATAAAAGTTAATTCGTGCGTTTAGGATAAATAAAATTACAGTTGAGAGAGAGACTTCTCTGGGGTGGGGCAAGTCGCGGGGAGAGGCGAGTGCGCCTCGAAGGCACTTTGTTAAAATTTGTTTAGTTGAAATCACTGGTGATAGACCGGAATTCTCAGTGAGAATTTTTAGAGGAAGTGAAAAGCATTTCAAAGTTAAATTGTCGAATCCTTTTGTCACTGCGTATTTGTTGCAGGATTTTCGCAATTACTGAAATTTATATTCGAGAGAATCGCATTCGCAGCAGGAGACATTGTTGTGTACTCCGCACCTGCGATCGCAGGCAAGATCGCAGTTATCTACTAATTTGCCGAAGAAGCCTCCAAGACGACCCATCTGCTGACGTCACGGACTGCCACAGACGCCTCTGCCACCCTGCTGTTGAGGGGGAGCGACCGATTGCATTCCAGCGAAAGGTCGCCTACAAGCTCCGCCGCGCTCTCCCCAGGCCCCCTCGAGCACATCTGCCACGAAGGGCACTCAGGCATTGTTAACTGGAGCAATAAACCTTTTTGCAGTATTGTCAAAGCGTGCCGTGCCAAAGCACAAGAAAGGTCCTCAGGACAACTCTGTAAATCTAACTATAAAATAATTTTGTAACTCTCTCTCTAATTGTAAGCTTCTTTAATTTTATATCTTTATTTTTTTTATTTTATTCAATCTTTTCTCTTATTTATTTTTTTTAATGGTAACTTCCCTGGTACAGCTCTGTCCAGGAATAAACGTTTGTTTTACCCAGTAATCAAATTGTTTATTTGAAATGCGCCATGCATGCTTGCTTACAATGCACTTTCATCACTGAATCTTAAGTAGGAAATTGTTACAATTGGCTATTCACACGAGTAAAGTTGTTACAAGTGGCTAGTTTTATACGACGTAAAGCGAAGAGGAGGGACCACTGAGCTAGAACCGGGCCGCTAACCGTGCGTTTCCCTACGCCGGGAGGTGTTACAATACGTAAGAGTGTAAGTTCATTTTTATCTCGTTCCTTCTGCAATTCACTTCATTTCACTATTTAAGGTAGAGATAGTCCATTTAAGTTGTGATTTTGTGACCTCTACCCGTTTTTTTAAAACACCAACATTTTTCATTATCGATCACTTTTTAAACTTCTTGCGTCATTGAGGAATAGTGATCCTTCTGCATTACATATAAATTATTGAATAAAATATATGAAAAATATGTTAGAAATTCCCTCACAAATATGGGGTTTTAAAATGTTTAGGATTTATACAACTGAATCACAACACAATTACCTTACTTGACAACTTACCTTACTTACCTTAATCAATCATTCTATTTGCCATTTGAATATTCACAGATATTCAAGACTTGACTAATTAATCATCAATCATGAATCACTGGTTACTATATTTACAATTGATAGTGATTAATCTGTAGATAAGAGTACAACTCTGCTCGTCCCCGTTATAAACATATTTTTTATTGAACCCGAGAAATCGTTAAACCACTTAATAATATGAAATACAAACAGTTTAACAAACTACCATCAACAAAACATTTAACCTGATAACGTGTTTCTTTCTGCATTTTGATCACTATGTAGCTTAATTAGTTCCACAATTTTTATCACTACGTTGCTTTGTTAGTGACGAAATTTGCTGAGTGACAGTGTCTGTCCTACGTGGATATCTGTACCCCCTTTACACTTAGCTGACACAAAATTACTCGACCGACAAACGGAAGAGCATTGCGTCTGAATGCTGCATTTCCTGGAGTCAATGCAAAATAAAATTCAATAAAATATGAAAATAGCGCACTTCACGTTTTCGCTAAAATACCTGGTTTTACAAAAATTGCAAAACTTCAAATAGCCTTCCTACAAATACAATATTAAAAATATAATTTTTTTAACAAAGTTTGTTCTTTAAAGATAGGGTTTGATTAAAAGCATTTACAATTTTCGAAGATTTAGTAGTTTTTCCGTTATATTGCATTAATATATTGCAAAATTACACAATTTTTAATTTTTTAAACCATTTTTTTCTAAAACAACAGCTCCAATTTGTACTTTCCCATATGCGCACGTATATACGGAGGAATATACTTAGTATAGAAAATGTTATGTAATGCTGCGGAAAATCGATTTTGCCATTTCAACGGAAATACACGTTTTGGGGGTTCCCTGATACCGAAAAAGTGGTTCAAAACATTCGTGAGTGCGTCTGTCTGTTCGTCTGAGAACACTATTAGAGCCTAAACCATGCGTACGATTTTTTTCTAAATTGAAGAAACCTCTGTCGAGTCGGAGCTTTAAGGTTTTGAAAACTATTCTTCAAAGTTTGGGAGTACTTTACATCAAGTCCTCCGACTATTTGTAAAATTTTCTCAAAAACAGCTCCAAATTTCTACATCAAATTTCTTGTAAGAATACAGTAACATACACTTATAAAATTGCCATAGGTCCGATTTTTACGGTTAACTCTGAGTTTCCGGAAATTTCAAAATATGCATTTTTCGGTGACTTCCTAAAACTTCAAAATTGAAAATAGATATTTTCCTTCAAATGAAATTGCTTTTTTAAAACGACCGTCCGTCGGCCGGTCTGTCCGTTCTTCTATCCGTATGATGTATGTCAACAACACTAGCGCTTAAAACGTGTAGAATTTTTTCTAAATTGGCCTGAGCCAAAGCAATGGGATTTTGAAAATTATACTTTGCATAAAGCCCCTGGGATATTGTGAAGCTTTTTTCAAAATTGGCTCCAATTTTTGTTTAAATTTCTTGTAAGAATAGAGTAAGATACACTTATAAAGGTGGCATAGGTTCGAATTACACGGTTAAGTATGAATTTTCGAAAATTACAAGTTTGAATTTCTTCGAGGTTTTCTAATTTCTTCAGGTAGGGATTTTCCCGTCAAATAAAATTATTGTCCATAATTTGTTCTTTCATTAATGTCATGTACATATTTTTGAAAATGTTAGTACTTTTCGCACAATGTTGCGTGCAATTTCAAAAAATTACAAACCAAGACTTTCTCAAAAACGGCTCTGATTGTTTTCTTTAAACGTTTGTTAGGGATTGTACTAAATGCACTCTATGAGATAACAAACATATTTCTGTTCTGTCAAAAAAAACGTACTCTCTTAAAATGGATTTATTTTTGCCTCGCACCCGTACAGAGTATCCATACCCAAGCCAGGTCTAACAATTTCCTGTAGATGAACCGCTAAGTTGCCCAAGTCGCCGTTGTCCGAGGAGAAGTCCAAGTTCCGTAGCCGGGGCACCGAGGAGAATGAGAGTCCGTTCACTGCTCTGTCTCGTTACCGCTGCTCACTATCCACTGGTGTACTCGTCACTGCTGGTAGGCGCTCAACTGCTCCCTGCCCGCCGGGGCGCTGCTTCATAGCCCGGTGAGGCAGAGGGTCCGCCGGCCAGTCACCGGGCAGGGGTGGTGCCTTCTCTCTCGGCTGCTGTCGCCGCCCTCTGTTGAGCGGCGCCGGTATTACATTCCGGCGATTCTTTTAAAGTTGCCCAGTCGACCACTGCAATGTCCATATTGATATATTCTTTTGTTCTTTTATAAAATTACAAATATGTAGTTTTTTGAACTTGTCTTTCACGTCGTTAATATTTACATTAGGAGCAAATAGTTCACATTCTTATATTTATGAAAACATGTGCTTTCAATAATGTCTTTTAAAGCTTCTCGAAAACTCAACCTTTTTCTATCAAAATTTCGCAATTTCATAAATGTGTGATATGCTTGCAGATAGAGTCTTTCTCAAAAACAGCTTCAAATCTCATTTTCTTCGAGCTCTTTAAAAGGATAGTGCTAATTGCACTCTTGATATGAGACAGAGTTAACTTTCTTTTTCAAAAATTAGTCAAATATAAGTTTTTGCCGTTAACATGCACATTTCCAGCAGTTTGTAAACACTATTGTATTTGTATGTTTAAGTGCTTCAAATGAATTTAATTAAGTTTTTAGGAACTTAAATTTCTTTTAAAAAACTGTTTCAAATGTCTAATGTACTATAGAGCTTAAGCGCTAAATTCTTAAAAACCACTCCATTTTATTAAAACGAAGATTGCCATTTAGGTCCAATTTTCACTGTTCTTTAATATCCTCAAAATAAAATTTCCGTATTACTATTAAGAAACTGAAAAATTAAAAATATAGTTTAGGCGGCGATAGATGGCAGGCAAGAGTATATGGCAAGTTCGAATAGCTACCCGTGACTGAAAGAAATAGAAAACAAATATAGAAAAGTCTGTGTAATATACACACTATTGGAAAAGTTTTATACTGCTGTGCGAGTAAATGGCGGATTTTCGACAGAAAAAAATCATTGCTAGCCCCTTGTAACGAAATAGTGTATAAATTCAGCTGCTAAATTTAGAAAAGATCATCTAAAACATAGTGTAACCAGAATTCACGTTTTGTGGGCCCTTGAAACCGATTGACGGGAAAACGTCTGTCTGTCTGGTGTATGTGAACATACACCAGACCGCCTGAACTATGCGGGCGAGTTTTTTGAAACTGAATGAACATGTGATCATTTAGCCTGAGTCGAAGCTCCACGGTTTGGAAAACATTCTTTAATTTTGGGCGGTTCTTTATACGATGCCCCCGCGGCATTTTCAGTTTTCCCAAAAAATGGCTCCCATTTTTTTCTTTAAATTTCTTATTCTAATAGAGTAAAATACAGTTATAAAGGTGGCTCAGTTGTGCTTTTAACTGATAACTGAATTTTCGATAATTGAATTTTGAATTTTTTTCGAAGATTTCCTACAACTAAAAAATTTAATATAGAATTTTCTTACAAATGAAATTTTTTCTTTATAGTGAATTTCTTCATTAAGATAAAGCACATTGTCTCAACTACAAAATTTTCGTAATTTTTGCGCAATATAGCGAGCAATGTGTGCAATTTAAAAAATAAAACAAACAAGATTTTCTTGAAAACGGGTCCAAATTTTGACTTAAAACTTTTGATAGCGAAGGTGATAAATGCCTCTATAAGATGAAATAAACGCCATATTGTTCGTTGGTTTGATCAAAAATGTGAAAACATGTATTTTTTGTTTCTCATGTCATCGTTAAAATTTGCATTATAGATGTTTTTCGTAAGACAATGCGTTTCTTAATACATAAGTTTCAAAGTATGTCCATAAACCATCATTAAGTTTAATGATTAAAGTACCCTATAAGATGAAATAAACGCACGATTTGACCTTTTTGTTTTTTTGAAAAATTACATAAAACGAATTTTTTGACTTGACTTTCAGGACGTTGTTATTTACATTAACGACGATTTCTTCACATTATTGAATTTACGAGTACATTTTATTTTAATGATGTCTAATAAATTTTCTTGAATATTACATAGCATTCTGTGAAGACGATCTCAAAATTCTGCATGGTCAGAAACGCTCGAAACCATTTTCTTACAACGGTGTTGAGGCGGCGAAATACTCCAAGAAAAAGTTAGGAGAGCAATTAGTAGAAGCTACAACGAAACATCGCCTCTTCTGTCAGTAGGTTTTTGTCAGACAAGAGTGTTCTGGAAAAGAGACGACATTGACAAAATATTTTTACTTGGAGAGAGAATTAACGAGTATTGAAGAAATTGTCACACTTACCTCTGTCCAAACAAAATTAAACCTTTCTTTACGAATTTCGTCGTTTTTACTTCATGTTACAACTGCGTCCAGTGCCTGACACACCCTGAATCGAACCTTCAAGGCGTTCAAAACTAAGCTTTCTGCACTTTCTGCACTCAGAATGTTGACAATGCTCCACATGGTTCGAACGAGAAGCTGCCCAGGAGCTGATGGGATGTTTCGGTGACGCTCCGAACAGGAAGCAGATGACAATCTACGTCAAGGAAGAACGAAACGAACGTCTACGAAAGAAATGAGTATTTAGTCAACAGAGAAGAAATTTGCGCGGCGAGTCGTAGGGCCAGAACGCCGCAGAACCGTCTGTCACTTTTCACGCGCAGCGAATTGTGCCACCCTGCTTTGATTTATCGGCTTTGAACATGTTTGACCAATTCGCGAGTTGCAGGGTGTTATTAGTTGCCAGCCCTGACTCCGATGAGTAATCACACGATTGGCCCGAGGCCGGAATTGAGCGTGAAAGAAATGACTGGACGAGGGAGTAGTATGCGTTTGTGTGAAATTGAATGCTTATATACTTGCTTTCGAAAGGCGAGATTAGTGAAACTTTGGTATATAAAGAGTCGGTGTTCCCATGCCCGGGGGTTAAATAAGGAATTAACGGATGGGGCACCGGGCATAGCTTGGCAATTCGATAGGGAGACTAAGACTAAGCAAAACACGATCGTCGTGCAAACGTATGACACAAATACCATCTCCGCCCGTGTCGTTCCGCCAATACGGAGGTGAAAATTCAAAGATAAAATGAGAGAATACAAGGAAAACAACAACGAGTTAAGATTGACTGCTTTCTAATTATTACAGCTCGTATCACTGAGCTAATTGACGAGCCTAAAATTCAGAACAAAACAAAAGGTGTTGGCGCTGTGAACTTCCGAAACGCATAAGAGAAAACAAATAATTAAGATTGAAAATAAGTAAAATAAATTTATTGATCGATGCTTCAGTGCATCATACGGCTCCAATTTTTCCTTCAAACTTTTCGTACGGATGGCGTTATTGCAATGTTTAACATGAAATAGAATTTATTTTTCTGGATCATTTTGTTTTAACAAAATTAGACAAATGTTTTTTTTTAAATATCTCTCATGTGGTTAATATGAACATTGCCTGCAATTTGTAAACACTATTACCTTTATGACTTATAGTTCTACAAATGACTTCTAATGAGGTTTTTTGAAAAGTCGGAGTAATATATATTGTGACGTCATGGATACTCACAGCGACCACAGACACAGAGCTTTCGTATAAAAAA
>BOPP01000016.1:14773372-14822474 GCA_017312745.1 Gryllus bimaculatus
GAAAATGTGTATTTTTAATAATTAGTTAGTAAATGCAACCTCCGACCCAGGGCGCCCACCCCTGTTGTCTCGACGCCGGCGCCCAGATAGGCATACGCTTGGTGCCCCCGTAAATAAATTTAGCGCATGCTCCGGGTATCTGAAAATTACCGTTGCACCTTGAGTGTCACGGCACCCCTATGAGAGTGCGACTCACTGCGACACGAGTATTCACGTCAGCGTGGTCCATTACAATAGTACACAATAGATTTCCATACAAGACCTACTTCCAAAATCATTTCTTAAACACTCATTCACATACTGCCAAATCTCTTTCAAGAGGCTAGGTTTCTCCCTTTAAAAATAAAGGAAATGGCCATAGAATTTTTTCACATGTAATCAATCCCTAACCACAACACAAAATAGTATGTTTATAACCTTGCTAGTAACATATACAAATCTTGTTCTTTTTCATAGTCAACGTAAATATGTTTTTATGTAAGCCACTTTTAATTTTCTGTAAACACTAATTTGCATTACGTTAGATTGTATAATAATTTTTGTATGGTGTAATAAATATGACCAAAATTCTCGTTATCCAAAATAATTTTCAAGAAAAATTTAAATACTGATTCAATTACTGATGTTTATAGTGATTACTTATTCTTATGACATGTTCGAAGCAAACCAACTTAATAATTATAGTATCCAAGGCAGCTTACCTCTATAATCATTGCCACTGCAGCCAGGATATCAAACTGAGCAATTCCCTTTTCTCTTCGTGAATATATTTTACTTGTCTCACTTTCTACAATTCTCCTCCTTAGCACATTCATTGAAGGGATTTTCGTCAAATCACGACGCATCGATGAAAATGCCAAAAAAATTTAAAATAACAATACATTTCCAAATCAACCCACAATTGAATTCGCTTGCAGAACAAAAACTTCGAAATAAGTACGCGCTAGCATCAACTCTCTCGCGGGCTCCACACAGCTGTTTGCCGCATGTTGCAAGGGAAATTGAGTGAGGTTGACATATCTCTCTTTATCGAGCATGCAAAAATCCAGCGAAAAAAAGACCCATGGACTTCGTAGGCTGTAATGCATCCTTTGCGTGGGGGAGTGAAGTTGAGGTTGACTCCTACTGCGGTTGAACTTAAATCATAACCAAAATTCCCTAAGCCAATTAAGGAAGAATGGCGGGTGATTTACATAAGGTTGATATGGAAGGGACGAGTTAGTTTGGCCGAATGTCCTGTAGATGGCAAATTCGGAGCGGCGCTGTTTCGCGTTGCTCTGACATGAACACATCAGCGCTGCGATTTCGAAACACATTCTTTCTCTTCGCTCTCATCGTTTATCGCTGCTCCAACATAAACGTACCCTTAGCCGCTGGGTCTGCGTCAGGCTGAAGTGGGTATGCCTCAGGGATATGCAGTGCTAGGAGTACAGCGCTAGTTCCTCAGATGTGTAATTATTGTATAGAAAAACTTGTAAATAAATATGTACACAAGAACTTCGTGTCTGTGTTTCACTCTTACCCGACGACGTCACAATAATATTGTTTTCATAATTATTTTATTTAGATGGTGCGTAAGGTTGACCGAGGGTGTGTTGCGGGGACCCTCTATATGTAAGACAGAAGGGGTCAAAAAGGACGGGAAGATATTGAGTTTCTAATTTATTGTGCAAAATGAACAAAAGCATCACAGATATATTTATTACAGATTATAATGTATCTTCACTAATAATTGAAACGTTGATTATTCTCCATATTTTTAAGCTAGACCCGCGAAGAAAAGGCGCATGTAAGTGTAAGTGTGAAGTACCTGTAAACAAATCTCGGCTCATTTACATGTCATCAAAAAAGCACAACACATTAGTACATATATTGAAACTTCTATTAATGCACACTAACAACTTATCTTTATCAAAGCCATTTTAAGGACAGCAAAATGTCCACCTGGCCTAGTGAATCTGAACTTTCTCGGCGACGTGATACACTTAAATTTAATTGGGCTATCATACTCTATTAAAATTCACAAGAACATTCTATGGGTTTTTGAATTGTTATGATCCACTTTAGAAGATATCCTCACATTTTAGTGAAAAACATAGTGGATGTTTTCTTACATTCAGCCTTCAGAATTGAGAAAAAGGAATTGGGATATTGACAAAGACTTCCCCGGCCAATCATGTGAATGATCTCGTTTGTCTGCGTGACGCCGCGTCGAAGGCTGTGTTGTCAACGTTTGTCCATATCGTAGTCTTTTCATCGATAATCTAATCGTAGGCTTAATTGATGAAGAGGAAAGTCATTGCGATCAGAATAACACTAAGAATTTTTGTAGAAAATCAATGCTGTTCTTTATAAAATGTAAAAAGAATTATCTAAAAAGTAGCCCAAATTGTACCTGACACAGTACTTCAAATTTCACTGAAAACAAAAATGAAATTGATGTAACCGTTCTCGAATAAAGAGAAAGATAAACTATAATTCACTAACTTAAGCTTTCTTCGTTTCCCAGTTATTAATGACAATCATTTATTAGAAAAATTAATGACTGTATCCATTCCTGCCCGCCCTCGCCCTGGTCGAAGTTCCGATTCCCACCCCTCACAGCGCCCACGCCTAGCTTCGCCCCCACGCCGATCCCAGTCTTGCTGTATTGGATTTTTCGAATAACTTCCGTCTGAATGCCCCAGGGCAGGTCCCACTGCAAGGCGTGTTTCCACCGTTCGCCACAGCTATCGTGCCCGCGCCACCGTTCCGGGGAAACCCCGAGGGAAGGGCACGTAGCGCTCGGGACGGCGCCGAGCTGCTGCGTCGTGTGTGGTTTCGGCCATTTGCACGTTCCGGACATGCCCTGTGGGAGAAGTCGGTGACAGGGGATGCACACAGTCGATGCCACAATCTGAGGCAATTTGCATACAGACACACTGTGACACCACAAGCAATTGCATCAGTGTTATATCAGTACCCAAATAAATTATTTAGTAGATATTCTATCATGGGTATTAACGTTTCATTACATTATTTTCACATATTTAAAGACAAAGGTTGTAGTGTTTGTAAATGTTATTTGTAAGGTGTATTATATGGTTATTAAAACGTTTAAGACGTGTAAAAGAATTTATAACAATTCTCTTTCATGTTGCGCCAAATCCCTAGAGACTCCATTCACGAAAAGGTACCTATCCCCTTTATAATTTTATTGTCGTGAATGTACCGCTTCTCAGGTACGTCAGAATATCAATAGAACATTTTACAGTAGATGTTAAAGTGACTAAAATAATTGGTAAATCTTAATGACGTCCGCCGTTTATCGCCATCAAATTGGCAACAACACTCTTTCAAACCCCTCTTCCTCACCCCCCTACGAGAGCAGACGCAAGACTGCTGCAAGACCAGTTTGCTACCTGCCATGATCGTCAATAGAACATTTCTGGTGAGCTCGATCATGTTAGCAACAGAAACCTCCATTGAAATCACTTTGCCCGCAACACGATGCGGTTCAAAACTATTGCTAATTTGTGCACTCAGGAGTAAACTGCAGCTCGAAATTATTGCCATTCCAAAGCCAATGCGCAAAAATGAAACGACAGCTTGAGGGATCTGTCATCCAAATAAAGTATACCAATGTGAAACCAAGTGAATTAACTCATCAAGGAATCTGGCCTGCGTCTCGTCTCTGGCTCGCCTCGAGCCCAAACTTTGCCGAAGGCAGGCGGTGAACAAAGTGAATTGATATGCCTCGTGCCAAACCTCGTCGAAGGCAGGCTGGCTTCCCATTGCTCCTCCACGTATGTCACAGAGCCCGTCTTTGCACCAGGTTCGAGCGCCCAGAGCTCAGCACTCGATCGCCACTCAAATCCATCAAACTACTGATTTCGCTAGTGCCAAACGTGTCTAGCCACTTCACGGCAACTTTTCATTAGCAAAAGAAAAATCTAAAGCTGTATAAATTTTAACAATTTGCGTAAACTTTGTTGTGTATACTAGTTCCAAATGAACATAAAAACATTGATGTAATGTACAATTTTAATATCAACAATATAAATCTAAGCGAAATAAAATACACTAAGAAATATAATTAATATTGACATGTGTCCACGCAAATTATCTTAATCAATCAGTATCAAACTACTCATTTAAAGCTACTAATTATCTATTTCAAATAGTTTTTTGAATCATCTCATACCCATTAATACTCAGTTATTATAAGTTTATCATCCAAATCAATTCAAGGGCTACGTTTCGTGTGTTTTCCTCATAATAGGAGTTCTATCATTGATGCGCATTCAAGGACTATGATTTATATGTTTTGTGTTATTTTACGTTTTATCATTCAAGTGCTTAAGGATTATGATTTATGTTCTTTCTCACTGCGTATCCAGTGTGCCATGGATTAAATCTCAACATGCTAAATATAATAAATTCTTCTCATTTCTTGCATCCGCCACCCACATTTCAGGATTACTGAATGAAGCGTCTCTTCGTCAGTCCTCTG
Source organism: Gryllus bimaculatus (assembly GCA_017312745.1). Taxonomy (NCBI): domain Eukaryota; kingdom Metazoa; phylum Arthropoda; class Insecta; order Orthoptera; family Gryllidae; genus Gryllus; species Gryllus bimaculatus. The sequence continues at coordinate 14,777,865 of BOPP01000016.1, forward strand.
CAACGCAGACCCCAAAAGTGGGGGAAATTGAAGGGCGCTGCTGGTGGCGACGAGGGTCCGACCGGAGTCCTAAACATGAGCGAAATTCCTGACTTGTATTTGACCGAATCTGCTTCGTCCTCACAATGGCCAATGAAATTTACCAACAATGATAGTAAGATTTTACCTTTTGTAAATTGTTTAATTAAATTGTACACTGTTTACGTCTTTACATAAATTTTAAACTGACAGACTAGAAATATCAAATATATGACACTCGAATATTTATTGCTTAATCATCTGTATTATGTAACACACTACTGTAATACAGATATGTTCACTTTTTGATTTTCATAAGGGTTGCCCGAGAACATCACTTTCCCTAATATCCTTCTTTTGCCTGAGTGTGTAAATGAAGAGAAAAGAACGTCTATTCATTGTTTCCTGAGGTCATAATATTCTAAACCTCTTGTTTCCGCCTCCAAAAAGGAACATCTCCATTACATTCCAGATGTTATAGAAATTTAGCCAGGTGATTGCCTAATTGCCATTCGTTTGTTCTTGAAAGAGACTCATGTTTTAGGCATTTGATGTCCTTTTGGAATTACTGTTAACGTTCAAAAGCATCACATGTGGAAAGAACTCACATAATCAATAGTCTCCCCTAGTCTTTGCATTTATTACTTTCTCGCCTGACGAATACTTCGTAAGAAGAGAGTAGAGAAGTAGAAGAAGAAAGTTATGAAACCGTGCGTCGGAAAACGGCGAATTTTTTTTCCAGAAAAACTCTTATTGCCAAGCTGTGGTAACGAAAAAAGGGATAAATCCTGTAGCTAAATTTAGGGAGGAATCCTCTATCACGTGTAGCCACAATCCGTCTTCATGGTTCTTGACAGCAAAAAATCGATTGACGAGAAATGTCCGACTGCCTGTCCACCTGTCTGTCCTTCCGTCCGCCGGACAGTCTGTCTGTATGTCCGTCCGTCCGTCTGCCTGTTTCAGTCTGTGATCAACGCTAACGGCTAAATATTTCAGCTGATTTTCTTCAAAATTGATATTCTTCAATCGATCTGAATGAACTCGCGGGTTTGGCAGTTCCAAAAAAATATTTTGATTTTTGAGGGTACTTCACATGACAGCTCAAAAACCTTTTCAAAATTATTTCATTAGCTCAATTTTTTCTTTAAATTTGCTTCACATATGTAACAAAGGACTGTGCTAATCCAAATTTCGTATATTGACCCATTTTTTTCGAAAATGCTAAAAAATTAACTTTTGAAAACATCAAAATTGGAAAAAGCGATTTCTTCTTTAAAGAAAGTCAGCTCTTTAAAAATGGTCGAGTATTTTTTTTTAAATCGCTTAGTTTGAATCTTAAATTGTCATTCGTTTGTTGAAATCGCTTAGTTTGAATTTGAAATGTATGCAATTTCGAAAACAATTTTTCTCAGAACCAACACGAATATTTTTCATTAAGTTTTCTCCTGGAATGTCACAACGTATGGTAAAGAAATAAACTAGTGATGGTGTGGAAAGACTTTCTCACACTAGTTAGTATTCGAATCTCTTTAGTCTCGACTAGCTTTTGGATTATGTATTATTCTCTTTCCAGTTATCATCTTTAGCCGAGAGTCAATTTTTCGGCTGCTCAATGCTGTAACTTCTATGCGCTTATGTGGCATTTTTTCGAAAATGCTAAAAAGTAAACATTTGAAAACTACAAAACTGGAGATAGCGATTTCTGCTTTAAACAAAGTCAAAGCCTTTTTTTAAAAAAGGTCACGTAGTATTTTTGCAAAAGTTAGTGGTTTATGGGTAATCTGCGCTTAAAATTTACGAATTTGTTTCTCACAAAAACCTCTCCAAATGTTTTCATTAAGTTTTCTCCACACATGGAATAAGGAGCGGCAAAAAATATGGTGCTTGTCCCATTTTCGGGAATTGCTCGTTTTTTCGAAAATTACAAAAAAAGGTACAAATTTGTAAAGGATTTGGTCGTAGGCAAAGTCTGTGTACAAAATTACCTCTTTAAAATGCCATGTATTTTTTTTTAAAAATGAGTAGTTTTTGCGTAATTTACGCTTGAAGTGTATGAAAAAAATTCTCAAAAACCTCTCCAATTTTTTTCTTTGAATATTCTCCTCCTAAGTTATAAAGAAGAGTAAGAACTATGGCCCTAGTCCCATTTTCAAGTATTCCTCGGTTTCTCAAAAATTGCAAAAATAATTCCAAACTACTCGTACATAATTGAAGAAAAAGTTTGTTGTAAATAAACTAGAGGTGCTATTGAATGGCACAGACTTTCTCGCAGTATTTACGTTCGTAATCTCTTTAGTCTAAACTAGGATTTCAGTTGTGACTGATTCTTTTCCCAGATATGATCTTTGGTCGCCCAAAGGATATTTTTCCACCTTTTTTCGATTTTCTTCTTAATACTAGAACTTAGACTTCCATACGCTTATTACTATCCATGCTAAATCCACGTGTTACACGGGTGTTGGAATGGCTAATTGGTGTATACGGACTAATCTTTGGAGGGAAAGATAGCTGGTACGAGTCTTGGTCGGTGTATATTATTTGTCACAATTCTCTGTTACCGCAAAACATAATTGATAATTCCAGAAACTTTGTTGAAAATCATTTCAAGGAGTTCTAATCACAAATAGAATTAAGATAAATAAACGGAAAGTGTGTGTATGAGATTTTTCAATTTTCAACGTCTAAAGAATTTGATACGTTTCTTATTGGATTTGTAAAATATCTCAACGAATCAATTGTTTTCTTTTGGAACGTCTATTATAGAAGCGCCGACTCTCTGTATAGCCCGGGTGCCTAAAGTGGTTAAGTGTCAGGATCGGTCTCCGCGTCTCGGAGTCAAGTGCCGATGTTTCGAGCCTGATTTCACGATAATTGTTTGTCACTACTCTGTTGGTGATGATATCTGTTAAGAATTTCAAATTTTTTTGAAAATCATTTGAAAAGATTATACTCACATATATAATCTGTTTTGATTCGAAATAAACTGAAGGTGTCTGAATGTCAATTTCTTACTTTGAAATTTTAAACAATTGTACAAATCTGCTGTTCTGTTTTTAGAACGAATGTCACATCAAATCAATTATTCAACACAATATGCAATGCAATATAATATTGTAGAAAGGTTAGATACATTGCGAGGAAGTATGTGCTTTGGCAGTTTTACTTGTTTTCAAAACGTCCGTCAGCCCGTCTGTCCGTTTGTCTGTGAACACTACTAGCTCCTAAACCATACGTAGGATTTTTTCCAGATTGAAAAATTCCCTGTCCATCTGGTTCGAGTCGAAATTTTGAGATTTTGAGAAACATTATTTAAAATTTGGGGGTACTTCATCTAAACCCTCCGGACATTGTCAAAAAGTATCTCAAAAACGGCTCCAATATTTTGCATTCAATTTCTTGTAAGGATAGAGTAAAACTCCTCTTAACAAGGCGGCATATGCCTGATTTTCGCTGATAACTCCAGTTTCGAAAAATGCAAAAGTCAGATTTTTTTCGACGTATTCTTACAAATACAAATTGAAGATTGAAATTTGTTTTTTCAAATACAATTTGCTGTCTATTGTTAATTCTTTCATTAAGAACATGTACGTTTTTTGAAAATTGTGTAGTTATCAAGCAATTTGTGCAATTAAAAAAAATTCAAATAAAAGATATTCTCAAAAAAGGCTCAAAATGTTTTCTGTAAACTTTTGAAAGGGATAGTACTTAATGCACTCAATATGAAGATAAAAACGCCATATTGCTCTTTTCTTTTTTTTCTCACAAATTATCAATTTCTTATGTTTTTCTCGCTTGTCTCACGTCGTTAATATTTACAATTTAGGCAATTTGTTTACATTACTGTATTTATGAGTACATAAGCTTTAAATAATGTCAGATAAAGTTTACCCAACACTCAACAGTTTTCTATGAACATTAGCTCAAAATTACGCATTCTTAGAAATGCTCAAACACCATTTCCAGTAAAGCGGCTACAATTTTTTGCTTCAAACTTTTAGAACAGACAGTGCTAATTGCACTGATGAAGATGACACAGAATTAATTTTGCTGTATTCATTAGACGTTATTTCAAAAATTATACAAATATTTTTTGTTGTATAGTTGTATCACGCCTTTAATATGTGCATTTCCAGCATTTGTGGCATAAGATGTCGTCATTTGAAATTTTTCGAAAACTCAATACTTTTCTGTGAAAATAGGTTCAAATTTTGAATTTACAGTAGCGATTAAATGCGGTTTCTTCTTAAAAACGGCTCTACATTTTCCATGAAAATTGCCATTTGGGGCGAGGATTTACTGATATTTTAATATCGTAAAATTAATAATTCTATTCTACTATTAAGAAGCCGAAAAACTATGAAAATTACACTAATACACGTATTATAGGGAAATTTATGTAAAGCTGCGGAAAATCGATTTCGAGATTTCAACGGAAATACCCTTCTTGGGGTCCCCTGATACCAAAAATTGCTTTTTCCAAAACGTTCGTCTGTTCGTCCGTGTCTGCTGTATGTGAACAACACAAGCGCATAAACTATGCATAGTTTTTTTTTTCCAAATTGAATAAGCTCCGGTCCATTTGGCCTGAGTCGAATCTCTCCGATTTTGAAAATCATTCATAAGTTTTTGGAGGTACTTTAAATGAAACGTTTGGAACATTTTCAAACATTTTTTAAACATAGCTCTAAATTTTTTCATTACGTTTCTTATAAGAATAAAGTAAAATGCACTTATAAATGTGGCAGAGGCCCGATTTCCACAGTTAACTCTAAATTCTTGAAAATGTGAAAAGTTTGAATTTTTTCGGGGTCTTCCTACGACTACAAAGTTAAAGATAGGAATTTTTTCCTTCAATTGAAATTTGTTGTTCACAATTTGTTCTCTCATTAAGTTCAAAGACATTCTTTTTTGAAAATTTATGTCGTTTTTGCGCAATATTGCATGCAATATCTGCAATTTTAAAAATTTACAAAACAAGATTTTCTCAAAAACTGTTCCATACTTTTTTAACCTTTTCGTAGCGATTGTTCTCAATGCACTCTCTAAGATGATATAAATGTCATATTGCTATGTTCTTTTGTTTCTTCAAATATTACAAAAAAGTATTTTTTTACTTATATCTTACATCGTACTTATCTCTTACAACATTTACATGAGCGGCAATTTGTTCACTTTTGGCTCATTATATTTATGAGTACATGTGCTTTAAGTAGCGTCAGATAAGATTCTCGAAAACTCAACCGTTTTCTGTCAAAGCTAGCTCAAAATTTCGCAATTTCAGAAACGCTCAAAAGCCTTTTTCTCCAAATTTTTTCTTCTAACTTTTCGAAAGGATTGGGCAAATTCCACTCTTTAATATTACGTAAAGTTAATTTGAAGTATTGTTTTTTAAAAAATTACATAAATGTGTTTTCTTTTAATATCTCTAGTTAAATTTTTTTCAAATCACTTTAAATTAAGTTTTTCTAAAACTCAAAAATCTTCTGTAAAGAAGTACTTCGAATTTCGAATTTGCTGTAGCGCTTAAGCGCCATTTTCTTAAAAACGGCTCCAAATTTTTTACAGAAATTAGCCATTTAGGACACGGTTTACTGTTCTTTAATATTGTTGAAATAATATTTCCGGTCTATTATTTGGAAACCAAAAAATGGAGAATTAAAAAAAATGTATTTTTGGGGGCGAAAGGTTGCAGCAGGCAATATGTGGCATGTTCGTATAGATAGCCGAGACCAAAGGCAATAGAAAAAAATACGGGAGAGTCCGAAGCATTCCGTATCACCATTAGTGTATTAATGTGTACAAGTGATTTAAACAATGTTATAAAATGTCATAAAATTTTTTGAAAACGCAATGGTTTTCTGTGAAAAAGAGTTTAAAATTCCGTCTTTTCACATTTTCATTGTGATTTAAAATGACTAATATAATTTCAAATGAAGGCTTTCGAAAACTAAACAATTCTCTATGAATATGAGCTTAAAACTTCGCATTCACACTAAAGCTTAAATGAAAAATTGAGAAAATGTGAAGAAAATGTAGTGTAGAGGTAGGTGGCAAGAGGGTGGGGCAAGTACGAAAAGTTGGCCCAGGCGAGAGATATTAGAAAACTAATTACTAGTACGAGAAATTATGTGCCAATGTGTGTGCGAATTAATTTGTTACTGTTTGTTGTGTTTTGTTTAGAAGGAGAATGTTTACATAGTTTCGGGTTTATAGATGGATACAGATTGATAAATAGCTAATTAATTTTACTGACTATTTGTGCAATGTGAAATGTAAGATAAATCATTTTTAAGGCACGTCAATAAATTTAGCGGCAACTTTCCTTTTGTTCTCTAAAGAAGAGACCGTCTATTGCAAAATTTACTCATATATCTATTGGAATGCTGATTAATATATTTTCCTCTGATAATTGTTTGATAAAGACATTATAGTAGTATTGGCTATATGATTACTTAGAGTGGAACCTGCTTTGACAAACATGAATCTTTAGTTAGTTTTATTATTTTAACCGCCTGTGGACTAACTCAAGGATGGTATGGTTCGGGTGAATGCGAAAAGGGAATTGTGTTCTTGGTTACGTGTGATGTGTGTTTGAGAAGGTGGTTACCATTTCTGCAAACTACTTTCTTTGTGACAATATATCTCGTTAGAAGCACAAGTGCTTGCGCAAAGTCGCTCAGACGGCAAGGGACCGGCTTAGGTTGCTCAGGGCATCCATTGATGTTACTGCAGTGCCTCTGACCGAGACGTTTTAGAGTTCGACTCCCGACGGTGGCAGACTTCGACATCAGCTACATAGCTAGATCGATTTCAGCCGCAGTCTGGAGGAGAATAGTAGCAGCTCCGATCCGTTGTTTTTTTCGAACAGCTCGAGGTGAATAGGGAACAGTACCATAACTAACGGGCAATGGACCGCGTGCGATTTTTCCTTCCCCTTCCTTGTCCTATCCTCACTGCTTACACATACACTTACAACACCATTCGAGAGCTTAGAGCTTGTCCTAGCTGGGGCGGGTCTCGCTGGCGCCAGCCGACGGGCCGGTCGTCGTCCGGAGGGGAGCATCAACACCACCACCACCTCCGCGATGCACCGCACTCGCGGGACTAACCAACCAACGGGGCCGTGCGCAAGGGAAAGGGGCGTGGCTCACCGTGCGGTTGCCCAGGTTGCGGATGCGGCAGTTGAGCTGCGCCGTCTTGCCCACGAGCGCCGTCACGTTCCTGGAGGCGCTGGCATCGAAGCGGGGCCCGCGCAGGCTCCCACCCGCCGCCACCACCTCGTCCTCCTCGCTCGCGTCCTCGACGTCCTCCGCCCCCGCCGCCGCCCCCGACCGCGCAACGTACAGCTCCTCCGCGCGCAGCGAGTCTGCGCAAGACACTTCTGTTAGGTGAGGCAAAATGCGGAATGTACACACATAAAAATTAGGTTTCTAGATTTATATGTTAAAAAAGCAAACACTATCTTACCGCCTCGAAAGAGCCTAGGTCGGAGGCCAGATAAGTAATAATCTTTGATTAGGCTTTGAGAACTCAACTATTTTCAGAGCTTTTAATTTAACTCTTTAGGAGATGCTGAACCTGCCATTGTCATTGTGTAATGTACATCTCCACTCACGAGATAGAGCGGCATTTTAATACCTTTCGTAATATTGCTCTGTTGATATTGCAGTGAATCTGTTCAACTGCTGCATGCCCCTTTTGCGTGCCCGCGAATGAAACCCGCGACGCACAGAGCGCCACTCCGCGCAGTTCGGTTTGGCCACGTGCAGAGCCGGCGCACGGACGCCCTCATGCCACCCCCACCCCCACCCATTACAAAGCTTGCCCCTGAGACCCTCATCGAAACCGTCTACCACCCGCCTCATCCCTTGTTCTCGGGGTGTTAGATTGATCACCGCAAGTCTTGTTAGCCAATTCGCAAACGGCCTGCCAGGTAGTCCTTGGGGCGCATAATGGAAGCACCATGAAGCGGCGAGCCGCGGGAGCACAACGAGCGACCAATTGACAACAGACCCATAGACGTCGCCTCAATCCAGTCGAGGTAGGCTGATGAAAGTTGCGAGGAACCTGATGAACCAACCAACCAGAGCCAAAGCATTACGCACGTGACAGAGCACAGAACTTGAAATAAAAATTGAGGGAGCAATGGAGGAGCTAGGAAAACGGCACAAATAAGGCGGTTACGATCAGACGTTACAAAATAACTCGGTTACGAGCGGACTGTACAGTAGAGCTCAGTTGCAGCGACTCGAGTTGACGACATCAGTGCGTGACAGACATCACCAGACGAAGCTTGGGTGGGACGAAGTAGTCGTTTTTTGGCTTCCATACAGCAGAAAGCTGGTGATGATAGATAAGCTATCGAAAGCTGCTATTGTAATAAACAATATTGTTGGCAATGACGACCCATATAATTATTTCATTGTAAATGCCGCCGCAAACTCACCACAATACCAAGAAGCTTGGGTAACTAACAGCAGAGTATCTAATTTAACTAGTGGTGCGACACAATGGAATAAAAATTCCTGTATTGGGTCTCTATTTTGTTGGTCTGGTGTTAGCTATTCTGACTTTCTTCTTTGCAAAGAATCGAATTTGAAATCTGGTAAGACTGTTTTCGTAGCGTTTCCAGTTTATAAAAGTGATTTTCTTAATCGAAAAACGCGTTGTCAAAGTTAAGGATCTTTGCGAATATTTCCGTTTCCACCAGTAGCCTGTCTTGATGTTAAAGTTGGGTTCGCTTTAATGCCTTATATCCGATGTTGATTATCTTACAATGTTCACATAATTAATTCGACGACCAAATATCTTCACCCAAAATCATGACCTTGGTGCAACATGACATCTTCATTTTCGTTGATTCCCAAATTTTTGTGATTAATTTTTTTGTTCGCTTCAACTGATTTCACTATGAACTTGGCTCAGCCCTAATGTCTACTAAAACCTGTCATCGTTAGTTATCTATACTCAATATATTTGGTTATATGATGGTTTCAAAATAAAAACATATTTTTCACAAATTTCTACTTCCCAAATCACATCTATTGCCCTAGGAATCTTTAATGTCCCGAATTTATTGTTTATGTTGTCCTGGAACATGCCTACGTCCAATTAGTTTCATCCCAATATTTGCATTTAATGTATCCACGTCCAATAGCAACCCAATGTCCTCTTCGTAAATGTAGTAACTACTATTTTACTTTCGTCTGAGTCACTATTCCATATTACATATTATTATTTAATAATGCTATTGAGATATCTTGGTATATCACATTTCAACATCCATGTTTTGAAAATACCGACATCAATGCCGCATCCCTATTCGACTAGATTACTATTGTGGCGTTACTGAATGCTTTATATTCAAAGAACATTATTTTCAGTAGTTTCCCTATAGTAGCCTGCCGCAAAGAGCCCTGCAGCCTGCGCCTAGACCCTTCCACACGCAACTGCGACGCTTTGTTTGTGTAGGAGAACCTCTAGCCACCCAGGCCTTCTTTGGTAACATCCATAGGAGATAATTATATCTAAAGGAGATCCATAGGAGATACATGGCATTATTTGTTTCCCTTGACCACAACAAGAGTTTTCCACAAGTTATATGATCATTTTTTACACCTTTGTCATATCGACATAAGACATTGGGTAGATGATTGACCTACAATTACTTTTTTAGAGATTTTTTTTCTGTAGTATTTGGTGTAGTCTTTAATTCTTAATCATCTATACTGAGATTTAATTCGATTGGTAAAAATATAGCATCATAATTTAAATTATGAAACAGAATGGGAATAAATTGTGGAAGACGTGAATATAAATTAAATACATTTCACGCTGCACCTTTTACATCACACGTACTATAAACCTGATCAAACATTTTTTTAATTCGTGTTCTTTAAAATATCTATTAATGATATGACACATATCTATTAATATTATGTTATATTTTCATAATCAGATTTACTCATTTTTAATGTCCATTGTAATTTAATATTTCGATGCAAATGTTCCTTAAGCATAATATTGACCCATACCTGTACGTTATTCATTAAATGTATGCATTAATTCATCAATAAATTCATTAATATATTTGTTTTAAATATTGTGTAACCAAATCATAACATTTATCGTCATATATCGTCAATCGATCAATCAGTTTTTTATGTGATAAGGATATTTCAAAAACCGATTATTTTTATATATTAAAATAGAAAAGAATCAATAGGATATCGAAGATGAAGATGTTAATGTTCAAGATGATGAATAAAAAATCGCTTTACGATGGTAATATACGGTAACCGGTGAATCATTTTAGTTTTATATAATCGAGGTTACCGAATTCCGTGAACTCAATCAATAGTTTACATTTTACTCATATACCTGCAATTCTTCATTTGTTCCGGCTTTTTCTAACATAATAGGATGTTGAAAAGTAGTCTAATATTTATCATGCAACAACGGCAAAATCCAAGCAGTAATAGCAATAAAAAAAACCCCTAGAAACATTTCTCCACATACGACATTATCACAACAAGATATGAAAATTCAACCCTTTCAGTATCGATTCCTAGATAGTTTTTCCAATCTTCAAATCTTTTACAATAACTTGATACATAGCTTAAATCTTTTTAGTAGGATACATTTTATTAGTTATTTTTATTGATCAATGTTGAGTGTAAATATATGCATTTTTTAAGTGATAAGCATGGTTCAAGAAAATTATATATATATATATATATATATATATATATATATATATATATTATATATTGTGGTTTAGTGGGATTGTGCAACCCAATTAACACCACTGTCTCCATGTGTGCAGATACGACGGAGGCAGCGAGGATAACAGACGCGTAAGGCAGAGGTACTTAAACGCACGGCCTGGTATCCGTTGCCCGTTACTAAAACGAATGCCAACTAGCGAAGCATATGTTTCTTTGTGAAGGGTTGAGAGAGCGAAGCAACCCCCACCCATCACGAAGTATTCCCCAGCGCGCCGCGCTATAAATACGCGTAACCCGCAAGCCGGAAGTTCTCTTCTTTTCTTGGCCACCCACGCGCGAGTAAGCAGCTGCTCTTTGATCAAGCGTTCGCCGATCAACATTTTTCGTGTAAGAAATTACTTTAGATATGGTTTGCCGCTGGCCAACGACTACTAGTAGGAGTAGTTCGGCGCGTCGAAACGACGTTTCTAGTTAGTCGTCCGCGAGATAAGTGCAGGATTAAGTAGTGTTTCTTCATTATTGACAAACACGGGAAGAAATTTACCCGTTGTGAAGGAAGACCATTTAAAAGATTTCTGTTGTAAACGTAGAAGTAGCTTACGAGCGAGGAACTTGCACGGGTATTCAGTGAAGTGCAAGGGACATTTTCGCAAACGTGGGCGTAGTTAGAGGCAGCCGTTAGCAGACGAGGGAAGAAGAAGAGGCGAGACTTGGCCGCACGAGGAAGAAGTCGGATCGACAACGAAGAAGAACGAGAGGGCGCCAAGAGGCAACGCAGACGGCAGGGGCGAATCCCTCTCTCTACAACGCAGAGGTTGGGACCGAGCGGCGTCCACCTGCAGCGACCAGCGCACGACCGTCAGGCCAAAGAGTGGGGAAGTCCACAAGTAACAGTTAGGAACCGCAGGAAAATAGGTCAAGTTCACGTCGGCAGAAGAAAACTTAGTATAGAAAGTGCTAAGAATTTTGAGACACGGGTTTGGTTAACAAAATTACAGTATTATAGTAGAAACGTTTTGATGCGCTATTGCCTTTTGCCTAAAAACATTCTACTTGAGGACATTTTATTTATTTCGCTATTTTCAGGACACGGTTAAATTGTAATTAGGTAGCTGCACTTGTACCACATTTTGTTCTTTACGTGGTAAATATCTAAGCGAGAGATTGTAAAATTGAATTTTTGATTTTCATGTGAAATGTTATTAGATAGCACAAAATTTAGAATATAAATTTTCGAGGGAATTCCCAGTGTAGTTTAGGGGGTAATTATGTCAGAGTTCAATTTTGAAGTAAATTATGTGTTTTCAGTTCCACATGAGTCTGTGTTGTAAGGTTTCTATTTGGTTGTTGATAATTCTTGTTAAAAGGTGCATTCATATATTCTTGTTTTTGTCATTAACTTATGCCACTAAAGTTTATGGTAAATTATACGCGCGTTTGTGTCAATCTGGTGTTGATTTTATTGTGTTCAAGGGTTAAACCTTTCTCGCCCCTGAAGATCCTGCTCCCTGGATTTTTAAGACTCGCTTCACGAGCAAAAAATCGTTGATAACCCGCTTTACGGTTTCATGCCTGCTACGGAAGGTGGTACGTTGTACGAGGTAGGTGGGTATGTATAGAATCTATATTATATATTTATAATATATATATATTATATATATATAGTTATATATAAGTATAACCAGTATGCCAATCGAATTGAGCATGCATTTGCCCTTTAAACACGTGCCGAGACAAGATTGGAGTAGGAAGTAACCGGCGCATCTTCCCGCAGCGTGGTTTTTGAAATGGCTGTATCTTCGTTATTAACTTTTGCGGCGGCGATGGTGTAACGGTTAGCGTACTGGGCTTTGTAACCAAGTTGGCGGATTTCAAACCCGATCGAAGGCCCTGGGTTTTTAAGGGGCGAAAAATCCTTCGTACGCCTTCCTTCGGAAAGGGAAGTAAAGGCCGGCTTGTCCCATGTTTGTTAAGATTACTTTGCATGTAAAAAGATTCCTCAAGCCTAAATGACGCCTCTTGAGCTAAATTCCAAAATCGCCTGTTTCTCGGCCCATCCTTCGCTTCTGTTCAGTTGGTGAAAGGAGCGTAGGCGAAATTTTGCGTGGGTCAGGACGGAAGAGCGGGCCTGATTTCCCGAGTCTCGCCACGTAAAATAAGGCAAATTCAATTCAATTCAACTTTAGAAACGGAAATTCAGAGGGAACTATACGGTACATTTTAGTTACAATCGACTGAGTATGATACCACATTTTTTACAGTTACTGTGACGAAGGTCGGGTGCGTTTGCCGCCGTCTCATTAAATGTCGGCATCTTAATTTGATGGTACAAAGATAAATTCGGGAGGAACTATACGGTACAAACGAGGAACAAACGAATGGTGATGTCGTTTTCGCTGTGGTTGCGGTGCCAACTTCACGGACATCGCTCGCAGCAGTATGACGATACGGGGAAGAGCGTCTGCCTCCGACAAACGTTTGGCACGAGGCGGCAAAATGACGGCGCCTGGCAATAAGACACGTTTCTTCGACAAGATTCCAATAGTAAATTCTTGATGAATAGTTGAGATTCTTCACTTTGGTACAGTTTCAGTTGGTTGTGCGAACCGTTAAGGCTAGAAAGGTAATTACTAAAAAGGTAGATATTATAGAAATTTAGGAACTGTTTACTAATTTGAATGGTCCCAAGACCTGAAAACCCGACCCAACATCTCCCACTAGGGAGGTAAGTAAGAGAGAGGGAGAGAAAGCAAGAAAGAGGGGAGAGAAGAAGAGAAAGAAAGAGAAATAATATGGAAAGGATAGAGGATGAGATGAAAGTGTTTATTTGGAAAATGGTGTAGAACAGTGTAAGATAGGTAGGATTGGGATAAGAAAGGGATTCGTCAAAGCGCTGAAACAGCACGGCGTTCACCCACAAGCAGTGGCAATGTCGTTAAGTAGTATTTTCATGAATCCAGTTTGTGACTTCTTTTTTAAACTTTTGAAATGTACAACTACTTTTTATAGAAGAGGGAAGATTGTTCCAAGCACGAATGGCAGTAACAGTGAATGATTTGCTAAAAGTAGAGGTATTGTGGTGAGGAACACAAATAAGGCGTGACGCTTCGGCACGATGTAGTTTCATAATCTGAAGTCGTTGTGAGGGGGTGGTATGACGAGCGCTGTTTATTATCTTGTAGAGAAGAAGGCTGCGAAGTAAAAACCTTTTATCAAAGGTAAAAATGTTTCAATCCGCGCAAAAAGTTGAAATATGATCGTATTTCGCTGTCTTCCAGACCGAGGGAAATTCGTCGCTTATTAGCGAGAAATACAATTGTTGGGAGTGCTACTTCAGCTCCGAGCTTCAGCAACATTGCGTTGATTCCGTCGGAACTGGAGGCGTTTGATTTTAGACTTAAAATGATTTTAGTGACATCGGTGGGGGTTACTGACGCGAAATAGAAAGTGTCTGTAATACTAATATCTGTGCTTTGCGGCGAGGATAAAGTTCAAGATTTTACGAGTGGATTTATTGGCTGCGGAAGCTTAACAAAAGCATGATTTAGCGAATCAAATGGCACATCTATTTCTGTTGAATTTCGAATATTTCCAGCACCTCTAGTACGCAAGTTTTTCTAGAGCAATTAAGAATCACAGTTATTTTGAAAAAATGGAGTGATAATATTTAATTTTGGCATTTCTCAACATTTGGGTGACATGATTTCTAAGTGTTTTATAAGTAGTATGGTCTTTGTTGTTTCTTGTTGCCCGAACAACTTTATACGCAGTGTCCCTATCATGCATAATTTGGCAAATTTCACCGAATATCCACGGAGCTGCGGAACGTATCACACGTGCCTTTTTTTGTGGCCTATATCTACTTACTAGTCCATTCAACAATTCCGTAAATACGGCTACTTTACCACTGAGCGAGGTTTTATTTTGAACAAGATTCCAGGGAACCGAAAATCCATCAGAAACAAAGGAATTTGCGTCGAAGTTTTTATAATCTCGATATTTTATTATTTTCGGTGTGTATTTGGGACACTTTAGATTATATGATACGTAGATAAGATCATGCTCCTGATACTCCTGGAACGGAAAATTGTCCATGAGAACGCGCTTTTTATGGATTTGACATTATGACATGATCTATTTATGTTTTAGTATTTCTTGTGATGTGCGTTGCCCTAAGAGGAAGAATCATTTTTAGGCAATTTTCATTAAATTTGATATTTATTATTTTTCTGTCAAAAAGAAGAAACTCGAGGGGGAGCATATTCTTCACCTAGTCAACAAAGGCACAAAAATGAACATTTTGGAGAACTTGGAAATTCTAAAATTTTTCAAAAATACAATTTTTTCTGTCTTTAATGAACATTCCTTGATTGAAAGCATATTCTAAATATTTTATTAACTATCTCCATATCATTCTTTTGTCCCCTTTCCCCTTTTTGCAATCTCTTTATCTAGTCAACTTGTTAAAAAACAATTTTCTTTATTTAATTAAAATTCTAGAAATTTGCACATTCTTAATTTTCTGTTTTGTTTTACATTCCTGAATATAGCAGTAAAAATTTTTTAAGTCTTTTTTATGACTACCCTTTCTTCTCTTCTATCCCCCCCTTTTCCCTCAATTGGTAGGCTTCCTCTTCTTCCATTCTAAAAGATGGCTGCTTCCTAGCTGTAACCAGCATGTTTTTCCGTTTTCACATTTTTGACCATGTTGTGAACATTCATGGCAGATCCACGTTGCTTGGGCAGTAAGTACTTTCTATTTGTATTTATATGACATTATTTGTTTGTTTTTCCACTAAATTCACTGTACACCCCCTTTTTGGAGTTCAACTTGTGCTAATGTTTTCATTTCTCCATTTTGCTTGAGATCCACTGAGGATGGGAAGAGGGTTTTCCCGAAAGTTAACTCTGGAAAATTATTAATAACAAATTTTAAAACTTTTGTGGAGATTATTTCCTTGTCCATATTATGGATTACCACAAGATATTACCAGCACGGAATTTATAAAGAATCATTGTTTTCAAAGGAAATTCATCGGCCAATTCAATGAAAAAATAAAATTAAAAATTCGTTGTTACGAAGAATGTGACCGGCAGAGGTATCTCAAGATATCAACTGTTGTCACTGATCGGGAAGTTCTTAGTTTCCGTCCTGACAGTGACAGAATTTTTGACACTTGCTTGCTAGCTAGGTTGAGTTCAGTTGCTGTCTGAAGGAGAATTCTAGCGGCCGGCTGCTCTGATCGGTAGTTTTCTCTGGTTTCTCCGATCAACACCTGGCGAATGCCAGAGCAGTACCCTAACACAAAGACCACGGACAGCGCGCGTTCTCGTCTTCCTCTCTCTTGTCCTATCCTCACCCCTTACACACACACACACACACACACTAACACGCACCACATTACTACACATACCGGGAGACCCGCCGTGGGCACCGCTGTTGGGAGATATCTGTTTGCGCATCTCGCCATTCAGCGGGGCAGTGATCATCGCCACCTTCCAAGCAAAAACATTCCGCATGCAGTACACTTAACATGCGCTCTTCTAGGACAGTTGGGCCAGCGCTCTCTTCACGCTCCGTGTAATAGGTCCGGAACAGTCTCTCTGGAGAGCAAGACAAAGCACAGGTATTCGCATTCATATTTTCAATATTTCTCTCTTCATTCATAGTTTTTATCCATATAGCTGCAGGTAGACTGAAGGTTCCTTATGGGTGATTAATGGTAATAGTACAATGTGCGGTGGACAATGAACTCGGTGTTTAGTTCTAAGTTGTTGAGTTTTACACAATTCCCACGAATCCCAAGATTCATCGATGTCCAGGTTGAAATGCTGACTAGAATGTTTTTGGAAGTCATTGACTACTTCATCCGCAGATAAAAGGGAGACGTTGAAGGGTATATGTTGTCTGATACTATGCCAGACGCCCTCAAGTGCGGTTTTTAATTGTCACCTCTTCATATTTCCAACCTCATCTTTTCGCATTAACCGCTCGCATGTAAAACCACCATTAGCGCACAAGAAACGCACGTGAATGGCTTTCATCAGAAGAATTTTTGAAACATACTTAAAATTACATATCGTAATGGGAACTCATGATTCCTCAACGTAATGGGAAGATGTTATACATGCGATCTGTAATGTGTTTTTATCTCAATTGGCGTTGGAACGATTGTGAATTGTTACTAATTACTAAACGTAATTGACATATTGTGGGCACTTGACTGATTGTTCAAACTTTAAAATCTTCCAGTTTAAAATCTTCCAGTTTTGTGTTATAACTGCAACCATCAAAAAGGAACTATGCGATCGACACACGGTCTTTGTTATAGGTTTTGTTTTTTCCCTCGTATGTTTCTTGGTTTTATATTTTATCATTTCATGAGTGAAGATGATATACATTAAGATGAAGAGAAATATCAACTAACTTTTACGATTACGTCGTACGTTGCTGTAAATGGCAGCATTAATTTTGACCGTTTTGAATTGCTCAATGCTAGATGCAATCCTTAATTTCATTTTACTACTAGGTTAATTCATTGATGTTTGTGAAAACTGCAACACCCAGAAGGAATAGTCACGGTATTAATAGAAAGTAATTAAATTAGAAAGAGATGGCATGCACGTCGGTTTAACCGCGCCCCCTTTTGTGTCACACGCCAGGTCAGTGTTACGCCACACTCAGTCGTTGTAGAGACTTCAAACGACGTGGAAACGTACAAGCGAGTGCGGTATGCCCTGTGAACGCCAAAGGGCGCAATTTCAATGTCTTAGTGAATTGGGCGAGCGGGGCGTGGCAGGAATAGTCGGTCCCCGTGATGCGGGTTTGCTAATCATTGCGGCTCGAACGACGTGTCGTGATGCTATGATGCGACGTGTTGATGATGATGACAGTAGATGAGAGCCTTCCACAGTGACGAGCTGGTTTGGGTCCACATAATGTGGCCACACCGCGAGATGTCCGCCATGTCAGCATGACCGTAACCGACTGAACAACGCCTTCCACAGTGTTGTCTCGGCCTTGGATCATTGCAACGGGTGTGGTCATGTCTGCTTCGACGGCTCGACGCTGTCTGTGGAACTGATGGTACGCACGACTGCTGGACTCAGATGGACTGGTAGCACGCATTCCACTGCGTGATTACGTTTACTAGAAACCAACAACTCATCAGACAGCAATGGGCACGTGAACGTGTTCACTGGTGTGTTGAGCTCGCGTTGTTCAGTGTCAGAGGGAACAAACGCCAAGATTGGTGGTTCGGGGTGGCTATTGCCTGCAATATGGGACCTCGCTTCATACGTATTGAGAGCAATATAAACACAAACGCCTATATGAGGGAGGTTTAAGAGCCCCTCCTGCAAGCAGCTCCACATTCCACAATTCGGCAAGACAATGCCCGACCGCCTGTGACGAGAAATGTGCAAGCTCTCTGCGAACGACGAGTACCACTGTTTCCCTGGTCTGGCCGTTCGTCTGACATTGGACATGTTTGGGATATAATGGGTCGGTAACTTGTTAGTTCTGGTCGTCCAGCAGTCACTGTCGATGCTTTGTAGTTATAGAAACCGCGAGGCAGTTATCTAGCACTACATCCATGTTCTCTTTGAATCCGTACTTCGAGGTCTAGAGACTAGGATGGTAGCGCGTGGCGGCTAAATACTCAAAATCAAAATGCATGTTCGATACATTAATTCTGATAATTTGTATATTGTGATATTTCTAATCTGAGGAATAAATTTCATTGCAATAGTATGTCTCCTTCTTAGTGCTGCAATTTTCAGTGTATTTCATTTTGTCTAAAACACTACACAATGAGAATCCAAATCCGAGTCGAGTCTCCTCCTACGTTATTTTCGTAATGCGGTAACATTAAAGAACGTTTTGTAATGTATCCTCTATCTTTTCATATGTTAATTCATAGCACTACCTCTAAAACGGTTTGTAAGTTTCCTCAAAATAACTTGTTCTCCATTAGATCTGCTTCAACGCTTGGAAAGGCAGTCGCACACCGGCCGTTGTGGCCCAGGAAGGCAAAGGAAAGGCTCCAACCAATCGTCGCCGTCGGCACGAGTGGAGGAGCGTGTGGCATTCACAACACTCCGGCAGCCTATCCCCGACTGTGTGATTCTTGTCAGCATTAATCGATATCACAGCATTTCACACATTCCCTTACCTGGTAAATCACAAGTAAACTAGGATACGACTTAAAAATTATTTTTCAGAAATACGTCTTTGAGTTACTGGATACTATTTTTATTGCAGTGAATATTCTTCCTGCCCTTAATTGCTAAGCCCTTTCTCATTTCAAAATGTTGTCTGAAGTTATCTGTATTCCTCTCAGAAGTAAAACATCGATTCCCTGTTCCCCTCATTTTAATAATAATCGAAGTTTTCCTTTTATGTTGAACAAAACAGCTTCATTTAATTTTTATCTCTTCTTGTTCGCGTCGCTTTTAGATTTCAGTTTATCCCTCCGTAAGACATTGATTAGTTATCTTCCAGATTTTATTAGCTTTCCTTAGTTTATTCATCTCTTAAAACGTCAATCTTAATTTATTTGAAACAACTTCCAGCCACACAAAACATTTGCCCCCCATAATCTCTTCAAATACGGTAAAACTAAACAAAGTTGGAATCTATTTGAGGTATCGAAAACACGTATTTTAAGACAAGACGTCAGGTTTACCGACGTTATCCGCATGAAAACGACTCCAAACCGGGCAGCATAGGAAAAAATCCATATTTTATACGTCTGGATATTGGGACGCTGGCTTGGAACGGAGCTGTAGCTGCGAGGCGTCGCTTCAGATGAGGGCGGAGCGAGAGGAGTGGTGCGGGAAGAGGGACGAATAGCGAGGGCGGGAGAAAGGGTGAGGGGAAACGAGAAGAGTGAGGGTTAGAGGGGAGCATGAAAGGACAAGCGAAGGTGCGAGGAGGAAGTGTGAGAGAGGAAAGAAGGACCAACAGTAGCGGCGGAGTGAGAATGGGGGGAAAGGAGCGAGGGAGAACGGGGTTAGAGAAGGCAGAGCGGAGGGAGGGAGAAGGAAATGAGGGAAGGGGATGGAGGGAAGGATGAGATAGCATGGGGTGGAAAGGGAGAAACGAGGAGTGAGAGGGGAAGCGGGGATGTGAGAAGGGAGGGAGGGAGTAGAAGGGGCGTAGGTAGCCGGGATGAGAGAAGGGGTGAGGGAAGAGAGGGCGAAAGATAATGAAATATTATTAATTATGCTTATTTAGAGCAGTAATTGTAAATTTCATGTTAGTTTAATTTCAGTGATGTAAGTTTTGTCGACAAATTCTGAAGATTAATCATATCTCGTTGTACTGTGCCAAACTGAAGGGGTAATTACAAAATGAACCTAAAGTATAGTAATTTTGGTTTTCTAAGGGATCCAGAATTTGCACAAAATGGATAAGAGCAATCGAACGTAATATTGATCCTTCAACCCATAGTCAGGTAACTACACATTTTTACTTTTACGTTCTTACGAAGATACTTACGAAGTTACTTCGTATAAAGAGTAATTATGTGCCGGAAAACGGCGAATTTTCGGCAGAAAATCTCTTACTGACGGTCCTGGGAATAAAAATGTGGGTAAATCATATTTGCTAAATGTGTAAACTAGTGGTGCTAAAAAAACACGTTCTTTCTCGGCATGGTCATGTAATACTATTTATATCAGAATTTCTCTCTGAATTACCATATCTGTCATTTTTATAAAACTCATTTGAAACTGTAGAACATTTGGTGCGAAAATTAAATAGTTTCAAACAATGGTTTTTTATTCAAAATTTTAAGTGAAAATATATTTCTGGCATTCATTGTATAAGGCATGCATATCAGATACGTTTTTTAGCCTTAAATATTTTTCGTCAGCAGTATGCGAGAAAATAAAATAATTAAAATTATTTAACAATACGATACTGATAGAGTTGGCAAAGAAATGCAAAAACACGGAAAATATATAATAGTAATCATGAAACACAATTGTATTGCAATATTCTTTAAATATATAAAAGTATTAGTTTATATTACCACAAACGAAAGGCAGACACCATTATCTGTTCTCAATGCCACGTTACAACAATGGGTTACAACCAACAATTACTCATCATCTATTTGTTTTCACATTTAACACAATTAAAACAGCAATTTAAAATAAAAGAACATAATATAATATAAATATAATAAATGAGATATGAAATACTATACAAATTCTAACTTAAGTAGCATCCAACTAAATTGGGAACGGGCGGTTTATATATTTGTCGTCAAAATACAGAAAAAGTACTCACATTTTCAAAAATTTTACATGACCATTTGAATATCTGTTTTGGATGAACACATGTTCAAAGAAGAATGTTCAATGAAAAAAGTTGTATTTTTATAATAATTGTAGTTGTAGGATGATTGTTGCGAAAGCAGGGCTATTATCAACTTGACATCTGTACCATTTTGTTAAACGTTCTTCACACTATCCAACAAAACAATTTAATCACAACCGATGGCACATTATTTTGGAAATTTAGAATATGCCCCAGGGGCGTTATATAAAGTTGCCTACAAAGTTAAAATATCGGTTTCAAATACAAGGGACCATAACACCAACCAGATAAATAGGGTAATATCAATTTTGGAGAAAATATTCTGAACGGTTTAGCCGCTAGCGTTATTCACAGATGGACAGATTTTTGCGACTTTTCCCGTGTCAAGGACCCCCAAAACATAGGTTTCACTATACCACGTGTGAGAGCATTTTTTCTAAATTTAGTAATGGGCTTATTCACTTTTTCGTGTACCAGAGTCCTGTAATAAGAGTTTTTCTGCCGAATATTGCCGTTTTGGGGGAAGTATTTCATAATGTAACGAATATTGCATCACCTGCCGCATTCGCTGCGCGCGGATTGCGTCCCCTTCCCTACCCCCCGAACTGGACGGTTCCGGACTATTCGCGGGGAAAGGTGGAGAAAGTGCTGATTGTGTCGAGACGATGCCGGCGGCCGCGAGTCAGTCAGTAAGAAGTTAGTCAGTGTAAGTTAGTGCAAGTCAGTGTGTGTAAGTATGACAGTTTAAGTCGTCGGAAGTAAAAGCAGCCGCGAGTCAGTTAGTGTATGGAATCAGTCAAGTAGTAAACAGTCAGCCCGTCAGTCCGTCCGTGTGTCTGAAGTGGAAGCTAAG
Source organism: Gryllus bimaculatus (assembly GCA_017312745.1). Classification (NCBI taxonomy): domain Eukaryota; kingdom Metazoa; phylum Arthropoda; class Insecta; order Orthoptera; family Gryllidae; genus Gryllus; species Gryllus bimaculatus. The sequence continues at coordinate 14,799,790 of BOPP01000016.1, forward strand.
CTGTAAAGTGTGCATTGCGGTGAACAGTGGTGCAGTGGGGAAACAGCAGTCAGCAATCGGAAGTGTGCAGTGGGAGCTGAGCTGTGAAGTGCGCATCGCGGTAAACAGCAGTGCAGTGGACCCTGGTCTGCGCAGGGAATTGTGGTCAGCTCAGTGGACTGTAGACAGCGCATCGGACTGCGTGATACTGTAGAAGAAGTGATTAGTGTAAATAAATAATCAGATTGCAGCGAACAGTGTTAATAAATAATCACATTGCAAAGAACAGTATAAAAAAAGTGAACTGTGTAAATAAATAAACAAGAGAACGTAGTCGTGTGTAAGGAAAAAGGAAGTGAAGAACACAAGTACTGTGTAATATATGTGTAAACAGAGTTTTAGTGTATAATTGATTACGAATAAACGTCTTTGTTAAATATTACCTGAGTGTTGGTTTTAATTCACCTCCAATAATCGTTACAATAATATCTTCGACCACGGTAGCGGCAATTGTCGCCAAACATGTCTGTCTGAACGCCTGTGAACAACACTAGCTCTTAATCTGTTTAGCCGATTGTCTCCGAAAATGATATTCCATAATAGATCTGAATGAACTCGAGGGTTTGCGAGTTTCAAATGGATTTTTATACCTGGTTTTTGAGGTTATCAAGTTTCAAAAACATTTTCACAATTTTCTCAAATATGACACCAAAGTTTTTGATCAAACTCTATCGTCAGAAGCGTAAAGGACGTTTAAGAGGATAGTGCAGGTCTCACGTTCGTTTAAATCCCAGATTTGTTGAAAATTTGTCTTAGGAGTGAGGATATTAGTTTAGTGCGCTGAAAAGTTAATGTTTTTTAAATTTCCAACATTTGAAAAATACATTACTTTTTATGTCTTATAACACATTAAAATATTTACTACTTACTTTTAAGAAGTATGAAAAAATGTTACGATTTTAGGATGCAAAATTGCTCTATCAGATCACATCTTTACTATCCGAAAACAAACAATCAGAAAATCGTATGTCACAAATAACTACGTCAGATGAGAAGTGTTTGAACTCTACCTTGGTAAATTCGATAGGTGTACTATCCAGATGTTCCACCATACTAATCAACATATTAACATATAAAAGTCTTCATGTTAAGTACCCTCAAAAATCAAATTATCAGTTTGAAACTCCCAACTCTAGTTCGTTGAGATGGAAGGAGAAATATCAATTTTAGAGAAAATTGGCTGAACGGTTAATGCGCTAGCGTTTACCACGTTAGGACAGGCAAACAGACGTTTTGCAGTTAATCGATTTTTCGTTAACACATTGATTCTGGCTACAATACGTGATTAGATGAAGAAATTTACTATAAATTTTTTACCAGGGCCAGAGAATGAGAACTTTTCTCGAAAATTCGCCGTTTTCCGCCGCACGATTTCAAAACATTTTTTCCCTTACGTATAGGTGAGAAAGTAAAAAAAAACAATATAATGGAAATCAATATTATACAGTTCCCGTTAGTTCTTATGGGGAGAACTTTACATAGTCGAAAAGACAAACAGATGAGAACAATAGTTAGGATAGCCCCTAACATAAAACCGTTATCTACGAAATGACATTCTTTTACTTTTTATACAAACTCCTTCAATTTTGTATGTATTACGTGTATGCAAGTGAAATTTACCTAGATGTTGATGTATGTTTCTGATTTAATTACATTGCCAAGGAAGATTTTTTTCTATTATTTTTGTTAGTGAAATATTGGAGTCCTGTAGTTTGGATGTACAGGAAAAAATCCATCTTGCAATGTGTTAAATGAAAAGATTTTATGCCCTATATGGAGTAGATTTAATAGAATCTACTTCAATTTAATTGATCACAAACAGTTTTTCGACTTGTAAATTTGCATTCTGACAGTATATTAATTGCTCAAAAGCACAGGAAGTTGATGAATAGATGTTACACATTATATCACACTGAAAATTACCACTGAGAATTGAACTGTTTTAAATTATTAAGAAAAGATTTGCATGTGCCTGTTCAGTCAAGTGAGCGATTTTTTTGACAATTATTTTATGACAAAATTAATTTATTTACAAACCAAATTGGGTGGACTTGTAGGAGATTAACACTTATAAATGAACCATTTCACTTTCCCGTATACGGACGTGTATACAGAGTAATATACGTAGTACAGGGAAAGTTATCTAATGTTGTTGAAAAGCGATTTCGAGATCACAACGGAAATAAACGTATTAGGGTTTCCAGATACCGAAAAAGTGTTTTTTTTTATTTTTAATTTTAATTTAATTTTTAAACGTCCGCCCTTCTGTTCGTCTGCCGGATTGGTATCTGTAAACACTACTAGCCTCATAGGATTTTTTCCAAATTGAAAATATCCCTGTTTATCTGGCTTTAGTCGAAACTTTGAAATTTTGAAAAATATTCTTCAAATTTTGGGGGTACTTTATATGAAGCGCCCCGGAAATTTTCAAAATTTTCTCAAACACGACTCCAAATCTTTTTTAAATTTCTTGTAAGAATAGAATAACATACTTATAAAAGTGGTATAGGTTCAATTTTTCGGTTCAATCTGAATTTTCAAAAATTTCAAAAGTATGAATATTTTTCGGTGTCTTCTTACAATTACAAAATCAATAATGAGATTATTCCCTCAGATAAAATTGATTTTCCATAGTCATTTCTTTCATTAAGGCCATGCACATTTTTTTGAACATTTTAGTACTTATGAAAGTATACATCCTGGGCACTATTTATGGCTTGTCTGTTTATATCCATTACTTAATTCACTTGCTCACATATACTCATTTCCTTTTCAAGATAGCTTGTAAAAATTCTTAAAATAGTCAAAATTATTTTTAGGGATGATATTGGAATAATGTAAATTACTCATGAAAACTATAAACTAAACTCCAACTGCACTTTTTCTTCTAACACTTTGAGACAATAAATGTTGGCGTTCCAGCTCATATGGCTGATAGAATAATATATTTTACCAAGCAAAACTAAAGTGTTTTAGAACCTGTCAAAAAATCAAATGCTCATTTTGGATGTTTTTTCAATTATTTACGTTACTAATTCAAATGTTGCCCATTCTTTCAACTAGCAACCTCATTGAAGAAAAGGAATTTAAATGTCCTAATGTATTGTGAAATTGTACAGGAAAAATTTCATCTTTAATTGTTTTTTCTTTCTTTCCAAAAGCAATGTTGGATGTTAAAGCATTTTACAAGAAACAAGAACTATATCCAATCTTACAAAAGGCATCGAATAGAAAAATTTAACTGAATATATTTCAACTTGATTTATATCAGAAAAGTTTTTGGTAGTAGGTTTCTCTTGTATCCAAGTGTGAAATATTAATGTCCGAAAGCATTGCAAAATACTAAATGGACGGCAAATGAAAATCCAAAGATTGATCATATACCCAGAACTACTTAATAATATTTGTGACAGGTATTGAGTAGGTCTTCTATTATTATAAATAATTTTCATTATTGTCTGTTCAGTCATGACAACATTTGTTTTAAACACATTGATGCCAAACTAAATTGAGGGACATTAACGGTAATTAACATAAACTAATCATACTCTCTTCTCAAACATTGGTTAACAAGTGCTTGTACCATGATACTCCCTATTATTATTGTCATTCCGGCCAATGAAAGAAATTCATTATGCATGGATTTATATAGAAAAATATAATACACGAAAAGAACACTTTTATCACTTTCTTTCAAACATCTTTATACCCATAACTTTGTGACAATTTAATCTTAGTATAGTAAAGGAATATCTCCAACAAAAGTTTAAAAACTTTTGTGGAGATTATTTCCTTTTTTACTGTACCTTGTTGATTATCACACGATATCTGCTACCACCACGGAATTAAATTCTGTTCGTGTACGAACAGAAATGGTACAAAGAAATGTGATATGTTTTGGTTTATTACAATATTTTTCTGCTTTGTTATTCTGCTGTGGTGTATTTATTTTTATACATCTTAAAAAATGCACTACTGTTGAGAATTAAACCAATATTTATTCTAACTACATTTTTTGTATCGTATTTTCCAAATGTTACTGTATTAACAAAACGGGTATATACTGTACCTGTAAACATTTTAATGAAAGTAATAAAGATATTTAATTCATTTCTAAAACTTTAAATTGATAATTTTTCCTACAATATGAATTGATCGTTTTTATTCCCGCTCTTTTTACTTAATTTAAAAACCAAATAGTTTTATAAAACATTCTCATATTATAAATATTGTTAATATTATTGTCACTATTGTTACAAAGTACTAGTATAATGCTTACGAAATATTTTATTTTCCAACGTTTTCCATTTTTGTCAGGGAACTCGATGCATTTTCGCTGGTATGCTGACGATATTTCCCCCCTTTCTAGTCTTCTTTAGGGGAAATTCAATAATACATACGTAATATATTCTCCTTCAAAACCTCTGTGTGAAACATTTAATAGTACTAAATAACCTTTCACTGACATACAAGATCCGTCCAATCCTCCCTGTACGTAATTTGCTGAGTCAGAAAATATAAGTTATCTAAATTTTGAATAAATTCTCATAGCTTTCTAATACATTGATTAACTTCAATACTTCCTTTTCTTAAAATAAATACATTTCATCTCACTCAAAAATTCATTTTATCAATACTGTGAGATTATTCCCTTTTCTATCTACTCCTTCCTTCCTCGCTTACATTCCTGTCTTCAATGTGAAAAACCTCCTCATCCAAATTGCGTACGTATTTCTCTTTGTATTAACTTAATTTTTCATTAACTATTGTATTAATTTTTTTTAATGGTTAGGCGGAAGAGCACGCTAAATGGTCTGAGCCTCGCCTTAAATAAAGACATTTATTTATTTTATTTATTTATTTAAAATGACTTAATTAAAAAAACAAGTTAGACAAACTAAAAAGAAAACAACTTGACAGTAAAAACGTATCTTCACAGACTCCTGATTCGAACCCCAGTAATCAAACCTTCTACCCCAGAATTCAGAACTTATCTCATGTTACTTTCAATAATGATGAAATTAATCTGTTATCCTATGGCTTGAAGTTTGCACTTAAACATCACTCTTATACTAAAGAATTAACTAATTTAGCAGTGAGGACTGAAGAAGCCCTAAACATTATTAAAGATAATATTAATTCCAATTCTATCATGATCAATTGTTCTAAAATCCTGTCTGATGAAGTTAATAGACCTCCACAACCATCTCCGGAGCGCCAAGTTTGAAATGTATCATCCTTGCTTCTAAAACGCCTACAAAGAACATCAAAATGCCCTGTTAAGGAACAAGGCGCCAAATTTGAAGTAATTTGGCGGTCAATGTGCCATCACTTTTATTTGCCATGAAATTCATACTTTTAAATATATTTTAAAATTTTGGAATTTTTTAAAGCACGAAAAGACTGGACTAAAAATAATACATATTTTTAGGGACAGTCTTTTCATGTATTTAGAACTGTTTAAAGGTATGTACTGTAATTAAATATTTTTTTCAAGCGGTAATATTTAAAAATATTCAAAGACTAATATCAATATAGTTCACGTAACAAAGGCGCGAAACAGGTTATTCACTCACGAGTTGAGGGCGGAATCACATCGCGCCCGTGTTGCGTGTACCATTTTTTATCCTGCAACGCCTGAGCGAAATGCAATTTTGGCAGGCAAACTCTTCGCGATGTGTCGAACTATGAAAAAGTACCTGTTTCGCACATGGAAAATAAGCACGGGAAAATAAGCCGCGTTTGAGGAACGGCGAGTTAAAAAATAGTTTTGTTATTTACGTCGGTAAAAACGCACTTAGCTCCGTGGCTACCAACCATCTAAACAACGCATTACGAACGCATCTATTGCAACGGCCCATAAAATACTCTAGTCTTTAGAATATTTTAGTCGAGTCTCGGGTTTAGATTTCACCAATACTCATAAATCGTAGGATAAATATTCCTTTTGTCCCATTTGTCCCCTTATCCTTTTTGTGCATACCGCCCCTTCCCTCCATATCCCTTTTGTCACATTTTCCCTCTCTTCCGTATGCCTTATTTGCTCATTTTATCCCGATGTCTGACGTGTGCCATTTTGTCCCCTTGTCCCATTTTGTTCCATTCGTCACCCTTATCTCGTTTTGTTCTCTTGTCCTATTTGCCCGTTGCCCAACTTGTTCACGTTTCTCATTTGGTCCCCTTGTCCCATTTGAATCCTTGTCCAATTTTGTGTCATCCCATTTTGCGTCCCATTTTGACTCCTTGTCCTATTCTGTTTCCTTATCCCTCTTTGGCATGGTCCCATTTTGTCTTCTGGTACAATTTTGTACCATTGTCTCATTTGATCATTGCCTCTTTTTGTCACTATTGTCTAATTTGTCCCACCTTCCCAGTTCGCCCCTATTATTCGCTTTTTCTCTTCGTCCTCCTTTCTTTGCTTTGTCTCACTTGTCCTCTTGGTCCTTCCTTCGGTTTTTATTAACACTCAAAAAATATTAGGATACCTAATTTTTAGATTTTTTAAAAGAAAATATTAATTTTAATTTAAAGAAAATATTAATTTTAATTTTAAAAAAATATTAATTTTAATTTAAAGAAAATATTAAACTTGTCGGAACTTTGGTTGTAATGAAAGACGGAAATGTCATACGTTAGAACAGCATGCAAGTTTAATTTTCACATTAAAAATTATTAAATTACAATGAATTTGAATAATATGTTATCCTTCGAAACCCAAAAAATATTCGGACATCTAATATAAACAAATTAATAAATTTAAATGAAACAAAAAAATAAGTACATCAATAATTTATCTTTCAGTTTCAAAACTTCATTCACCCTTTTTGGCATGCTGTCTACGAGTTTTCTAGTATATTCTGCAAAAATTGTATTCCATTCTTCATAGAGTTTCACTTTTAAATGTTTTTGTTGGCAATGGCTGGGCTCCTTTCTCACTTACTGCCCAAATTTGCCAAATAATTTTAATGGGATTGATGAGTGGGGATTAGGGTGGGAAGGTGAAGAACTTTAGAACAATGGTATAAGAGCCACCAGTTGTACCAATTGGCACATATGCTTAGGATCATTGTCCTGATAAAAAACTAATTTATGGCCAATGCATAACTTCTCAGTGCATTCATTATGATTGTCCTTGAGCACATATAGATATTTGTGTTTGTCCATTATATCTTCATTGAAGACAAGATTACCCACACCAGTCGCCGCCAAAGGAGCCCACTGCCAACAAAAAACAATTAAAAGTGTCTTTTTAGTGTCATTTAATCCTAATTTAAAATATTTTGAAACATGTAAGCAGTAACACAAGATAATAACTTGATTAGTGAGAGTTTTCATTCGATGTAATTTATGTTCCATATAGATTTAATTATTAGAAATAAACCCTTGTGCTTCTAATTATTACCCAAGAAATTTTATGTGCTTGAACCTTTTTCCCATAATAATAAACTTGTAGGTGAATAATTTCCTGGTTCATAGAAAGAAAGAGTACATTTTCTGCTTGGAGGAAATTTGAAAAATGTAATTAATATATTTGTTAATTAAAAAGAAAAATTCATATCATTTTATTACTTTAATTTGCACTCTTTAAACATCAGTCGAGAAGTCTATCAAATAAAGGGAAAGAAATTTAATTTATTAGCAACAGCTAATGTAAAAATCTTTACGAACTAAAAGATTTTAAGGTATTCTTGAAAATAATTCATCTGCTATTAAATTTGTTATTTGAGCATTTGTATATTGGTATCGATAATTAAAAATGGGATTTGTGATAAATGTTTAACTGTTGAGCACGGAGGTCTACTGTAAGAATGATTATGTTTTACGTAGTTTCGGTATTTGGCGATACATAAGTTCATTGTAACTTCATTGTAACTTCATTGTAAGCAAATGGGAATTGTGCTAGTGCCACTGCCTGGCAGCGACCCTACATTTCGTGACGTCACGGGCAGTCCGGAGGGCCGTTCTCGCGAAGGCACGGGGCAGGCACATTCCGACGGTCGAGCGGGCTCTTGGATCATAAGACTATAGGAAAACTTGTAAACTCTGCAACATAATGAGCCATTAGCCCGAAGGCAGTCATTTGCGCGATTTTTAGAAGAACGGGACGGAAAAGTGAAGTCGGTGACACCTTTATTCAAATCGAGCAACAAGTTTATTATGCTCGCCTCGGTGTACTCGAAGAAACGAAAAGGTCCTCACACCTAGAAAACCTTACCTTTGATATTAAGCAGAATTTCAGCAAATCGAAAATTTCATTAATATAATAAAAATGTTAACTTGCTGGATAGAAATTAGAATATATAAAAGGTTTTGAATTTTTGTAGCTTTCGAAAGATTCAGGTTTTCACAAAAAATGCACTATTCGCATAAATGTCCTTCATACTATCAAACAATAAAATTTAATCAAAAACGTTGCAGCTATTTTCTTAACTCCCAGGGGCTTGAAGTATAGGAAAAGTAATAGATAAAATTTCAAACGATTAAAAATTCAATCATTTTTATAATTTATTAAAAAATTGAATTGCATAACCAGTATAAGAAGCATTGCATAACTATTACTAAAGGCGAGAAAGTATGTGCCCTGTTAGCACCACTAGTTTCTATGCGTTTCTGGAGATGCTGGTAATATTTTAATTTTGTCATTTGATAATGACTTCATTTGATTGTCCTATTCTGCAACGCCTTCTTCGATAAACTTGATCATATCTGGTGACATTTAGAACAAAAATACGAGGAACAGACTTTTTGGGTTCTTCTTCAGTATTATCGGGTATGTTGTCCTCGCTAAGCTTACTAAATCTGTTTTGAAAGAGTATTGGATCAGGCTCGCTAGACGCTTTCTTTTGCTTTCCCCTTCTGTTATCTCCAGCATGGAGATGGTCTTCTGAGTTAAGTCTCTTCAAATGAGTTGAAGGAAAATTTTGCACGGGCTCTTGGTCAAGCCCCTAGAATCAGAAAAACCATGGTTTCAGTCATTGACTTCGGAGGGATACTGATATGATCATTCGATCGTGTACTAATTATTACACCAATTATAAAATATTTTATGAGAATACCCAATTATTATAATATACCCAATATACACAAAAATACACAATTTTTTAATATATCTCACACCGTTTATATGCTCATTTACAGCGATTTGTAGACATTATTGCATTTTTGAATGGAAATGCTTCAAATAACTTCTTCCAATGTTTTTCGCAAACTTAAAAATTTTCTGTGAAAAAGATATTTGAATCTAACATTTTCAGTGACGCTTATTTTCGTTAAAACTGCTCCACCTTTTTCACCAAAAATTTAGGCTTGTTAGGATGTTTTAGGCTTTTATAATATTCTTAACGTAATATTTAAGTTATATCAATATGGAACCTAAAAATTGAAAAAAATACTTACAATAATGTACTTTGGGATCTGTAGATGGTAGCTGGCAAGAGGATGGGGCAAGTCTGTAAAGCTACTTCAGACTAAAGAAACTAGAAAACTAATAAGTACGTTAAATAGTGCACCACTAGTTTGCTTTCTCGCATATGTATATATCCTGGAGTAATACACGCAGTATTGTGAACGTAGAAGTATAGAGGAAGTTACAAAATGCTGCGGAAAATCGATTAAAAGATTTCAACAAAAATAAATGTTTTGGGGGCCTCTGATACTGAAAAAGTGTTTTTATTCTTCAAAACGTCGGTCGGTCCGTCCGTTCTTCTGTGGTTCTGTTCGTCTGCCTATTCATCTGTCTGTTGCCTGTGAACAACACTAGCGCCTAAATTATGCATAAGATTTTTTTCCAAACTGAATAAACTGGACCCTGTTGGTCTGGTCTCACTAGATTCCTTGCAGTTTCTTCAAAAGAGAGTAAAATACTTGTAAAATGTGGTAGAGTCACATTTTCACTGTAAACTTTCAAATTTTTTCGGGGACTTCCTACAACTACGAGATTGGAAATAGAGGTTTTTCCTTCAAATTAAATTTGCTTTCTATAATAAGTTCTTTCATTAGGGATATGTACATTTTTTTAAAATTTCATTATGTTTCGCACAATATTGCGTAAAATATGTGGAATATTAAAAATATAAAAAATAACATTTTCTCAAACCCTTCCAAAACTGTTATCTATAACTTTTAGTGGGGATAGTACTAAATGTACTCCATAAGATAACATGGATGCTATTTTGCTCTGTCCTTTCGTTTTTGTTTTTTTTTAATTACAAAAAATTTAATTTTTTACATGACTTTTCTGTTGTTAATGTTTACATTACTAGCTCATTTAAAACACATGCACATCTAAAGGCAATAATATGTATACTAATCTCTAGTAACGTAAATATTGACAACGTGAGAGAGATGTCAAGAAATTACAATTATTTAATTTTTGAAAAACAACAACAAATAAATGGAGCAAACTGACGTTTACGTAATTCTATGCAGTACGTTTGATTATTATCCACCATACTAAAAGTTTAAAGAAAATAATTGGGGCCATTTTTTAGAAATTATTATTTTTATATATTTTTTTAAGATTGCACATATTCCACCGAATATTGCGCGAAAACAATAAAACTTACAAAAACTGTAGTACAATCCCTAAATGAAACTATGGAGAACTTCACCTCATGGAAAAAAATCCCTACCATCAATTTCGTTCTTGCAGGAAAAAACTGGAAAAATATCAAACTTTTGAAATTTTAGTAAATTCAGTGTTAACAGTGCAAATATGACCTATGTCACATTTGTAAGTGTACATTATTCTATTTTTAAAGCAAAATTGAGGGGGAAAATTGAACTATTTTCGAGAAACTTTTATTAACGGAGCTGCATGTACAGTGCCCCAAGAATGTTTTTCAAAATCGCAGAGCCTTGAGTGCGGCCAGATTGAACGGTATACGCGGCCTATCCCGGATGCAATGCATCCTCTTTCCTTCTGCTGCGACTATCTGTCGCACAGCGTTGACGCATAGATGGAGAGATGGAGAGAGGGGATCTTAGAAATACAGCGCGGCTTGCGCCATTCGGTTCCAAGTTCCTGAATAGTCACAGTGCCTGTTTCAGTGAACGCTTGTGTGAGAGCTCGGTCAAAATGAAGATGTAAACTAGTGGTGCTACAGAACAGCAGATACTTTTTCGTATTCGTTTGCTATTTTCTTTGGAGTCGGCTAGCTATTCGAACTTGTCACATACTCTTGCCTGCTGCTATCTGTAGCCACCCAAAGCACATTTTTTGACGTTTTCTTCATTTCCAGTTTCCTAATAGCAGAACGGAAGTGTTATTTTAGAATGTTAAAGAACAGTAAAACTTCGTCCTAAATGGCAATTTCACTTTGAAAAATTTAAAGTAGTTTTAAAGAAATTGGCGCTTAAGAGCTACAGTAAATTCGAATTTGAAACACTTTCCAAGAAAATTTTTGAGTTTTCGAAAACCTCATTTAAATTAATTTGAAGAACTTTAACACACAAATACAATAGTGTTTACAAATTGCTGGAAATATGCATATAAACGGCGTAAGAGATCTTTAAAAATAATTATTTTTGTGTAATTTTTCAAAATATAAAAACTTCGAAATGAACTTTACGTATAATAAAGAGTGCAATTTGCACTATCTGTTTGAAAAACTTGAAGAAGAAATTTGGGGCCGTTTTCGAGAAAATGGCATTTGAGCGTTTCTGAAATAGCGAAGTTTAAGCTCGTTTTGACAGAAAACGGTTGAGATTTCGAGAAGCTTTATCTGTCATTATTGAAAGCAGTTACACTCATAAATGTAATTATGTATACAAATTGCTGCTACTGTAAATATTAACGACATGGGAGACAAGTCAAAAATGTTACATTTTTGTAATTTTATGGCGTATGGCGTTTATGTCATACTTCAACATAATTCCTACCAAAAGTTAAAAGAAAGAATTGGAGCCTTGTTAGGAAAATATCTTTTTTAATTTTTCAAAATTGCATAAATTGTACGCAATATTGGGAGAAAACAATTAAAATTTTCAAAACATGTATCTGACCTTAACCAAAGAACAAGTTATGGACAATAAATTTTAATTGAAGGAAAATCTCTACTTTCAATTTTGTACGTGTAAGAAGAGGCCGAAAAAAATTCCAACTTCTGAAATTGTCGAAAAGTCAGAGAAAACCGTGAAAATTGAACCTATGCCACCTTCATAAGTGTAATTTACTATATTCTAACACAAAATTAAGAAAATATTTGGAGCCATTTTTAAGAAAATTTTTAAAATGTCCCAGGATCTTGACGTAAAGTGTCCCCAAACTCTAATGAATGATTATCACAATCTTAGGTCATTGAGTCAGGCCAAATGTACATGGGTTTCCTCAATTTGGAAAAAAATCCTACGTAAGATTTAGGACCACAAGAACAACACTAGCGTCTAAACCATACCCAGACGGACGAACAGACGGACGGACAGCCAGAAGGACGAACAGACAGACAGACGGTTTGAAAAAAACACTTTTACGGTATCAGGTAACTTCAAAATGTGTATTTTCGTTGAAATCTCGAAATCGATTTTCAGCAGCATTACATAAATTTCCCTATACTACGTATGTATACGGAAAAGCAAAAAAAAACTCAAGCACCAAACGTGATAATGTGTTGTGTCAAACTCGAGAAGATGCCGTCGGATACTTTATAAAATTAAAATTTTTATACATAAATTACGTCAAGTACGTTAAGAAATTTGTCTATTCACATTTTAAATTTTTTTGAAAAATCTTGCAAAATAAAAGGGACATTACTCAAATACTTTGAAAGCTGTTAGAAATAATTTCAATTCAGTGTCAATTCCATGAAATTGGAGACTTAAAACAATTACTTCGTGAGATTTTTTGGCTCAGGTTGATTCAATCAAGCAGGAGTTTCCAAAGAACAAATGCATTTATTATTAGAACCATAATTCAAAAATTCATTTCCCCCAACTTTACGGTTAAAGTAATACATTTTCTCTTTCGAAAGCAGAATTGCAGTGTCAAGAGAAAACTGAAATTTTCTATCATAAACTAATTATTTATTAACCATTCGGAATAGACAACAATTAACTGTCTGACTCGTGATCCAATGAGAGGAGAGATGAAAACCAAGAACAGAAAACATAACTTATTTTTGTTGTTCTGAGTGAAACTTTTGAAGAGATGATATAACATTAGATGTTCAGAAAATAAACGCGCCATTGTTCTGGAGATTTAGAAAAACTTTTTAGTACATTACAAATTTAATAAAACAACACACATATTTCTTTGATTTCTTCATTAAGTGTTTTCCAATCTGAATTCAATCGTTAATTTTTACTTTCCCGTATACATACGTATATACGGAGAGTATTATATAAACCTGGCTTCTGCGCCAGATTTTTAAAACCAAAAATATTTTAATTTTTCCGTTTTTTCCACCAAATGTGTCTTAAATCGTCTCAATTTATTAATATTTTCATATTTTTATCCAAAAAGTTTCTCATTTTTTGCAATTTTACACGTTGAGGTCTATTTTAGAAACCTACTTCACATATTTCAAATTCATCATTGTTAACATTTCACACATTTTTAACATTTAATGCATAATTTTTAACATTTCAGGCATCATTTTAACGATATATAAGACAATATCATTTTAACATTTATTCAACTAATTAAATGTAAGACCCCGTTTTCTCAGTTTAGTACTCTAAACAATATATTCGTAAATTTTACCATTTCATTCATCATTTCACGCATTCAACCACGTAAAAAGCTTAATTCAATAAAATCCTCTGTCATAAATCCTTTATATACTAATAGAAATATCAAATTAATGGTTTTAAAAAGATATTTAATTTTTTTTAAAACAATTAGCATATCGATTAAGTAAAATTATCCTAAATATTTGACCTTGTTCATCAGCATTTATATCGAATGCCTCTTTAATATGTCAATATTTTCTATTTAAGTTTCTTATTTCATCTATAGGATTTTCACGATATTCCATTAGTTCAGTTACTGTTTATGTATTTTAACATGATATGTAACTTGGTTCGGTTTCGTTACAAACGTAGAAAGAAATTATGTATCCCTTTAAAAATCCCTTTAGAAATGGACGTTGTGTCGAATCTGAACCAAGCTACATATCATTTTAAAATTAATAAAAAAGTGAATGGAAGATCGTGAATATCCTATTGCTGATATAAAAAAGTGAAATTATTGAATTAAAATCTTATTGTATAAAAATATTATCGAATTAAAATATTATTGAATGAAAATCTGGTCAAGGAATTATTGAATTAGAATCTGCTCTACAGATATTATAAAATTATTAAATTCAAATTATGACTAGAAATTATTTAATTAAAATCTGGTCTAAAGGCATTATTAAATGAAAATCTCGTCTAAAAATCATACCGAATTATAATATTTTCGAATTTGCAAACTATGGATACAGTCTGAAAACAAAAACAGTAGGTGGCGATGCAATTCTAAAATTTCAACAGTATTATCATTAGACGGAGAGTAAAATAGAGATACATAACAGTTATTAAATCAACCGCGATGTGGTATGCATGATACTTATTTTAAAATGTGCTAACAATAATGGAATAAAACACAAGAAAATGGTATTATAGTCTTGTAAATCAGGCAACATTAGATTTAACGGAATCACCATTCAAAATATGGGCATCTCACACAAATTTAAATTTTAAAGGAGATATTTTACATTTTAATATATTTATATCGAATAAACGTGGTGAACATCAATGTCACCGTGATCAATATAGTGTTTCAATAAATTTGATGAAAAAGGTGCTATATTAGTACAAGCAAAATTACACACAGCATTACATAATTTTCCTTATACTACGTTTATTACTCAGTATATGTGTAAGGGATGTATAAGGATATGTATAAGGGAGAGTAAAAGCACTTTCGTCTGATTACATCAGCTGACCATAATGTAACTAGAAATTGGATACTTGAATTAAAATAAAATGAAAGTCAATAAGGCTGTCTAAAATATAATGTACGGCACAAACGATAAAAGTGATTTTATTTTCTAGTGGAATTACACCTCGTGGTCTATTGGTCTCGTCCAGCAACTTTTCGTACTCGCAAAATACAATTCAATTTTTTACCACTCGAACCTTTAACTATTGCCGTAGTGTTGATTTCTAGTAGCGTACAGGAAGTCTATTGTTTAATGAAATGTCTTCACGTATTGATTGAAAAATAGTTAAACACGCTGTGGAACAAAGAAATCAGACTAATGAGCAAACAGAGTGAGGTAAATACACACACAACATAGAACTCAACTTGTTACAAGGGTTGTGACAGAACAGAGCTAACGAGGTCGTTGCATGCAGTGCTATTCAGACATCTCTATGAACCCGGTCAAACAATGACAGAAAGAGAATCTCAAACAAAGGCGCATCGAGTGTTCGACCATTGATCAGCGTTAAATCCCACAAAACCATTTTTGAGTAATCAACTCTTCCTACTTCCTTAATATTAAGAACTAACAGAGATAACTCATTTCTTGATCAAGCAATCATATCATTATTATTTATATAAAAATTAACATGTATAGTGAATAATTTTCATCGTCACATATCATTTTATATTAGATAAAATTCAAATGTTATGATTTATTCGGAAACACATAGACAAGTGCAATTGACACCAGTACATCAATGTAAATAATTTAAGATCACTAGCAATTCAATAAATAGACTATATAATAAAAGAAAAATATACGCAGAATAATGCGCACGTTGCAAATAGAGCAAAATACAAAATAGGGTAAACTAGAAGTGCTTTAACAGCACATACTTTCCCGTATTATTTGTAACGGCCATATTTGCAAGAAAAGTGTCCTGTACCATTTTAATCTGTCGACAGTAAACGAACTTTTAAAATTACTTGGCCCTTTAAAGAATAATTTGTTACAAGATTGTCATTTAACGACCCGTTTATTATTCCTTCTCCTAAAGGAAATATAGTTTTCAAGGTTTGTAGAAGTACGTTGACGGCCAAATTTTTGTACCCCTTCCACACGACGGTCTTTGACTAGAAACGTCCTTCAAAAGCTCTCCTTCGTATTGGTCTATGAGATCTCTACCCTGTTGGTGTACTTCTGGGCTTAGTAACGCCACTTTGTAACTGTGTTGCATCCACACATCCAGAACATACTTTCTTCAATTATATAATATCTCTTCTATGTTATATTATATTACATTACTACATTAATCTATGTAGTAATGTATATATTACATTACTACATTAATCTCCAAAGGTGTTTTCAACCCCTTTTTTTCAACTCCGAGACCCGAACTCAGATCCTCAGTCGTTTCTTGGTTTTCGTGCGAAGCTAGCAGGGCTGTGTCATCTGCATATGTTGCAGTGGTGACATGTGGGGAATGAGGCAAGTCAGCGGTGTACAGCGTATACAGCCCTTCCTGGTCGCAAGGATGCTCCCCTGTGGCACTCTTTGATAATGATTTGGATGAAACGGTGTTATTGGTCATTCCTGAGTTTTATTGAAGAAATTCGATCTGGAAATAAAAGGGATCGTACTATATTTAGAGTATGGTGCGGGTCAACATTTCTTGAGTTTATATAACTAAGGCTGATCATACACTTTGTCTGAGGGTTGCGCCAATATGCTAGAAACAAGCGGACAATATTTTATGTTCTAGAGCTCCGAGTTTGATGATGTCGCTATTCTGTGAAATTGTCTCTATGGCATGGTGTTCTAAAACAAGCAGACTGATGAGTCTTGAAATGCGCATAGTTATAAGGAGGCACGAAATAGAGTTTGCGTTGCTTTAATTAGACAATCGGTAAGGAATGAAACTCTTGATAGTAGAGGAACATGCTTGTAAGTGTTTACCTGGTTGCACACACACTACATGTGTGCGCAGTATACCACGCGAAGGATAGTGTCCATGCTTCTGTATTCAGTGAAAGAATGGAGATTGATTATCAAGGGCATATGAAAGTTGTCTTAGGCAGTTTTTTTAGAGCATTTTCACCGTCAATAGTGGTTCATCTGGCCACGGGAGCTTATTGATTCACTAAGGTAGTTTCAGCGCTGCTGGTGACTTGGTTTTGTTGAAGAGGATTTAATTGGGTGGCGAACATTTTGTGGGAGGACGTTCCGGAATTTGCTTACATGTTCCCTTTTTATCTGGTGAGTATATTGGGGGATGGTTGAAATGCTGCAAAATAGTTGCAAGATCTTCGCTGCTGTATGGTTTCTCCGTTCAGGGCCCAATCTTCCAAATCGTTTTATCGAAGAAGAACGATTGTAGGCCTTTGTAATTTTTTAAGTATATTTCCATACGGAGTGAGTCTGTAGCTGTTGGAGGGTGACAATTTTCTATCTTCCTGTCATGAGTTAAATCCTGTGTAATGTTTTGGTAACAAGGAGGGAAGTCTGATTGCAGATTCGTTGTTGCGTCGGGTGATGAGTTTCGTTTTGCCAGGTAATCTTCATGCTGTCTTTTCTCTTATGATGCGTTTTTAGTATTTCTGATGGGTATTTTCAAACAGTCATTTCTGGAGATGCATATACGGCGGCTGTTGAGTGTTGTGTATTAATATTCAACAGCAATCAGTTCGATATCTTTGGACATTTAAGGAGCGGACCTTTGGCAGTGGTGTATTAGTTAGCCGAGTTGCGTATCCTTCCAGATCGTTTTTTTTATTACTGTTTTGAAGGTATTTGATTCTTTTTCTTTTTTGATTCAGAGAGCACACTGTATTGTCAGTATTGATCTGGAGAATAGATCAGCGAATGACAGATCATAAGAGTCTAATTGTGTTGATAGGATTATGCACATTCCGGCTTTTGCTGTGACGAAGAATATGCCTATAGGACATCAGGGTATATGGTTACCATGCGTTGGCTAGTATCGGGATTCCTGAATGATATTGGTGTTGATTAGTGTAGAGAATGGCGTCTTACTATGCGCGACCTCTTGTTATGAGCAGTCTTGTAGATCCCATAGTTGTATTTTTCAGTGTGACATGTGTAGTCTCCTCCTATAAACCTTGATGCCGACGTTCTAAAAACACTGATTAACGGATGCATGGGTCGTATCTGCTTGTGTTTGGAGGAAGTAATAAGACGCGAAATGACGAGGCGACCGAACTTAATCGTGTACTTGGTGAAAAAGATTTTTAGCATTAATCTTGTACATGATATGTTTGATTTCTTGTTGTAATTAGGTTAATGCGCTCCCTCATGCCGCTGTCCATCTGATGATTGTGCAATAGAGAGTTAGGGTATATGCTAGATAGGGTAAAAGTTGTGTCAGACGGCTAGGAAGATCAGCCAATTATTTTCTTTGAAGCTAGAAACACTTCTAACTCTCTTGCGATGTTTGAACGTAGTTTGTCGTTGGCATTCAGGAGACAATCGCATAATACTCATGAGCTTTTCAGTCCATGATACTTAAGTTAAGATGCCTGGAGATTTTCTCAGGTTGCGTTGCTAAGACGGATCTCGAATTGTTTTAAAGGAGCTTTGTATGTACTGGAGTATAGAGTGTTTACGTATGACGAGCACATTTTGATTATTGAGATTTGCGATGTTGGGTCATAGTTGTGCCATATGTGAGCTCTCTACTGTTTCCTATGGTTTGATTCACTTCTCAGTGGAAATTATTTGTACCTTCAGTATATGAAAGCTTTCTACAGTATTGGCGACTTTGGTAGGAGTACTTGCTGTACGTATATAGCCTTCGCAGCTTTATAATTTGGCTGGATGGTCACGGTACAGAAAAGCACATGTCAGCTGGTGGGTCCTCGGTTTCAGGTATACATGGTTCGCTATCGAGTATTTAATGTTCCACATTGACAACGAGCTAAACCGGAATGCGTACAAGTAACGGTAAAACCGTGCTGCGTAGCAGGAACTGACATCCTGCTTGCTATTGCACACTTTCGTTGGTTTATCCGGCGGTGTCAAAACTTATTTTATGCATGTAGTAAGTAATTCGACGACAACTATACTTTCTTGTGTACTGTCAGTTGAGGTTCTAAGTCTCACTAAAAAACATTGATAGAGGTGCTTTTAGTTAACCGATGTTTGAGTGTTATGAATTTGCCTTACTATTGGTTGGTCTGGTGCTTGATAGCTTCTTCTAAGTTCCATTTCGTCTTGCTGTTGGTGTGGCAGATATCTTTTAGACACAACGAAAGGCTCTTTCTTGTTGTTAAGTAGAAATGTATATAATGCAATATTTTTTCAAGAGTTTAGATGCTTAACAAGCTTTCGATAAACTCACGGTGTTTGACTGGTTACGATTTTGAGATTGGTCATTGTAATTTCTTTACATCTTATAGGTTTGTCGCATTAGATTTAGTAATGAGAAGTCTTCATCCTTTAATGGAAACTTCTTTAATCGATTGATCAATTCAGATATAGCCTAACGCCTGTGATAAATATCGGCGTTTGATATTTGTCTCTTGTTCCTTGTATAGCGACGCCTGTGGTTGTCGTATACATTGTATTATAATTTCGAGGGCTCAGTCTAAATGTTTCATCACAAGAGAATGTTCATACCTGTTTTTTTGATGATTATCGTGAGCGGTCATGTTACGGTGTTAGTCTTCTAGAGGGTCCCTATTCGATTGGTCATGAATTGGGTCGTTTTAGTCGAGCATATTGTTTGCCAGACTGACAAGGTTGAAGCCATTTTCTGCGTTGTAGATGCTTGCGTTAGTTGCTGTACTCTACGGTAGCGTGGGAATATAAGTCTTTGTTCGACTTGCAGCTATTAGCTGTATTTCGGAAATTTAAAATAGTTGGTTTCTGTTGCACTAATTGTGTTGTAAGTGTTCGTTTAATTGTGAGTGTTCTTGGCAATACCACTTGATGCTGTTGCTGAAGGTTCATGTGTTAGGTCGCTCGTGTTCTACGCAATCGATCCGTTCGTACTGTTGGTACCGAATGCTTTCACTGCTTTTTCTTGCGTTATTTAAATTCTCGCTTGACTGTAGTGATTGAGTTCCCGAAGAGACGTAGTACTGTAGACACTATTCTTCACGTTATTGTCCATGAGGCGGTTAATTTCGCATACGACTGTTAAACATCGGAGCATGTGCAAAGTATTTGATGGCACAGTAATAAAGCGTCCACCACTGTGTTCCTAGAAATTGAAACGGATACCTTAATATGCTTGGGCAAAATTTTAACCAGACAAAACTAAGATCATTACTGCTTTCTCAATAGGTCATACTGTCACTTAAATTCACAGAAATTAACATATAATACTGAGGAGCCGAGCGTGAGTTCCAACACCTCATGCGCTCCCTGTCAAAGTCTCGGTAAACTAGACGAGTATGGCTTCCAAAAATATCTCAAAAGGTGTTCGAATGGGAATTGAAGTCAGCGACCTTCTGAAGTTCCATCACGACATTGTCGTGCAACCTAACACCTGTACGGCCAGCGTGAACAGTCAATTACATCCCAGATCCATCAACAGTTGTAGACCAAGATCTTACTAAGAGGTGTTAAAAACCATCAACGTAGCTGGCTAGCGATAGTGCCCACCAGCAGGAGCTACTCATCTTGAATCACGATCACTTGCCATGGATCGGCTATCGGACCGATGCACCATTTTGGACGTGTCGATACTTCTCAGACATACGGTGTATACCTAGGTAGAGGAATCGTTTATTTCATTGTTGAATATTTTTACGATGTTGCCAATTTGTCATTCGGCGCTGCTAGTATATTAAACTATGTGACTTCACGAATTGTCGAAGAACGTAAAAATACGCTCACACATTCAATTTTCATTAACATTAATGAATGCCGTATATTTGAGCTTAATAGCTCGAATCGTGCGATTATAGAACCCAGGAAATTATGTAGGACTTCAGGACAGGAATTACTGCGATACCACATTCATTCTATATTTTATTTAGCCGGGCGAGTTTAAGCGGCGGTAAATATACACATTGTATAAGTTTCAAGGATTTGGACGTACAGAAAACGTACGGATGGAGGACACGATTTTCGCTGAAAAACGTTTGAGCATATTTCTAATTTTTTCATTGGCAGAAACATTAAGAGTGTAACTCGTCTCTAGCGGCAGCATCGTTTACTTAACCGAGGGCATATATCGGCCATTTTGATTTGGGTTGGTAGGTCAATGTGCGTGTCAGTTGAGGCTGATGAATACAACTATCCTTCCGCGTGTGTACCTATCTGCTTGGATTAATCTTACCTACCGCTGATCCTTGAGACGTACTATAAGAATACTGCCAAGTACCATGAGATACAACGTGAATTCAGGAGCACAATTAAGATGTTTCTCGGTAGAGAGCTCGTACAGTCATTGCCACTACGTCACAGAGGTCCTGAGCTGTACCGAGATTAATGAAATCCAGGTAACAGATTGATGTCATCCTGGTATGTCATGTCATAACATAACATATTGCCATGGTACACAGCTACTTTGTTCTTGTATACTATCAGTATTGTACGAGGAATTAGTTAGAATAGCCCCGAAAACTCTATTTACGTTGGCCTTTACACGCATGTGATTATTTAATGTTTATGTATGTGAAATTAGTTTAAATAATGGATATATATAATGTGCGATATTATCGGGGATTGTGACAACCCCATACAACACTACCGAGGATTCATTATTGATAGAACTACGGAAGCAGCGTGGATAGTCAGGCGCAGAAAGGTTCAAAACACACACCGACCATGCGTAATGTTAGCCCTACAAACGAATGCGAATTGCAAGAGCAATGTGTTTCCTCTTGAAAGTGAGAGGGGAAGGTCAAGGTACAACCACTGAGCAATTTCCACACGGGCGCCTGCTGATAAATAGCCAAACCCTGCGAGCGGGAAGCTCTCTCTTTTTCTTGTTCACGCGTCGAGAGGACTAAAGCCAGCTCTTTTACCACGATAGTAGCCGAACGACAACTTTCGTTAAATCATTAGTGTTTAAATATTGTTTTGAGCCTGGCATACGGAGCTACTAGGGTATGAGTATTCGGCGCTCGAATTACTGACCTCTAGTTTACGTCGTTCACAGCGAAGACTAGTGCAGATTAAGTAGTGTTTCTCAATTACGACAGAACACGGACAGTATAAAGTTCAACCGTTGTGACAAGGAAGCTTTAAAGTCTGCTGAGCAAAAGTAAAAGTTAGCAACACCGAGGAACTTGCAACGAGTATTCGCTTCAAGGTAAAGGTGATTTGTGTCGCAACGTCGGGCGTAGCTCAAGGCCGCCCGCGTAGTATGACGAGGTGGAAGATAAACGACCGCACCGCAGGCGCACGAGAAGAAGACGGAACGGCTGGGAGAGAGAACGAAAGGATCGACTTGCAAGAAGGCACAATCGCAGGCACGCTAAAAGAGCGAATCCCGTCTGCTTTAGCAGTGACGCTGAAGCTGGGAGCCGAACGGGCATCGACGCAGGAGCGGACCACGCACCAAACCATTGAGAGGCAAATGGAAAGTCATGAGGAACACACACGCGCGAATATAAAACTAGTATAGGAAAGTGTTGAAGAATATTGAGGACAGCGGGTGGCAACAGAAATTTAGAACAGACGATTATTAAGTAGGAGAAAATCTTTGTGCATGCGCTATTGCTGCATAAAACATTTTTGTGCGACATTTAGAGGAGGACATTTATT
>BOPP01000017.1:0-31294 GCA_017312745.1 Gryllus bimaculatus
AGAGACAAGGACTTCATCAAGCACAGACGAATCAAACAAAACCCAACCTAAAGAATACGCAACGTCCACTGCAGCCAACGAGCCGTTACAAAACTCGTTAATACAAACAAATCAAAAATGATAAATGCTGCCCAAACACAGTCCATAACGTCATTAATGATGTGTGTGAGGATCCTCCTACAACATCCTCCCTCCTAATCTTAGTCAAGAACCTCACCCGTGACCCACAAACATCTGCTCTGGATCTTTCTATTATAATAAAATTCCCCATCCCTTGTCAGGTATCGTAAAATGGTGTGACTTTGATAACATTTGAATTTGTTGTTGAGGAAAATGCGTCTGCGATTTTGAGAATTGTTGATAATGAATTTTTGAGAATTGTAGCAAATATGCAAAATTAAAGCACAGTTTAAAGTAAAAAAATGATAAATATAACACGAAATATATCCTTAAAATATTTAAACACCGTCTATCAAAGTCGTCTCTGTTTGGATATATTCGGTCCTCTAAATTAAAGATCATTAAAGGACGTGTTTCAGTGATAATAGTGACCAGTTTCAACCTTCAATGAAATTGGACAGACAGCGTTAATTTTATTTAGTCTTCATTCAATAAACGTCAAAGTTATCCTTGTCCACAAGCGTAAATATCTGATGAGTGGTATCCAGTCTCCTAAAACCAATTATTGTATATTCCCTCCCACCAAGTACTTGGCGAATCACACCGACGTATGTGTAGATTGTGCATTTCCTTTTCCCTGACACCTTCAGCAAGACGTACACTCCTGGCATAAGTGATGGCATGGGAAGTTGAAGTTGACGATATTTCATTTGTGGCATTCTCATTATTATCTAAGCGCTCGTCAGTTGATGACAATTCTCCATTCGTTTGAGAATGATAATCATCCGTCTCAGATGTTTGATTTTTGGCAGAAGTGGTTCATTTTCCTGACTCAACTCTGTTCAGCAAACGTTTTATTTTTCTTACTTCCTTAGCACCAACGTCAGCTTGTCTCTGATCCTTAGAAATTGTAATCAGAGAACCCTGCATAACATTTTCAACATTGTGGTCTAATTGAGCATCAGGATGTTTGGTAATAACTTTGGAAGGATTGAAAGGTGCAATGCCAATTTCTTTATGCCAAATAATAAATGTAATATGTAATTGAAAGATCAGTGTTTAATATTATTACATGATTTTACAAAAATACTAATCAAGGTGACCCGTCGACTGTTATCAAATTAACCCCATTCGTCAAATGACAACAAAACTCTCTTTCATTTTAACGTAGAACATTTTTCAATTCACAATTTTTGTCCCAAAGACTTTTACTTACTACTAACTTGTTAGATAATTCAATAAAATAAGTGCCTTGGTCTCAACTTGTAAGTTTTCAGCCCTAAGAATTTCTTCAAAATATAATACACATGTTTTAAAACAAAACATCGCCACAGTTATTAATCTTATGAAACAGTAATATGTCTGTTGGCACTCATAAACACATAGAATAATCAACTGCCGCCCAAGAAATGTATCAACACAAGAGTTGTAGCTGCTACATCATATAAACACAGAGTGTAGGAAAAATATGAAAGTCACCCGTTTATATAGAAATCACCTTAATCTACGATAACCCTAAGTTATCAAAAAACCCCATCTCTACACTCCCAACAAAATTAGACTTGAACGACGACGGACAACGAAATACAACTGTTGGTTCATGGGTCGCCAAATCAATTCAAATTTGGCGCCATTCTTCGCCATTCTCTATTCTACTAGTTTCGCTTCTCTTTAAAGACGTTTTAGAAAAAAAGTCAAATATTTAGTTTTCCTGCAGCGAAGGTTATGCTTAAAACACCGCGCATAGTCTAATGTTGTTTAAAAACCGCGCGAAATGCTTCCCAATTGACCAAGTACTTTTTTGTAGAAAATCATTAGAAATAGATAGTCAACTGCTTCAACCGGTTCAAAAATTCATGCACCTTCCTTCTTACTGAAATTTGAAAAAATTAACAAAACCTAAAGCAATAAATTTCTTATCTTCTGCTTTTCCCTTTCTCTCCGTCCATCGTCCAACAACGCTAATAAAATAACCCGCCTTTAACCATCCGCCTCCCCAATCCTCGACCTTGTATAGAGAGGGGGGGCAGAACTCGAAATGAAAGAAACCTACATTATGTCGTCTGCAGATTCACTTCAGGAAACAATTTCACAACTTCATATTTACTATTTTTTTAAAAAAAAATAGATTGTAAATTTTGTAAATTTGTAATCTGTAAATTTGTTATGTCCGCATTTTTAGAAGATTCGTGGAAGTAATTTTGAAATTATAAAGTATGTTAATTACTACCAATAATCTCTAAATATAAGCCTGTTAATGAATACTGACACCACAAATAATAAAATACTGGCATTTCAAGTTTTCATCTCGGTTGTTTTTTTCAGTGGTCTATTCTCCATACTGGAAACATGTACTAGATTTCTGGGCTATTAAAGAACCAAACGTGTTATATAACACTTACGAAGAAATGATAAAAGTAAAAAAATCGTTATTAGTTTTATAATAACGGTAAAATAGCATTTCAAGAGTAATATCTGATCGTACAAAACATTATTTTCAGCATCTCCCAGGTGTTATTCGCAAGACTGCAAAATTTATAAACAAAAATGTAACAGATGAACAAGTTGCAACATTAGCAGATCACCTGAGTTTCAAGAAAATAAAAGAAAATGCAAGTGTTAATTTTTAAGGCTTTCTCGAGCCCTTGCAAAAAAATATATCGTCAAGAACAAATTCATCTGCAAAGGGGAGAGCGGAGCTTGGAAGAAGGACATGCCTCCGGCACTGGCGGCTCGAATGGATGAATGGTCAAGAAAGAATTTGGAGAACTCGGACTTCCCGTTGTATCGCTAAAGTTACTTGAATGTATTAAATGTAATGGAGTAATTGGAACTTTAAAATCTTATTTTTCAATGGGAACCAGGTGTACTTGTTATTATAAAGTTGAATAAAAATATTAATAATATTAAAAATATAAAAGAAGGAAGATTGATTTACTTTCTTAACATCAGACAATAGTAAAGCATTTAGATGATTTTTTTAATGTAAGCATTTCCAGTAACAACATTGTGTATAATATTTTCTAATTTGTGTATAAACAATATCTAATGATTAATAGATTAATAGTTTTTGTCGCACCAATTGCTAACGTGTGTAGTACCGTAAGCGTTAGGCATATTTTATCTAGGGACTCGGTTGTGATATTCCCCACGCTGAATGGCGAGATACGGAGCAAGATATAGAGACCAAGGAATAGGAAGAGAAGCTCGGTCCGTAGACCTTTTGATGGAGTTCTGCTTCCACATTCGCTTAGTTTTGATGGGAGATACTGTGGAAATAAGCCGATCAGAGCAGTCAACCTCTAGTTTTCTAGGCAGTAGCTGAATTGGATCTAGCTATCTAGGTAGTGGCGAAAATCCTTCCCCCGCCGGGACAAGAAACCACACCATCTGAGGTGATCCAGGCTATCAAATAATGTCACTGTCACACAAACCATGCAGGGCCTCACAGTTCTTGTCTCGGCGTCTACATACATCGAAACTCTAGTTTGGAGAGAGACAGCCTTGGCAAAGAAACAACTACATTCACATTTCGTGCAAAAAATGTACAAATTACTAATGCAACCAAAACAAATTTGTGGGTGGTTACAATCCCCATAACACATTTCTGGGCGACGATATTATTCGTAAATGGCTCCCTTGCGCATGCGCAACTTCTTGCTTGTCGTGAGAGTCTCGCTCGAGGTTGAACAGTCGTCGAGTGCACTGCGCGTTTCTCCCCGCACTCTACTGCAGTCTACTGACTATCAATACTGCTTAAGTATAACAAATATGCATAAGCACAAATTCTGCTGTCTTCTGAGTATACCAGAGGAAAGGATGTTCCAAAAATTTGTTCGCACACCGCTCAATAAAAGCAATTAAAATGGCCCTCTTAAGACCACAATATAAAAAATATTTTAACAGAAACCGTTTAGGAATACTTCCATAAATACATAGCTTAATAAAATAGGAGAAAGTGGAGCTCACAGAAACCGTTAAACGTGTGCCAACAATAGTGTTCGATGTTTGTAAAGTAGTATTGATACGAAGTATTAAAACCATTGCATACTTTCTACTTCAACATTTAGAAATTTAATCCTGTTTGGAGTAAAACTGGTTCTTCCTTTTTTATTTTCTGAAATCCGGCATTTTTCGTTTTTTGGGTAAAGCGGAACAAGACTAATCAGTCAATAAATAATGTTTACTGTTGAAACAATATTGCAGAATAACATAAATCAGAAAAAAAATATCTGATACTAATAAAACGAAGATTTATATTATCACACGTCCAAACGAATAACAAAATGTTCAATGCAGAATCATTTGTGTTCTTCTAATTCTTTAGACTTGATAAAACCACACAAACCTTCTTTGTTCCTAACTTACTTCACATGTTCTACTTAAGGAAATACAAATACAACCTTGTGCTCTTCATACTCGCGCATGGTCTTCAATGTGCACTCCATGAACTTCATCACCTGCAATGATTTAATCAGAATACTGTATGAGAATCTGATTAATTGGATGTATTAATTATAAGTCACTATCTTCTTAATTAATAATACTGTGGGAACTTTTGGATCTAAGACTTCCTTAATGTTTTTCATTTTACTCACTAATAGAAGAGCAAGCATGAACTGTCACCAAAATAAGTTTATGACAAAGATGGCGGAGACCTCTTCGAACGCTCCTTTGTAAAAATTATTTTTTATCGTTTTGGAGATGTAAGTGCCTTGGCAGAATTTTTAGGATGTGTCAAATGAAGTAATGTTAATATGACTATTTTTTTTTTGACTTGTGGGTGGACTTCTTGAATTAGGTCACACTTTCGGCAGAGAAATATTTTCTTGAGGAGAAATAATAAGGGACAGATAATAGATTCCCCACCAATTACGTAAAGGGTATAGATCATAATGTACGTTTTAAATATTCTGCTGACAGTCACAATTTGTTGTTTCTGCTGAAGCAAAATCATATTCAGAAAATAGTTATGTTGAATTGGGTTTCTAAATCCAGAGAAAGCATTTTGTGTCGCGCCTTACTTTACAAGTTCTTCTCCATAGAGAACAGTCTTCGTGGAGAGTCATTACTGTATGATTTCGAATCCATTTCTTAACGGCTTGTGAGTAAAAGATGCTGAGAGATAAAGTAAAACTGATGACAAGATATTACAAACGATGAGATGTGTGACGGGGAACTACAAGAAGGTGAATTACAAGAATAACTTTTCCTAGACAATTTCACGTAATTCTTAGAAGCTACATGCCCACCCAAAATAGGAATAACAGAAACCGTAGGTAGCGAGAGGTATCCGGGTGTAGCAAAAAAGTACAAAAGTCCTTGTATCTTTTTCAATACCTTGTAACAAGGTGATATTTCTCTGATAAAAATGACAATTTCTCTAATTTTTTTAAAAATTCATATAACAAAACTTTAAATTACTTGTCGATTAGTTCATAACTTCATAATTTTGTTTTCTGGTTATTTTTAAATATTTTGTATCATGTAAGTGACGATAATGACAACAAAGAAACAAAAAGGAATACACAAACAACATTCAGAAATTTTGACTGGAAGTGATTAAACAAAAAGATGGACCAGAAAATACCAAAGAAGTAATTCCTAAGGAAAAAAGTTCTAAAGGGCCAAAAGAAAAGAAGTCGACGATGATATGGTGGATAAAACACAATTCAAAGTTCGATCGAGATTGTGACGGCAGTGAAATTAATAAAAATGAAGATGCGCCTTTTGGCGATGATGAACATGATATTATTGCAGGGCAATTAAGAAGAAGAAATGTGCTTCCTTTGTGGCGAAGAATTGGTGCAGGTGTTCAGGCTGGGAGCTTTGCAACCATGCACTTTGCAGAGCTGATTCATCTGTATACTATTTTTGTGATATCTGAGTGAAAAAAAGGAAATTAATGTTTATAATTACAGAAATGATCCAAACTTGCAACAAAGATTTCTCTTTCTGCAACGTAATTTGTGCTAAATGAATGAAATTCTCCGATATTTCTTTCTCAGTCACAAACACTATGACATATTCATCTGGCGTGAGATGCAACATTTAAATTTTCAGATGAATACATTCCAACTGAGCGATCAATTTCCTTAAGTAATCGATGCTACCTTATTGCCCCTACCTTCAATTGCAAGACATGTAATAATGAATTATACAGTGCCAATATTTCACTCCCATACTTTTCAAGAAGACGTGAATTAACTGTTTTCGGAAACGGAAGAATCACACCTCATCAATACTTCAGTGGTAATGTGTCATTGTTTCCAAGAAAACTAAAAATTGTGTAACGAGTCGAACTAGATGTGTTGTTTTGTTGCTTGTAATTTGCTGCGTCTATATTGACGCAACGCGTGTTCTAACTCCAAGGAGATTTGAGCGCACTAGAATAATCTTCTGTTAAAGAGCGCCCAATGTGTTGTTAAGACACGTCAGTCGTAGTCAAGGCAGGAAATCACCGACCGGTAGCGTCTTTCGCACGCGTCTCGCACGCGTTTTGCGTCATCTACCATCGGCCAGAATAGGGAAGGAATGAGGATAGGGTATAGTTTACGAAGCTTCACAGGGGTTAGACTAGCACCTGTGAACTAAGCTAACTCGTTTTGTCGTAACAATTGTTGCTTGGCATCAATACATGTGTATGTGCGTACTACTGGGATAAAAACACAGGTTGGCAATGTTAATATGTGATGCAGTCGGTCGCTTATGAGACGGACGGAATAAACGAATGAAGAGAAAATGAAGGTTCTGCTATGAGGACGTAAGTGATCGATAGAGAATTTCCTTTGGAGAGGCGGACTCAGTGGAGAATTTTAAAGAAATGCAATGTTGTATGGCAGGATTATTTAATATTGCGGAAAAGTAAATGAACTAAAATGTTTGGAGAGACGTTAGTGAAGTGTATCTGTAGATTTGAAAATTAAGAAAGGACGTTAACTTCTTTGAAAGGTCAGAAAGATAGAGATCTTTCACATAAGCAGGAATTAGTTTCGTTTACGTACGATTTCCACTCTTATTGTCAACTTCAATTTGTGTGTTACGCTTAAATGAAAAAACTTCAAATTTTGTGGCTCTCACTTGCTAAAACGAAGTTTTCCATCCCATTTCTTTATCAAAATTGGTCTGCGATTCATCTTCCAAGTTTTATCACAAATAACCCACTTCCTATGAGGCATTATCCATACATATATAAACCGAAAATATAACAGGATCAATATTATTTTTCAATGAGTTCATGACATTGCAAAACTTCACTGTCATTAAACGCTGGTACATGGCGATATTTTACAAGCTGGCACATGAAATATTTCGTCAAATAATATGCTAGTTATCTTTTCAAAAGCCAGCCTTGCGGCTCTGGATATCATGCGCGAGAATCGCATTCGAGATTTGCAATGGTACTGTTAAATTCGCATGGATTATATATGTGGTGGTAACAAAACTATCTTTAGAATTAATGCTGCGAGAAAAGAGGGCGCAAGAAAATTTATGTACCGGAGGTATCGCAATAAAGATCATTCTCGCTGGAATCAGGTGTCTTTTTGCATTGCAATGTTATATCTGACAGAGCCAGACTACATACACATTTGTCAATGTAACCAACAGACTACACACACTATGCATGGTACGGTTTTTAAAGAGCGTACTTGATCATTGTTTTTCCATTGCCAATTACATCATAATGGGAAAATCACTGAAATACATATTTTGTTTGCAAGTCAGCAATTGGCTAATAACTGATTGGAGATATTCGAATGGTCGGCAATTGGCCCATTATTTGGTATCAATAGTTGTTTTCCATCGTCATAAACAGAAACAAAAATGCCGTCGTGAGATAGCCTGCTCGAAAGAGTTATTCTATCGCTTTAGCTCAAGTCCCAAAAAGTAGCCGTTTTCCAGTGCGCTGTAGCCCCTAAATCATTTTTCAGAAAATTAAAGTTAATACAAGGTTTTTTATAGTTAACTGTATTGACTTTACTTTTGTAAAAAACTAGTGTTATAATAAAACGCGTAGTTTTGAATTGATAAACAGAAAAATGAAATCAGGGTGAAATTTTGAGAGGCTTTGTGATTTTCTTGTAATTACTTTTTTTGAGGTGGCAAACATCGATGTCTCTTTCAGTTCCTCAACAACCATATAACACTGATGTGAAAAAAAGTTTTGGGAAATATTTACTCTGTTCAGATACCTTTGATTGGATTAAGAAGTGATAGGTGTAGAGAGAACGACTCAGGAAATTTGGAGGACGACGCAAGTTTGACGTTCCAACCATGTTCCTCTTTCAGATCATTCCCCGTTCTCTGCAGATCCACGTCACTATGTTTAATGCCCTTGTGCATATCAAGCCACGAGGCAAGGATTATGCAAGCACACGCATTATCGTCGCGTTCAAAATCTTGCGAAAACAAAATCGCAGCGTGCACGCCTTCCCGCGCATCCTTATTGGCGCAGGCTACTGAACAGGTTCCGTCCGTCGTTTGTATCGGACAAACAGGGGTGTAGTAATTGCTCCTCCAAGTCTATCATATCAAGTTCAGGCTTCGAATGTTCGTTCTGGCCACGTTTTTTTTACACAATATCCCAACGTTGAGACTGTATAGAGAGTGACAGAACCAGATTATTGGAACCAGATTATTGCTTACACTGCTGCTTGGTAATTTAAAAGGTAAGCTTGTTCTGGCGATATAATAAATTTTTGCTCATTATTTTACTGCTGCGTGTTGTAAGTAAGTTTTAAATGCAAAATATTTTGTCAAAAAATATACCATTTCTTCCTTTTTCGTCCTATTATTATTCTGTGTATTAAATGCTAATACTTATATTATTTTCTAGAGTTTCAAAAGTAAATCAAATTTTCGTGGGTTTGTTTTCGACGTTTTTCGAAGAGTTCATGTGGAAGGGAGTAACATAAACTTAGAAGATAAATGGTCTGAATAATTGATGCATAATATTACATACCATTTTAGTTGTTAAATTAGAATCAATAATCAAAATTACTGACAACCACCAACCGCTCATGGCTAGCGAACTGGCTTCCATCTCCCCTCACCCGGGTCGATTCCTACGTGAGGCAAAAATTAGGAAGCGAGTTTTATGTCGTGTGACTGTTTATGTAGCTGGTTAACAATATGAAAGCTGCTCACGGGTAAAAAAGGACAAATAAATGACGGAAGGAGTCGCGATTTGCTTTAGCAAAGCTTTCTTGTGCCTTTGGTCGTCATGCTAGGACGTCATGGCTGGGCGATACATGCAATCTGATAAAATCATGAAATTTTTCATTACGTATATTTTTGATGTATTAAAAAAATACTCTTTACACAGAGAGAGTTTCTCTGCCCATAAAGGCGAAGGTTCGGAGAGAGGTTTCTGAAAGACCCTTATTATATCGCACGCTGGATGTCTTGATCACGCGCCGTCCTACGTGAACTTGTCGGATTTTCCCCAACTGGGTGTCTCCCACCCGCGGGCACCGCACCAGCCGGAATAAGCTTTACGCTTGCGACTGGTCTTACATGTGTCTTGGTGTAGTGCTTGTGTGTAAATGAAAGTAAGGGGGCGAGGAAAGGTCAAGGGAGAGGAAGAAAGATCTGTGCGGTCCGTTGATCGTATGTTGTGCTCCGGCATTCGCCTGGAGTTGATCGGAAAAACCACGGAAAACTACCGATCAAAAGCGGCCTTTAGGATTCCTTTTTAGACGGAGGCTGAATTCAAACTATCTTGCTAGTGTAGAAAATCCTGCATCCGTCGGCACTCGGACCCTAGGACCTACCAATCGGAATGCACTGCAGTAACATCAGTTGATGTCCTGAGATACTTAAGCCAGATTTTCCGGTTAACTGACCAGCTTCTTCATGGCGATATCATAAAGTTACTCGTTTTTAAGATATCACATTCGGAAACTGTTTGCGACATCGTCAACGACATTCGCGTGACAGGCCTGCGTCTAATCTTCATTTCTCCGCGAATCATGGGCGGGGGTCGAGCTGATTTCTTAACCCATGGAACGTGTGGAAATGAACATGTGACGGAAGATATGAAAATGAATATAACATTATTTTGCTTATTGCCTGAATTAAGGCTTTTTCAACGGTGTTATATCCTTCACTAATTTTCATATCACTTTCATTGATTTGCATGCCGACTTCCAAACCTAGTGCCTTGGAATTTAAAACCCTAGACCGTTTATTATCATTTTCAATGCGAGCAGAATTTAAACAAAACTAAGCTAATTTCAGCCATGTTTGATGCGGTATTATTAGTTACCCGAACACAAATATCCGATTAAGACACGATTTTTGACTGAAAATGAAAATTTTTGACGTTATTCCGACTGTATTTACACTGTGTACACCATTTACATCTCATCAGTAGTGGGTCACTACTTACAACACAGCCGACGTCATGCGACAGTAAGGCACCAGAGGAGACATAGTACAATCAAATATTTAATTAACGTTATGTATGTAACAGCAAATCTGTACTTTCTTCTGGATCTACGGAGAATATTAGAGGTTCAGAGAAAGATACGTAATTGCTGCTGAAAATCGATTTGAAGTATTCAGCGAAATATACTTTCGGAGAGTCCCCTAACTACAAAAAAGTGTATTCAAAACGTTCGTCCGTCAAATGGTTCATTTTAGCGTCGATATTATTATTCCTAGATAGTCACTAATAGCTTGTTGGTAGCAAGTAGATAAGACGAGCAGTAAGGGATATTAGTAGAAGTTAAATTCCTAAAATACAAAACTAATCTTTTTAGACAGCCACTACTAAACGCGATTCTTTCAGGGCATGCGCGGAGTGCTAAACGTTAAATTTTATCACCAGAGCTAGTAGGGATACGAGGAACAAGTGTCAAATAAATCTGTGATTGCAACCAGGAACAAAATACTTGCGTTTGACCGCAACTGCTATTACTGATTTTAATGAATGTCTAACTCATTCAAATCTCTGTGTATCAAAGTGTTACGACATCAAAGAGTATAAATACCTTACTGGCAAAAAATGATATTATTTATATATCAATCCAATTCTTTACCAATTGAATAGGAGTCATGCAAGGCTCGATCTTAGTTACTATCCTTTTCTGTATACGTTCGATATGCGGTCGTCCATTAAACACGGAAGAACGGTTCTGGATGCCGATGACACGTTTGTTTTTTGCAAAAATGAAACAATAATAGTACGATTTTAGAAGTTAAAATTGGCTTTGTAATAATAAAGTAACAGTTAAGAAAGCAAAAACAGTTACTATGCATTTTTGAATTTCACATCAGCAATCGTATTCTCCATTGAAAATGAGTAATATGCAATTAGCTAATGTTCAAAGAACAAAATTTCTAGGTCTCTCAATCAGTCAAACCTCAATGTATGTACACATAAAAAAATTAAACACTATTTTAAGTTCATAATGTTACGCATTCAGAATTCATACAATTATGTCAGCCTTCATGTAGCTCGTCGCGTTTTTTGCAAACGTACATTCCCGCCTGAGATATGGTATTAAATTCTAAATAAACTCATCATGTAGTACACAGACCTGTAGATTCAAAAGAAAATTATTCGAATATACACAATGCCATCCGCGTTACCGTGGCAAACCTCCCTTCATTGAGCTTAGAATCTTACCACTGCCTTGCCTATTTTTGACGACTCAGTAATATTTGTCAAAAGTGACATACATAACGGTGGGAACATACTTTCAGCAATACTGATATTTATAATTTCAACACGCGGAAAAACTCAAGTACAGAAAATACCAGTATTAACAGCTTACTAACAGAAATCGACTTACAATAGATGTAAGTTACTTTACAACGCATTGCCATATGACATAAAACAATTGAAGTCGGTTCACAAATTTAAGTTAAAAGTAAAATCTTTTCTGCTGAGTAATTGTTTCCATACAAAGAGAGACTATATCGATCATCTAAATGAAAATGCTTATTTTAACAAAGCAGTGAAGTATAATGAGTTAGTTTACATTTGTGGTGTATACATTTTTTTGAAAGACTTAATATATTTGTAACAAATAATGTACTTCAGCTTCGTATCAATGAACCCAACTCAACCAGGTTTTTGTCCAGTTTCCTAGATTCATTGAGCAAATGTTAATTGCCCCTTGCTTTGGTTCTGCACGTAAATGCAGCTTCACTATGGGCACGATTTTGAACTCTCCTTTTGCTTGTAAAGGTGGGAGTAAAATTAACGGAGTTACTATTTTGTTAAGATTGCAGAAATATCATACTTGCAATTCGTTCCGATGCAAATAAGTTTTTGATAAGTCGGAAAAGAAAATGTCTACGTTTTCAAATATTGT
Organism: Gryllus bimaculatus; assembly: GCA_017312745.1. NCBI lineage: Eukaryota > Metazoa > Arthropoda > Insecta > Orthoptera > Gryllidae > Gryllus > Gryllus bimaculatus. Next base: position 12,444 of record BOPP01000017.1, read on the forward strand.
AATATCGTGACTTTTAAAATATATTTTTTAAATATTTTTATTTATGTTAAACTTTTACTCATCTTTCAATTATTTATAGTTTATATGACTGGAAGGAATTCTGGAACTTAACAAAAAGTGCAAAGAAAATATTCTCGTCCATACGTCCATAGAGTTATTACTGTTTTTTTAACTAAATAAATCTAAATCTAAATGCAAGTATCATTAATTATTTAAACACTTGAATAAAAAGTAATCAGTATGGCTGCTTATTTTAAACTGTGTATGAGACCCTTACATTGACTTTATGTGCACATGGATTGCGCTCTTAGAATATCAGCGTCACATTTAAAGCTTTTCTTGTACCTTTCGCAATAAAAGTCACATTTACACTCGTATCATAAATATCTATTTATGAGTTGTAAAGAAATATCAATCCAAACAACGGGTGAAAGCTAAATAACTAGTGCAGAGGTCAGATTCATTTGGATTAAGTAAATTGAACTGAATGGTTGATTCTCGGTGTCACTTAAAACAATAGTACATACAAAATCCCAGGAACGAGTTGCCTGGCATATTGTCAAAAATTTCCAAACTAAGTTATTTGTCAAATCTTCATAATTGTTGTAAATCTAAAGAAATTTCTGAAAATATTACCGTTCTTTTTCAATTTGAAGCGCTGTGTCCCTATCATAATGGTGGACCGAGTTGGTAAATAGATAGAATCCTCAAAAAACACATTATAATATTGTACCCCAAAATTTGAAAAATATCTACAACCTTTCACAAATATACGGATTTTTTAGTATTGACACATTTTAAGTATTAAACCATTTTAAAGCTGGACAGAGTTGATATTTGTTAGGTCAAGGTTTCATATTTTAGAAATTTATGTGATATATTGAGAATATCGAAACATTGTTTGCGTTGAGTCTCCTATATAGAACTAATCAGATTGGAAAGATGGAGACCTTCAACACGTAAAATAACTACGTATTAACAATATTTACTACTACGTCAAAATTTGCAAAATATCGAGAACTTTGGCCATATATATGAGATTTTTTTAGTATTGACACATTTTAAGTGTTGAAATATTTTAACTGCTGCTTAAGCAACTGATACATAATTATACTGGAACATATCACAAAAGAAAAAACGTATTTTAGTTAAGGTAACAGGCATGTGAAATATTTTGCAAGAGATAAAATAACAAAGATATCTCTACCCAGTACCTTTAAAAAGAACGCTTTAATCATTATAACATCAGTCAATGTATTTGTGGGGGTACCGAGCCTACATCCGTCAGTTCTTTGTCTAGAGGATACAGCAATAAGGGTGAGTTGAAAGACATATTCAGATATTGAAAAAGAAGACGTTTTAGCAAATCGTTGGAGACTACTTTTTTTAATCTCGCCCTATCTCATTATCATTACGTAATTGTTGTAGAATTGTAGAAGAAACAATGATTTTTAGGTTGATTAAGGATATAATTTATTTCTCTTTCAGAAGTTTTAAAAGTTATATATCCCTTATAAGCAAGAAATGCTCCAAGATTCGAGAGAGAAACTTATTAGAGGGCCGTGGTAACGAAAAAGTGAAAAAGCCGAGAAGCGAAATATAGCAAAATATCCTCCAACTCCTGGTGTTGCCAGGATCCGTTTTGTGCGCCCTCAACACCGAAAAATCAAATGACGGCAAAGCCCCTATCCGAGTCAGTCCCTCCGTCTAACGACTAAAGCGCTCAGCCGTTTTCCTCCAAAATTGAAAATTGCCAATTGATCTGGCTGATGTCTCGGTCATTTGAAATTGAATCCAATATTTTAACTTCGGAGGATGCATTATATTAACCTTATTGCCCATTTTAAATGTTTTAAAAATGGCTTCATCGTTTTTTATTAAATATTTTTGTTAGGTAGTGTGCTGAACGTTTGAGAGAATGGTATAAGACACCTTTTCGTTTAAATCTTCAATTTTTCAAAAATCGCAAACAATCATATTTGTTTTGCGCATTTCTATACCTTAAATTTTTACGGTAATTTTATCTTTATGAAATGTGTCATTGAAAACTGTTCTTCAGAAGAACTCAAGTTCAACATTTCATAATTATGAGTATTTCTTTTTACTTTTAGATGAAGCATAAGCGTTTTTGAAACATTTGAAACCATTTTCTTAGAAACGGCTTCAAATTTTGTTTTTTATTTGGGTCCTCGTATTATCAAAGAACTGTAAAAATAATGGAAATGGTTATATTTTCGGTGCACATTGCATTTTCGAGAATTGTAAAAAAAAAAAAGTTCGGAATTGTAAAATCGAATTTCGTGTGCATCGTTTTAGCCGTATCCAATTCGTAAAGTAGCAACTCAGAGGTATCAATATTCTTCAAATTTATTACATTGTTGTTAGTAATGACGATACCATGTTAAAGAAAATATTTTTATAAAAGGGAATGGTTTGAAAGAAAGTAGTAAATCGTAACATGGGTTTAACAAAAACACCACTATACTTTAAGAAGTTGTAATCCCTGATTACAACATTAAAAAATTGAAAGCTTACTTCAAGTGTAGCCAACGTAGGCTTGTGAGAAATTATCCTTGCTTTTCTGTGTTATGTTCTGGAAATACTGTAACATTTAAATTTAGCTACGTTCGTTACATTTCTAAAAGTAAGAAATGACTATTCTTCCTGACAATAATGGTTTTCAGGCACGCGCAGGTCCACACAAGACGCTAAACGTATGACTAACTACTTTCCCTCTTAAATATAAATAAATATTTGTAAATAATTAAAGTTAAACTTAGAACTATGCGTTTGTGCTCGTGTAGCACGAGCTATGACAAGTGAGTGAGCAGCTGCACGTCGCGTTAAGGCTCGCCACTTTCTGGAAACGCAGTTATTAATAATATCCTCTAGGGTCCAAAAGCGAGCACAAGGCAAGGTCAGCCCATCACAATCACTTGGCAATTCACTCAGAATTCCAAGAACCAATCAACCCAGAACCTATTCATGCAGAGGGATTTCGACATTTTCATTTTCTACGCGTGCAGCAGCTGGGCATTACAGACTTGCAACGTCGTTCTAAATTCTCAAGGCCTTTCTTGCTCAAATGCAAGGAAAATCAGGAACTTCTGAAACCGTTCTTTAAGCAGATGAAGCGTGTTTTAAAAGAATTGTAATGATTAATGGACCCAGTTTGCATTTGTGGGCCAAGAAATATTCACATATTACACTTCGGGTAGATCACCAAGTCTGATTTTGTGTAATTGTGGTGATTGAGATTATGGATGAAGTGACTGTCGGTGGCGACTTTTTACCCGAGTGCTTTAGAGGCGTTCAGTGTCTAAATGTTATAACTCAAGTTCTCCCTACTCTTTTGAAGGGTGTCGCGTTTAATGAGCACTCACAGATGGTTCCAGTATGAAAGCGCTCCTCCCTTATTATTATGGATTTTGGGAATACCTAGATATGCAATTTCCAGATAGGTAAATCACGCGAAAAGGCCCAAAAGTACGGCCGCCTTGATCCCCGGATTTGGATCTGTTAATTATTTTTTACTCGATGTTAATGAAAGACCTCGTTCATGCTACTGATGTCGTGGATCAGCATGGCCTTTCGCGCAATGAGAGTGTGGCGGCAAAATAATAATGGGACGACCCGGCGGGATTGTGCGCGTCACGGAGGCCATGACGCCAGACGACGTCAGTTCGAACCCTTTTAGAGCCCCTATTACACGAGGTGAAAAACCGAAATTGTGGATGTAGACGCAAAAAATTCTGAATTATCGTAAATAACACTTAAGTAATAGTTGTTTCTCTCTTCTCTCATATTCATTAGATAAATAGGTAATAATAGAAGGAGGGAACGTTGTTTAATAAAATATGGGCTATCTTTATGCGAAAAATTACTAGAAAAATCAATACAAAATAATATTGATTTCAAAATTTTTAATATGGTACGTACTATTTTCTTTTGTACACATGAATCACTTAATGTTTTTTATAGAAAGTTCCGTATGTGATGGAAAGACTGAATCATTCTGTATAATTAAATTAAAAACCAAACTCAATAGTAAATACTGATCGTCACAATTCTCTTTATCAACTTTATAAAACTCATCTTTGTAAAAGTCTTAGATTTTTTACATGTAACTTTCTCCCTTTCTATTAAAAATGCAACGAATTTACAATATCTGTAAATATCAACATCAATTAAAGCGTTAAACACATATCAATTTTTTTTCTTAGAGAAACACATTTGTACTTATACATACAAATAAATTCCTTGAAATGCAACGTTTGTCTCAACATTGGATGTGACATGTGATCAAGATTTGTATGATTTTGATATAACATATGTATTGATTTTGATAAAACATATGTACAATTTCTTCGGGACCTTTTTTACTTTCCTGTCATTTTTCCATGTGCAGAAATTTTTATTCTTCTCAAAAATTTTAGTGGAATCTCTTATTTTTACAAATAATGTTGAACACTAAATATATGACTAAAATTAAAAAAAAACTTTATTCGAAATATTTCGAATCAGCTAACTCGAAAACTAAAAAAGTCCAATAGAAATGAGAAGACCCCTTATATAGTATACTCAAATTATTTTATATGCACACCAGACAAATGCAATACCTTTTTGCAAATAATTTATACAAGTTAGTATAGAAGGTAAAAATTGTATAAGAGGAGAACTACTAGGCATGTCGACACGTTTCTCGTTTTTTGTTAGTAATGTGTAATGCAAAATTTGGTTTTTGTAATGATTTAGAATAAGTGCAATGATTTAGAGTAAGTGCAATGATTTAGAGTAAGTGTAATGATTTAGAGTAAGTGTAATGTTTTAGAGTAAGTGTATTGATTAAGAGTAAGTATAATGATTTAGAGAAAGTGTAATGGTTTAGAGAAAGTGTAATGATTTAGAGGAAGTGTAATGATTTAGAGGAAGTGTAATGATTTAGAGGAAGTGTAATGATTTACAGGACCTGTAATGATTTAGAGACCTGTAATGATTTAGGGGAAGTGTAATAATTTAGAGGAAGTATAATGATTTAGAACAAGTATAATGATTTAGAACAAGTGTAATAAGTTAGAGGAAGTGTAATAAGGTAGATGAAGTGTAACGGCTTACAGGAAATGTAACAACCTAGGTACAGATTATTTCGAATGTTACACAAATGTCAGTAATATAATAGGGTATTCATAAATATTGGCTTTGCACGGTCTAGTGGCGGTCTTCCTAAGTCGGAAAAGCGTAGTGTCACCCCATCTGCTCATTTCGACCGATATCGCGTGTCCAGAATAGATTCGGTAAAACGGAAGAATGTTGACACTGATTATTGAAAACAAAGTATTTGTTCCCACTTAAATCTTATAAACTTGACAATGTGTATTTGGGAAAGGGGGACAAAGGGGTCGCCATAACATGTCCTAATATATCCTAGGAAAATTAAAACCATTAAATATATTCATTAGCACTGTGACGTCATGGATACTCACAGCGACCACAGACACAGAGCTTTCGTATAACAAATATATTTATTAACAAGAAAACAAAACAAATATATACACTTAATAATCTACTTACACCCTAGCTCTGATAGACCTACTATCCCCTGATCGCGGGAGCGATCCAAAACCCGATTGAAGATTGTTTTGATTGTGGCATTCGCCACTCCTACTTTTGAAGCGCGCACAAAGCCTAGCTTCCGTGACCGGATGTCACGCTGGGACACAAAGTCCGTTCTGGCGCACCAACGGCTGGTTTGCCTCGATCGCAGGAGCGATCTTATCCGATTGAGAATCGGCGTGAATCGTGGCACTCAACCACTCTTCACCTCGGAGCACGCACACAGCATCGCTCCCCCGTGACCGCAGTCACCCAAGGACATAAAGTCCGCAGGCTTCGTCAACTAATGACTCCAGCCTCGCGAGCCTGGCTCGCATATGCACCGTCTAGGCGCCAAGTTTTGTGCACACGCACGAGGTTCTCCCACCGTCTCCAGAACCTGCCTACTGGCTCCGTACACGCTGTTATATAGGCGAGGCCCACGTGACCTCCTACGTCACGCCACCCCCTCGCTTGTTATAACAGTGAAAAGCTTCTATAAGCCGGAAGACACCCAAAGCCTTGTGTCTCCCGTCTCCGCGTTCTTCCCTTTACGGAAAAACCCTACTTCCTGTGGCGAGACTAATCCGCAACCAAGCGTCCCCAAATAGATGCCATGAGGCACGCTGGCTAATACGTTACAAGCACATATTAAATAATATAGATGAAGGTTGTTTGCCATGTATTGCAGAAAGTATCCCCATAATTGTTAGGATGATGAATAATATTTTAATACTCATCATAACATTTATGGAGCAGAAAGAAATAAGAAAAAATTTTTTAACAAGGTTAATTTGTTCTTTTTTTCAGCGATATGCCTGAGATAACCACCATTCCGCATGAAAATGAGGCTTTCAACAAAGTGGCATCAGAGTGTAAAATGATCTATCGAGAACCTTTCTCAATATATAATCCGTCTAAATGCGTACTACCAGACGGACATAAGAATCAACTAAACCGAATACTAAACTTTGAGGTCCGTGAAGATGATATTTTTGTGCTTACGTATCCTAAAAGTGGTGAGTATGAAACTGAAGTTCTCTAATACAGTTGGTAAATCATTTCACATTACAAGTACATCGCATTCCACAGGGAAATCTGACACATTTAATGATGTAACATTTCAAATGATTGTGCTGAAAGAAAACATCAACTAGAGATCAATGGAAGCTATACACAAACCCTGATGGAGTTTGACATTCTACAATATTCTTAGAACAATGTAATATAATTATTGTATACTTTTTAAACATCATTACATTACATTTAAAAAACCTACAAATGTGAAAATAATAGGCGATGGTAGAATGTGACACTTAAAATTTAAAAAAAATCCATTTTGATAACAAGGCATATTAATTTATAGCATTATAAAAAATAAGATTTAAGATTAAAATTAAGATTATAAAATTAATTATTTATTTAGTATTTTTAAAGAAATTGATTAAGGGAAATACTCGTTGAGATAAAATTGTTTTGGTGTTTTTTTAGATCTTCCCGTTGAAATTAGAAAATAAGGGTAACTAGTTTAATATTTTCCCTATTTGTGAACTTCAAATATAACTAGTGTTATTATAACAGCACTTATTTCGTATTATCTTGCAATATAAAAAAGTGTTTTAAAGATTATCAAAAGATTCATTTTAAAATGTTAGTTGTAAAATTCTTGAACAAGTAACGAACAAACAAATATGAAATAATATAAAAATTCTAACTGACCTAGTATCCAACTCCTTAGCATCACAATTCATTTTACGTCCAGGAGACGCATTAAATTGAGTTAGGACGACTATTTTCTTCACCAAATTACTAAAAAAATACTTATATTTTCGTAAAATTCAAAGTGACCTTATTTTAAGATCTGTTTTAACGAACACATTTCAATAAAAATATCTTTTTTTTGTTGTAGGAAGACGTTTAAAAATTTTGAATTTTAAAAAATGAGGATTTTCAACAAAAATGAGATCTATTCGACTCTTTGAAACGTCCTTCAAAATACACACACACAAAGCTTTTCGAAAAACGTGGAGTCATTTTGAGAAAAAAAATTATTCAAAACCAAAATATAAAAATTCCGTACATTTCACGCACAATTACGCGATAGTATTAAAATACACAATGTATTTGTAGAAAGACTTTGAAAAAATGCTTAACTTGTTGTTCAGTCTACCGTTCACAGCATACTGTCTGAAGGACGATCGGACTGACAGATGGACAGACAGACAGAGGGACAAACAGACACTGACAGACAGAGGGATAGACATACAGAGAGACAGACAGAGGGGCAGACGGACAGAAAGACAGACAGAGGGACAGACGGACAGAGAGACAGTCAGAGGGACAGACAGTGAGACAGACAGAGGGACAGACATAGGGACAGACAGAGGGACAGACAGAGGGACAGACAGAGGGACAGACAGAGGGACAGACAGAGGGAAAGACAGAGCGACAGACGGCCAGACAGAGCGACAGACGGCCAGACAGGCACTGACAGACAGACGGCCAGACAGACGGCCAGACAGGCACTGACAGGCAGACGGACAGACAGACACTGACAGACAGACAGAGCGGCAGACGGACAGACAGAGGGGCAGACGGACAGACAGAGGGGCAGACGGACAGACAGAGGGGCAGACGGACAGACAAAGGGGAAGACGGACAGAATGACAGAATGAGAGAATGACTGAATGACGGCTGTTTGGAGGAACTGGCTACCGAACCAGCAGAGGATCAGATGGCAAAGGATGGCCGATAGTCTGCCGAACAGGTGGCCGAGAAGAGGCTCGACAATGACGGACGAACAAAGAAACGGGTAGATGGACAGGTGGACAGATAGGCGGATGCACAGAAAAATTGAAAAGTTCGAACAAACGGACTGTCAGACGCGCGGACACAGGAATGGGCGAACGGTTGAGAAGACGGATAGCCGCACAAATGGGCGGACGGATAGCGGACGGATAGCGGACGGATGGGCGTACGGATGGGCGTACGGATGGGCGGACGGACTATATGTTTGCTTAAAAGGGAAAAACCCTGTTCTTATTTGTATATCACTGAATTATTATTGTTAAATGTAATTGCTTGAATTTTATTGAGTTATTATTGTTATAATATATAAATGTATTCTACATTTTCTGCATAAATAGTTAACTTTAAAAAATGTTTTGTAATGCATATGGGTATGAAATAACTATTTTTCCGATGTCCTATCATTATTTAATCGTTCTTTTTTTCTCACTTCAAATGAAAATCTTACATAGTAGAATATCTACTGATGTTTCTTTTTTGTAATTATCTAATAAATTTTCGAAAATTCACTCCATTTTGTGGAAAAAAAGGGTGTCTACTTTGTCTTGGAAGAGAATCTTTCGGAAAGAAAAGAGGGTATGACCCAGATTAAAAGAAGGAACTACGTGTCTAAAAAATGAATCGGTTAATTTTCTTTGACTTATTACTTTTTTTAAACAGGTTTAAGTTATGACATCATATACGTTATAAGAAAACATTTAAAACTTGTTTAGGGACCACGTGGACGCAGGAAATGGTGTGGCTTCTTTCGCATAATTTGGATTATGAAAAAGCCAAACAGTTGGACCTCTTCCACAGATCTCCGTTTCTTGAGTAAGTACACCTTTTTCACTCTGTAATCATCTGTTTCCAATATTAAAATCTTACAATTATCATTCCTCTGTCTGCTAGCATTATGTTCGAAGATTTTGATGCAATAAAATTCAAAAATATAATAGTAGCATATGGTTGTGGATATTCTACAAATATTTTATTAAATATGTAAGAATTTTATAATTTGTCTTTTAGTACATATTTACTAATGCTTTCAAACTTAAAATAATTAAAGTCAATGTTCCCCACAAGAGACCAAATAAGCATTGTCTCCTAGAGACAATACAAGCGTGTCCTGTGCCGAATAATTTTTTCTGGCAATTTTCTTGAACTTCGTTTCTGCACAACAATCCGCCGACGGTGCTACAAATCTCCACATGGTTTTCCTTATGTTGAGCCGAAGCGAGAGCCAAACCCTCTGTGGCAAAACCAAGAATTTCTTATAGTGAGTGTTATGGTGTGTAGTGTGGAATTGGTGTTTTTAACAAGCAACGTGAAGAACTGTGATTGGTCTATATTTTCTGGATAATTGAAATAAAATATGGCGGTTGGAACTGGAATTCCTTTTTATATTTTGGGAAGGCTTTGTTGCAAACGTTTCCGCATACCCATACCCATACAAGGCTAACATTTCCATAAACTGCTGACTATCTAATTTAAAATGTTTATTTTTTTTTTTTGAATTTCAGAGATTTAGATGAATAAATTTATTTCTGCAACTATGGAGACTTTATTACTATGCTACACCATCAAAAAAATTATCAGAGACGAAGATATTTTGCATACACGGTACAGCGAAACTAGTCACATCACAACAACAGTTAATATGATCTAAAGTACCACTTATTAACCAAAGTTGTACTAGATAGTAAAATTACCCCACCTCTTCACTCGAATGTACAGCCATCTAAATCGGAAGCTCATTATCACCAATTCTGACTTTTTCTTACAAAAAATAACCACAGATGAATCCCTCTTCTAACACCTGACCTCACAATCCTAATCTCATGTCTTTCAACCTACCCTATACCAAATTGTACCTCATGGGGCTGCAGAACTAGCAAATCTATGGGACTCGTGGAAGATTTTATTGAGAACCATAAATTATCCAAGGTAACTGTCCACAAGAACCAACCAACCGAATTTCTTTAATGTTAATCCTCCGTTCTTCTTACGTCCGACCCTCACATCTCCTCCGGCCACATCACAAGACAATCCCAATTCACGATTGACGTCACCTTCACCTTCACATCACACCTCAAACCAAACATCCTACCATTCCTGAAAGAGACAAACTCCTTCAAGCACACATCCTCAAAAAGATCAAAATTTCCCTCCCGAATCTCATCCATACAGCTCATTGGCAAATCTATACACCAACTTACCTATCACATTAAACATACTTATTGGAAAATCATCCACCTACTCCAACTACTTCTATCACACATTCATCGACGAAATATTAACAACTATAAGATTAAAACGACAGCAATAGAGACAAGGACTTCATCAAGCACAGACGAATAAAAAAAAACTTAAAGAAGACGCCATGTCCACTGCAGCCAAAGAGCCATTACAAAACTCGTTAATACAAACAAATCAAAAATGACAAATGCAGCCCAAACACAAACCATAACGTCATTAAGGCGGTGTGAGAGGATTTTCCTACAATATCCTCTCTCCTAACCATAGTCTAGAACCTCACCCGTGACCCACAAACATCTGCGGACTCCCAATCCTGACTCTGGATCTTTCTATTATAATAAACATCCCCATTCCTAGTCAGGTATCGTAAAATGGTGTGACTTTGATATCTTTTGTATTTTTTTAAGAAAATGCGTCTTCGGTATTGAGAATTGTTGATAATGCAATTTTGAGAAATGTAGCAAATATGCAGACATTGAAGCACAGTTAAAGTAACAAAATGTCAAATATAACACGAAATACATCCTTAAAATGTTTAAAACACAGTCTATCAAAGTCATGTTTGTTTGGATATATTCGGTTCTCTAAATTAAAGATCATTAAATGACGTGTTTCAGTGATAATAGTGACCAGTTCCAACCTTCAATGAAATCGGACAGACAGCGTTAATTTTATTTAGTCTTCACTCAAACAACGTCAAAGTTATCCTAGGCCACAAGCGTAAATATCTGATGAGTGGTATCCAGTCTCCTAAAATTAATTATTTTATATTTCCTCTCACTAAGTAATTGGCGAATCACACCGACGTATCTGTAGAATGGACATTTCCGCTTTCCTGACACCACCTTCACCAAGACGTACACTCCCGGATTAAGTGCATTTTAAGTAGGTGTTGACAATATTTCATTTGTGTCATTCTCACTACTATGTAAGCGCTCGTCAGTCGATGACAATTCTCCATTCGTTTGAGAGTGATCATCCGTCTCAGATGTTTGATTTTTGGTGGAAGTGGTTCTTTTTCCTGACTCAACTCTGTTCAGCAAACTTTTTTTTTTACTTCCTTAGCACCAACGTCAGCTTGTCTCTGATCCTTAGAAATTGTAATCAGAGAACCCTGCATAACATTTTCAACATTGTAGTCTATATCTAGTTAGATAATTCAATAAAATAAGTGCCTTGGTCTTAGCATGAAAGTTTTCCTATCTACAAAAATCTTGAAATTATAATACACACGTTTAAAACATAACATAGCCACAGTTATAAAGCTTATGAAATAGTAATATGTCTATTGGCACTCATAAACACATAGAAGAATCAACTGCCGCTTAAGAAATGTATCAAGATAAGACATGTATCTGCTATATTATATAAATATAGAGTATAAAGAAAATATCAAAGTAACCCGTTTATATGGAAATCACCTTAATCAACGATAACCTTAAATTATCAAAAAACCACATCACTACACTCCCAAGAACATTAGACTTGGACGACGACGGACGACGAAATACAACTGTTGGTTCATGGGCCGCCAAATTAATTCAAAATTGGCGCCATTCTTCGAACAGCTCAGTTTCACTATTCTTTAAAAACGTTTTGGAAGAAAAAGTCAAACATTTCAAACTTCCTGCAGCCGATATTATGCTTAAATACCGCGTATAGTCTAATGTTGTTCAAAAACGCTTCCCAAATGACCAACTACTTTTTTGTAGAAAGTTATGAGAAATAATTTGTCAACAGCTTCAACCAGTTCGAAAAATCACCAATAGGTCGCACTACCTCCTGGGTGGCGGAAAAAAAAGGTTTACATATTGTCAGATTTTCTGGAATTAATTTTTCAACGTGCCACATTGCTCAAATTGTTTGAAAATCAGAGAAGTCGCGAGCAGTTTCGTAGATGTCGTGCAGAGAAACTAGGTAAAACGTGTATTAGGCGCATGGAAACTTTGATTCGGAACGTTGGAAAGCAATTCCCAGGCAATTCTACACTCTCCGTTACATCAAACTCCAAAACGTGGCAAAAAGAGGCGTTCATAAGCACCAAGCGTGAAATTCGTAAGAACAACGATTATTTTTGTCCAAACGGATGTTACCATGACAACTTCTTCAATACTCAGTGATTCTTTTGGCAAAGCAAAAATCTTTGTAAATTATGTGGCGCTTTTTGACAGAACTTTCTCGACTGGTGAGAACACTGAAGTCGATGCTCGTGTCAGTTTTTGCTAATGCTCTAACAATTCATCTAAGCAATATTTCGCAGCCCCAACAATCACAGTACAACAATAGAGAATAGTAATGCACCCCGATCCGAAGGCTTTTTTCACTACTATCTTCAGTGCTTACCCCCAAAAAGCTAACTTCTATTTATTTCTGATACTAATCACATTCTTCTAACTCACATTATTCAATCATATGTAGGCCGTTTGCTCGCGTTTTTCATCCCGTAAGCTGGTGTGAACCTTCGATCCATTCAACGACTGCCTTATTGTTGGTCCTATCATATCCTGCTGTCTTTTAAAGCCAACTCTAAATTAACATTTCCAAAATCTCTCCTATATAATCAATTCATCCATCATGTAAAGAGAATCCTTATCGACTACTCTATGAGCTCAAACCTTACGTATGCGCGTACCACATGAACATCAACCTCCATTACACTCTGGACTATACAACCAAATTCTTCCATCCTACCGTATAATACCTCCATAAAACCGAATAAGTCGCTTCATTTTAGACCCTCTGTCCTAAAATGTGCAAAGACATTTAAATATTAACATAATTACCTCAAAAATAATAATTAAATATAATAAATAAAAATTAACCTCATATCCTTAATACTTCTCATACTTATGTCTCCAAATCCAATATCCAGACTATTGCGACAAATCCAAAATTCTACAACTTAATTATTCCGTCTCCATAATCCCTATTATCCCTCCCTGTTATACAAGAGAGAAATCCTGTTCGGTATCTTCCTACTTCAATGGCCTATCACCTGATTCAGAGGCCAGACATTAACGAATATGACGCAAAGACTATCACGTACCACGCATACAGACTATGTCGTAATCCAAATGTAACTACTCTCAAGGACATGCACTCTGTTCAGGCATCTTTCTTCTCACTGAAATTTGAAAAAATACAACAAAACCAAAGCAAAAAATATTAAAAGAAGATAAAGCAAAAAAAAAAGTTAACATGAAATTTCGCCATCATCTCTTTTCGTTTCTTATCTTCTGCTTTCCCTTTTCTCTCCGTCCCTCGTCCAACAACGCTAATAAAACAACCCACCGTTAACCATCCACCTCCCCAATCCTCTACCTTGTACACAGAGGGGGAAATGAAAGCAACCTACATTATGTCCTCTGAAGAGTCACTTCAGGAAACAGTGACTTCCACATGTGAGGCGATCAGATAGCTCCAACAATGGCCCAGCACGCACAAGAGACAATGCTAGCGCCCAACGTGCGACGAAGTTAACTCGATTGATTGATTTATTGATTAGTGGTTCCTGGCACGTCAACTGCTACGGTCATGCATGTCAAGGTTCCTTTGGGTGGAGAGTGTTTTATCGCGGGAGGTGGTGGAGTTCTTTCCCAGCACGATGGTAAAATCCAGCACTTTCCTACCCGTCGGCTTTCAAGGTTTTCCGCTACCAGGTATCTCCCACCAGCCGGGCACCGCAATAGTTGGGACAATCTCTATGATCCCGACGTATCGTCCGGCATGTGTGGTAATGTAGTGCATGTAAGTGGTTGCTTGTAAGAATACTGTCATGTGTGTATATGTCCGTGCTCCGTTTATGAAGGTACTGCTCTGGAATTCGCCTTGTAATGATAAGAGAAGTCACACACAACTACCGATCAGAACAGTAGGTCGATAGAATTCTCCTCCACATAACCACTGAATTTGGTCTATCTGTGTACCTAGTATCGAAAATTCTGCCACCGTCAGGGCTCGAACACTAGGTCCTTATTCTGCGACTTATTTCGGTAAAATTAACTTAAGAGTATATGCGGTTAAAGCCATGTTTGTTTTTCAGGTGTTTAAGCTTACAAAGTATAACACCCCATCCCCCTGATTGGATTAATTATCTGAATAAACAAGAAAGTCCTCGCTGCATCAAATCTCATTTACCGATAGATTTACTGCCTCGTCAGATTTGGACAAAGAAACCAAAAGTAAGTAAATATAATTTATACCAGAGATAAAAAACAGTATTGAGTTCATTCCTAAAATAATATGAAGGTCAGTTGCGCATATTTAATTGTATTCAAACATTAATTTTATAAAATATGTGAAATCGTTATTACGATGAAATTCACTGGAACAAAACTCAATATGAAGCAAAATTTACTATATTATGACAAATCAAGCAACTTTCGAAAAGTATGCATGTCCGGCTGATCGAATAAAGCATCATACGCAGTCGTGGAACTTGTCTCAGTTTTTGCGTCTGTGAAAATTGAATTCGGATTTCGAAAATATTACATTAGAATATTAACGTATCTACTTGATATGCACTTATATTGTGTATTTAATAGTAGAAGAAGTACTTTGCGTTCAACTGGTGTTTATCACAACTGTCTATTAGAAAGGCGGAGGAATAAAACGTTTATGTTTACCCTGCCATGCGTACCCTTCCATGTTTGCTACGATCAGCTTAGCTATCAACATCGTTGCTATCGACCGCTGGAAAGAGAGGCACTGTTGCTTTCTTCCGACAATCTTCCAGAAGCAACTAGCACGAGCAATTACTTAAAGCGTAATGGCCGTGAAGAAGTTAATTAAATTAGTTTTATGGATTTCCCGTTGGTGTAGGATTGACCGATGGGGTCACGATCCGCCGCTCCATACGGATAAGGGGACAGAGCCTTTCCCTTTAAGGCAGTATGTTCGTTAGATCGACCACGGTGAAGTACTTCCAAAAATACTTTAAATGGAGCAAAACCTCTTTCCTTCAATACGGTAACGAAATCTCGTCCGCCTAATTTTTGAATTAAATAAGCTTAAAATAGTACACGCTCTACTAAAAAATATTCACGGGTATAGGATTATTTGCCCATGGCATAGGGTTTTAAGTTATTGAAAAAAAGTACGTTTTTCTTTTTTGGTGAAAGTACGTTTTTCTTTTACTCAATAACTAGTAATTTGTTTAGGAATCAGATGGTATTAAATGAAACGTACCTCGCCGGGCATTCTGAGGAGTAATTGGTAAAACACTGCTGAAATATTCATCGCAAACGAAACTATTGCATCTCAGCTAACCTTTCAGTAGCAATTTGGACCAGCAATTTATAAAGCATGATGGCGCAATTCAGGTGAATTAAAATCATTTTCAGGAATCCTTGCGTGTTATGTTGTACAAATCATGCTATTGTCACCATTGTTTGTCTTGTGATTCACGATAAAACTTCCCTGACTTAAATTGTTTTACAATAGAATATGAAATGTCGATAATTCAATTTCCTTGGAAACATTTTTGACTATTATTCAACGCAAAAACAAAGAATAGTACGGGCATCGAAGTCAATCTAAGATATACTAGGTATTACCAACTTATCAAAATGAAAAATCATGCAAGAGACAATTTTTAGTAAACGAAGTTTTTTCGAGAATTATCGAACACTTCACTTTTAACTACTTACTAATAATTATTTAAATCCTTCGTTCATGTTTACAAGCATCTACTTGTATTTTTTATCTGTAGATATAATAAATTGCCGAGTGTTTGACGAACGACTGGCACGAACATATTACCTTAAACCCTCCCGAGCGTGTTAAAGCCTAAGGCCGGAAGCAGGAAGTTTCTACGTACTAGTTGGCCTCGCCTTTGCATGCTGCCGCCGGTAACCAAGATTTCCAGAAAAACACTCGAGATTCCTATTTTTGGGGACTACCACTGGCCAGCAGCCCGCCACCCATAGCTGGCACCGCTTCCCAACGCCTTTTTCTAACAAGGGCGATGTCATCGACCATTTGACTGCGAAAGTTGCAGACCCTAGGCACTGCTGGCGACGTTTCTCCCCTCTCTGGGAAAGCGCTGACCACGGTTTCTGTCCTCCGCCACATCGATATCCACGGCCGAGAACTCGAAGTTTAAGTTTACTTTATTTTCTGCCAGCTAATATGTTCATAATTGCTTATTTACGTTAAACAGTTCATCCTTAATTGTTTACGGACATGAAAATAAACACGTAATGGTATACATGCATATAATTATATGTAATTAATATTCGGGCATTTCTCATTTTGTATGCTCGCATGAGCTCTTGAATACATTAGTTCAGCTCCGTTCTCTCGATTTATTACGTTTTGTAAAAATCTTCCTGACCTTATCGTGCAAGAGATAATTCTGAAAACAAAAAAATTAACGAGTGTCAGCACACGTCGTTAGAATCTGCTTTTAACATTAAGTATTTAAAGAAAATATACTTGATACCTCTGTCCAGGGAGAAAGAATTCGATTACCTTGAAGGTTTTACCTCATTATATCATGCGTATGTATACTGGTAGGAAGCACGCAGATTTGGTTTTTTCCGGCGCGCCAAGATAGGGGAATCATGGAAGATACAGCGCAATAAACACGACATCCGCTGTGCATTTTTAATTCAACGATTCAAGGTGAGTAGATCTTCAGGAAAAAGTCTAACTGTATTGTGGTCTAACAGAAAAAAATGTAATAAAACGTAGTTTACAGCTATACTAAGTCTAATGATTAAACGTGCACAGCTAACTAGTCTAACAACCAAAATGTCTCCAGATAAAATGTCTACAGCAAAAAGTCTACCAACAATATGTCGACTAATTACGAAACCTATCAGCCAAATGTCTATTAGCTAAAAGTCGAACAGAAATGGTTTTAATAATACTAATAATAATAATAATAATAATAATAATTATTATTATTATTATTATTATTATTATTATTGTATTTGGGCTACAATTGGCTATTGCAGTGTTAGCCACACCTAACAGTTTAACAATATATGAACATTTATACTACCAAAAAACAATTTACACATATAAAAAACAATTTACACAGACTTCTTGCGAGCATGTACCTCAATATATAATACAAAACAGACCTGTTACTCTATGGATATATACACCCATATATTAAATGAGAACATATATTTAGTAACATATATACACACATCATACTACATAACACACATTCCATATCAGATGAATATGCCATCTCCTTCACGACATTACAACGAACACCACTACATCAACACACACACACACACACACACACTTGCCCAGCATATTATAACATGCCTAATTTAAATGGAAACATATATTTAAGTTACACCTTAGTAAGCATGCAATATTGTTACATAACATTAAAATTTAACAGTTACAACAATTTGGTTTTTTTAAACTGTAAACACAATGTGATTTTTAAGATTAGCTCTTAAGGCATTAGGTCGCTCCCTCAACCTATGGTCTCATCTACTTCACTTCACTTCTTACTTCACTCACTTCACTTCACTTCACTACACTTCACTTTACTTCACTCACTCACTTCTCATCATTCATAATACACACATTACACTACATTACACTACATACACTACATTTTAACTAACATACACTACATACACTTACATTACACACTCACTCCTTCACTACATCTTTTCATTGGTTATGCATATATAATTAAAGTACTTTCCACTGCACTGAACTACACTAACTTTATCTTATAATAATCTACAAATTTGTGTATTCTGAGCTTGTACTGTAAATTACACCCTACAATACTATTAATTCGCTTCTAAAAACACACAGAGCCAGGAAAACGCTTCAAGTACGAACGCTGGCAGGATTCATTCCAATTTTAACGGGACGGGGGGTAATTTTTTACAACATAATGATTTTCCCTACGTCGGATCTCTCAACATTGACTTTTTTATTGTCATTTGGATCGTTTCTCCAACTCTGGAGGGTAGTCCTATACTTTTTCGTTATTTCCCATGCAGGTGATTACTGTACGCTTTGAAGAGGCACACAACTGGCTTTTTTTCTGCACACTGGAGGGCGTCATAAAGATTTTGGTGGATGTGAACTACTCGAAATCCTTATTATGAATTTATTAGGGCTTTCTTTGAGATTTTTCTAATTCTTCAATCTTGAACCTAATCAGTATGATCCATCCAGCTGATGCGTAATTCAAGAGATCGGCTAATAAAGAGTGTATCTATTTTCGT
>BOPP01000017.1:31319-60196 GCA_017312745.1 Gryllus bimaculatus
GTAGGACCGACTGAGCTAGAACCGGGCCGCTAACCGCGCGTTTCCCTACGCCGGGAGGTGTTACAGTAAATTGAACTGAATGGTCGATTTTCGGTGTCACTTGAAACAGTAGTATACACAAAAATCCCAGGAACGAGTTCCTTAATATATTGTCAAAAATATGAAATTTCCAAATTAAGCTATTTTTCAAATATACATAATATTATGTAAATATAAAAGAAATTTCTGAAAATATTACTGTTGTTTTTTAATTTGAAGCGCTGAATCCCTATCATAGTGGTGGACCGAGTTAGTAAATGGAGAGAATCCTAAAAAAAAACACATTTTCATATTGTACCTCAAAATTTGCCAAATATCTAGAACTTTGGCCAAATATATGAGATTTTTTAGTATTGACACATTTTAAGTGTTGAGCCATTTTAACTGCTGCTTAAGCAACTGATACATAAATATACCGGAAAATATCACAATAAAAAACTACGTATTTTAGTTAAGGTAACAAGTATGTGAAATATTTTGCAAGAGATAAAATAACAAAGATATCTCTACCCAGTACCTTTAAAAAGAATGCTTTAACCATTTCAACATCAGTCAATGTATTTGTGGGGGTACCGAGCCTACATCCGCCTGTTCTTTGTATAGAGGATACAGCAATAAGGGTGAGTTGAAAGACATATTACGATATTGAAAAAGAAGAAATTTTAGCAAATCGTTTGAGACTACTTTTTTTAATCTCGCCTTATCTCATTATCATTATGAAATTGCTGTAGAATTGTAGAATAACAATAATATTTAGCTTGATTAAGTATATATTTTATTTCTCCATCAGACGTTTTCAAATATAAATCCCTTATAAGCAAGAAATGCTCCAATATTCGAGAGAGAAACTTATTAGAGGAACGTGGTAATGAAAAAGTGAATAAGCCGAGAAGCTAAATATAGAAAAAAAGCATCTAACACCTGGTGTGGCCAGGATCCGTTTTGTGGGCCCTCTAAACCGAAAAATCAAATGACGGCAATGCCCCAATTCTTGTCAGTCCGTCCGGCTAGCGACTGTACCATTCAGCCGTTTTTCTCCAAAAATGAAAATTACGATTTGATCTGGCTGATGTTACGGTCTTTTGAAATTAAAACCAATATTTTAACTTTGGACGATGTCATATATTAAACTTATAGCTCAATTTCAAAATATTTCAAAAATGGCTGCATAGTTTTTTATTAAATATTTTTGTTAGGTAGTATGCTGTACGTTTGAGAGAATGGAATAAGGCACCTTTTCGTTTAAATCTTCAATGTTTCGAAAATCGCAAAAAATCATCTTTGTTTTGCGTCTTCCTACACCATAAATTTTCAATTCATTTTTTCTTTATGAAATGTGTAATTGAAAACTGTTCTTCAAAAGAAGTCAAGTTCAACATTTCATAATTACGAGAACTGTAAAGATAGGGGGAAAGGTTATATTTTCGGTGCACATTGCTTTTGCGTCAATGGATATTTCGTATAACGCATTTATTCTGCGCCCAACAGCGATTTTCATTCTTATTACATCATACGAAACAAATAGTGTTGGAATACCGTAAGTCTAAGAGAAACATACAGGGTGATTCAGACCTCGTTCCTAATAGGCTAGAGACATATCCGATATGTAATGTAGAGACTCATTTACATTATCAAAGCTAGATAGTTTTCCTCGTTAAGGTAAATAAATATTTGTAAATAATTAAAGTTACACTTAGAACTATGCGCTTGTGCTCGTGTAGCACGGGCTATGACAAGTAAGTGAGCAGCTGCACGTCGCGTTAATTTATCAATAACATAAATCGCAAAAAAATATCTGATACTAATAAAACAAAGATTTAGGTTTTTACACATCCAAACGAATACAAAAATATTCAATGCAGAATCAATTGTCTGCTTCTAATTCTTTAGACTTTATAAAATCACCCAAACCTTCTTTATTCGTAACTTACCTCATGTATTCTCCTTTAGGAAACACAAATATATCTTTGTGCTCTTCATACTCGCGCATGGTCTTCAATTTGCACTCCATGAACTTCATCACAGGCAATCATTTAATCAGAATACTGTTTGAGAATCTGATTAATTGGATGAAATAATTCGAAGTCACCAACTTCTTAATTAATAATACTGTGGGAACTTTTGGATCTAAGACTTCCTTAATGTTTCTTTAATTTTACTCACTAATAGAAGAGCAAGCATGTACTGTCACCCAAATCAGTTTATGACAAAGATGGAGGAGACATCGTTGAACGCTCCCTTGTAAAGTTTCTTTTTTATCGTTTTGGAGAAGTAAGTTCCTTGGTAGAATCTTTAAAATGTGTCAAATGAAGTGATGTTAATATGACTGTTTTTTCAGCATTGTGGGTGGATTTCTTGAATTATGTCACCCTTTTGGCACAGAAATATTTTCTTGAGTAGAAATTGTAAGGGACAGGTAATTGATTCTCCACCAATGACGTAATGGGTATAGCTCGTAATGTACGTTTTAAATATTATGCTGGTAGTCACAAATTGTTGTTTCTGCTGGAGAAAAGTCATATTCAGAAAATAGTTGTGTTGAATTGGGTTTCTAAATCCAGAGAAAGCATTTTGTGTTGTGCCTTGCCTTATAATTTCTTCTCCATAGAGAACAGTCTTCGTGGAGAGTCATTACTGGGTGATTTCGAAGCCATTTCTTAACGTTCTGTGTGTAAAAGATGCTGAGAGATAAAGTAAAACTGATGACAAGATGTTACAAACGATGAGATGTGTGACGGGGAATTAGAAGAAGGTGAATTACAAGAATAACTCTCCCTAGAAAATTTCACGTAATTTGTATAAGCGACATGCCCACCCAAATAAGGAATAACAGTAACTGTAGGTACCGAGAGATATCCGAAGGTAGCAAAAAAGTACAAAATTTCTTGTATCTCTTTCGATAACTTGAAACAAGGTGATATTTTTAATACGTGTCTGCATTGAAAATACCCGCTAATATAGTTACGCAAAGTGAAGCCCCAAGCTCAATAGCTGGAGTCGCATATGGTGCGCAATAGCTCACCCATGTCTTTCCATTACGGTTATAAACATGTATGTTTTGAATCTGCCACTAAAAACGAAACCATTCCCGGAAGTACCGGCAACATGGTTTATAAGCACGACTTCCGGCGGACTGACATCTGAAGGTGGGAGACCTAATGACAAAACACGTCCAGATATCTCGCCTCCCTGCAACGGAATTGGAGCAGAAGAGGAGGAAAGGGACATTAAAGGGAAGGGCAAGTGTTTTGTGGGAACACATCAACAGGGCTCGAGACTGGGTGAAGGGGAAGTGGAATTTCTAAATAATGGCAGTTAGCATCTGCAGATGTGCATTTCTAGAAGAGTGTGGATGGCATGTTGAAGAAGGGTGGAATAGAACCTTTAAGATTTTCGCAGTTATATTATAATTATAATTTATAATTTATATAACTATAATGAATTAAGGGGTGTGTTAATTATAAGTAAAAATAGTTTGGGTTGCAAAAATAGGTTGCAACAGCTTGCTACTTTTTGTCGGAGTAGGGCGACGAAAGTTCAAAATTCTCTTGAGAGCCTCTTTATACTTAAAGAGATTCATTCGATCTCAATATCGTGGTATCGTTTTTATAACAAAGTATTTTATCGATCTAAATGACGGAAATTAATGGGGGAGAAAAGGGTTTGTTTTCTGGATGGTAACCGTATTTAAGGAAATAGGAAGAAACTATTACTATATAGTACTTAAATCAAACCTGTTTGACAATTTCGAAATTGTTTGTGGAAAAAAGCTGAAGATATTTCCATGAATTTTTTTGTTCAAATTGCAGATAGTGAAATTATTAATATGGTATGTTATAGGAATGCATTTACTGATAATTTTTAGATCTTTGAAATAAGCCGTCAGTGGCGTAGTTAGAGGGGGTGGGGCAGGGCGGTCCACATCGGGTGCCACCAATGTAGGGTGACACCAAATGGAAAATGTATATGGGCGGGATATTTAATATTGGAAATACATATTTATTAAATAGTGATAACATTTTTACTTAACACGACAATATACTAATATAAAATGTCTGAAAATATTTCATTTTCTAACACGAGAAACCCTCATAAACGTAGATCAAGAAACAATCAACGCTTATTCATATGACTTAGGGAAAATCATACAAGAATAGCAATAGTCAAGAGGGAGGATAGAAAACAGAAATGGGAGAAAAAGTGACTTTGACTTCCCTTGACTTTTCTTGACTTTTCTTGACTTTTCTTGACTTTTCTTGACTTTTCTTGACTTTTCTTGACTTCCCTTGACTTTTCTTGACTTCCCTTGACTTCCCTTGACTTCGCACTACTTCGCTTGACTTCGCCTGTCTTCGCCTGACTTCGCCTGTCTTCGCCTGACTTTGCCTGACTTTGCCTGACTTCGCTTGTCTTCGCTTGACTTCTCTTGACTTCGCTTGACTTCGCTTGACTTCGCTTGACTTCGCTTGACTTCGCTTGACGTCGCTTGACTTCGCTTGACTTCCCTTGACTTCACTAAACCACACAGAGCTTAACATTAAGTTACTCTATTCAATTATTTTTAGCTGTAGAATACACAGTATATTTAGACGTAAAAAAACAGTTGCTGTATTCCTGATCCATAATTGAGTATCGGTAGTGGATAAAACACGAGGCTTCAAATCAAAGTTCGGATGAGATTCTGAAGGCAGTGAAATTAATAAAAATGAATATGTGCCAAGTGGCGATTATGAACTTGATGATTTGCCGGGCAATTAAGAAGAAGAAATGTGCTTCGTTTGTGGCGAAGGGTGGCGAAGATTTGGTACAAGTGTTCAGGCTGGGAGCTTAGGAGCCATGCACTATGCAGAGCTGATTCATCTGTAATCTATTTTTGTGACATCTATATGAAAAATAAGTAAACTAATGTTTGTAATTATAAAAATGATCCAAACTTACAACAAAGCGTTCTCCTTCTTTAACGAAATTTGTGCTAAATGAATGAACTTCTCCGATATATCTTTCTCAATCACAAACACTATGACATATTCATCTGGGGTTTGATGCAACATTTACAATTTTCAGATGAATACATTCCATCTGAGCGATCAATTTCCATAAGTAATCGAAGTTACTCCATCCTCCCCTACCTACGATAGCAAGACATGTAATCCTGAATTATACAGTGCCAAACCAGCAAATGTCGTTTCTTGGAGGTATCATTAGAATGTTGTCAAAGCTACAAAAATTACACAGGAGTGCGCTTTACAACACTTGAAGTGTACACGTAGGAACACACAATTGGATGTTCCAACAACCTTTTTTTTTCTTTTCCTGATAGTCTAAACATTAAAGATCTCGTTCATCAACATGTCATCGAAATTTCAGATTTACCTCAGTGTTTATGTTCAAGAATTTTGTAATATAGACGCTGACCTCACACGTGAGTCACAAGTTATATTTGCTTTAGCACCGTAATTGAAAAGAGACAAATAAACCTTTGCCGAAACGTGTCACAATGAAGGGCTAATCTGATGTCTGTGAAAATGAGTAATTAAAAGTTTTTCTTAAAATAACTGTCTTTCATTCCATGGAACCAAAATAGCTATATGTTTTATTAGGCAGTTAATGTCTACAATTAACTCTACAAAGCAGCGGGCTGTTTGTTGTTGAAAACATGAAGCTATATATAGGGAATAATTATTTTTCAATGTTATATTTTGTCTCGTTTTGTCTTTAACAAAACGTAACCATACATTATATAGGGCGATTAATACTTTACCGTTTGTTGAAAGCTCTAAAATTACAATTAAACCGTGGACAGTGCAGTCAAATGGAGCTCAAAAGGGCTCGATCCAGCAGGAAATTCCTTTTTCCTGGATTTTGTGCCGAAAACGTATTTTCTCAACGGTTCTATATGTTTTGACTGTGCTGAATTATAACTCGATGTTTACCATTTCAAAAAAGTTTAGCTTCAGAGAAAAAATCTATTAAAACCTTTAAAATTTCGCCTCTTTTTTAGTAATTGTTTATATATTGAAAACTATGCGATCCAAAGAATTACTACATACAAAACTCAATAATTCAAAATTTCGTACAAAATGCGTATATTGGCTTCACTTTCCTTAAAAACGGATAAGGTGCTAGAGCGCGCAGAAATAAGGTTACTTTTTGAGATTTTCTGTCCAAAGCAAGAAAATACATCGCTGTTTCCAGCCAGTCTATCTGGCGGCGGTGCTCTAGTTTCAGTTTCTGATTATTAAAACCACTGTGAAGAAGAAATTGGCTATGTTACATGCGTAACACTCTGACACTCAAGGAATCAGTTAGAACGTATTTGCTTGCACGGAGTATCTCTAAGTCCTTTAAACTAAAAACATAATGAATAGTTCTTGATGACACAATATATCACTCCCATACTTTTCAAAAAGACGTGAATTAACTGTTTTCGGAAACGGAAGAATCACACCTATCAATACTTCAGTGGTAATGTGTCATTGTTTCCAAGAAAACTAAAAATTGTGTAACGAGTCGAAACTAGATGTGTTGTTTTGTTCTTGTAATTTGCTGCGTCTATATTGACGCAACGCGTGTTCTAACTCCAAGGAGATTTGAGCGCACTTGAATAATCCTCTGTTAAAGAGCGCCCACTGTGTTGTTAAGTCACTTCAGTCATTGTCAAGGCAGGAAATCTCCGACAGGTAGAGTCTTCGCGCACGCGTCTCGCACGCGTTGTGCGTCGTCTACCCATCGGCCAGAATAGGGAAGGAATGAGGATCGGGGTAAGGTTTACGAAGCTTCACAGGGGTTAGACCAGCTCCTGTGAACGAAGCTAACTCGTTTTGTCGTAACAAATTGTGCTTGGCATCAATACATGTGTATGTGCGTACTACTGGGATAAAAACGAAGTTTGGCAATGTTAATATGTGATGAAATCGGTCGGCTTATGAAGACGGACGGAATAAACAAACAGAGAGAAAATGAAGATTCTTCTATGAAGACGTAAGTGATTGATAGAGCATTTCTCTCGGAGAGGCGGAACTCAGTAGAGAAATTGAAAGAAATGCAATGTTGTATGGGCGGGATATTTAATATTGCGGAAAAGTAAATGAACTAAACTATTTGGGAGAGACGTTAGTGAAGTGTATATGTAGATTTGAACATTAAGAACGGACGCATTAACAACATTTGCAATGGTACTATTAAATTTGCATGGACTACATAATATGGTGATAACAAAACTATCTCTAGAATTAAGGCTGGATATCAGAAGACTCAATTTAATTTATAAATCATGTGAATAGTCTGTCTTCCGGGGAGAAAATTCGATTGTAAATTTTACTTATGTGACTTAAACAATCCAAATATAAAAATATTACAAATGCGCAACTACATTTAAACATGTAACTTCGTGTGCCCTCCCTGATGCCTCACCCCAGATCCGTCACTGATTTGCAATGGTACTGTCAATTCTAACTACATTAAATAATTAGCCAATCTCATGGTACCCAACTAATAAACCCATAAAATATCTTGGACTGTAAATGGACACTAAAATAAACTGGAAACTGCACATAGACATCACAATAATACAAACTAAAAACAAATTGCATCAATTAAAAACTCTATGAAATATAAGTAATTACCCCACATACAAAACAGCAATAACTTTATTGAAAACAATAATCAGACCTACTCTTCTCTACGCCCTCCCAGTATGGGTCAACACTGCAAAAACAAACATCAACAAAATTCATATAGTACAGAACCAATTCCTACCTACAATCACTAATGCACCTTGGTTCATATCTAATCATCAATTACATAATGAATTCAACTTCGATCCATCAGGCAGCACATGACCTATATATCCGACAAATTCTTCTCAAATATACAACATATCCAAATCTTATCTTCATTCAAACTTTAAAAAACCTAATCCATTCCACTGGCATAAAAATAAGTATCCATTCCACATATTTTGTAAATTGTTCTCAAATTTGAGATAATTCTTATAAGGTGCCATTATGGTTTTCTCAACCTCTGTAGTAGTAGTATTCAATTAGGATAAGTTTAGGGTAAGTTTAGGAGAAGTTTAGGATAAGTTTAGGATAAGTTAAGTTATAAGCAATCAATACACATGTAAAGTTATTAAACAATAAACTATGTACAAAACAATCAAACAAATATGTAGAATAGTGAAAAAAGAAGAGAATTTTCTATTTATTTTTTAACGTGAAGTATACATTTTCAAACGTATTTATGAAATTATTTGGTTCAATACTTTTGTGGAAGGTAAATGTCTAACAAAGACTGATGAAATATCGTGAAATTATTAAGTGCTTCACAACCGTATCTTGTTACGATTATTAGTTTTTGACAAAATAATGTTTCGAAGTGCGTGTCAACTGTCAAACTCCTTGCGAGTGAGTTGTATACCTCCGATTTGGAAATTTTCAGCAAATTCAAGCACTTCAAACATCATAAAACAAAACCTATTAAACATATAATGGTTTTGGCAGAATGTAACCCATGAAATTATCTAGTGAATGAAGCAGCATAGTTAATCTGTCACCAAAAGATATAACTTTATGAAAGGAAATACCAAACAAAATTTAACAACAATTTGTTTCTCAAATATGTTCTGAATCTTTATTTTTCACAGTTTCTGTACCATTCTATTTCATTCACTAGAAAGTTCAGTTGTGATTAGTTTGATAAGTGATTATCAAAATATATCAAATCGTTGCGCAGTTATGATATTTGAGTTTAAAATGTTTTCAAATTGTTTATACACTAATTTAAAATTTTAAAAAAATATTTGATCCCTAAAATCATAAAAATCCAAAGTACAAAGAGAAGAGGAAATAAGATTTAACATAATAAGATCATTTTTTATTGCGTAAACAGCGTTCCTAAAATTTCCTCTTCCAATATATTTTTGTTTTTTACAGTCATAATTTGCTCATATTGATCAATTTCTACAAACTAACTCATCACTTCAATATATAGTAACGTAAAAAATGTAATAATTTTTTACTATTCAGTGTTATTTTGTTCTCTAAGGCTTGGATTATTTGTTATCAATAGTTTGTTTCAATCGTCATAAACAGAAACTAGAAACGCTGCCGTTAGATAGGCTAGCTCGAAAGTGTTTATTCTAATCGCTTTAGCAACAAGTCCAAAAAGTCGCCGGTTTTTCAGTGCGCTGTAGCCACTAAATCGTTTTTTCAGAAAATTAAAGTTAATACAAGGTTTTTATAGCTTACTGTATCGACTTTACTTTTGTAAAAAAACGATTATTATAAATAAAACGCATAAATTAATAAATTGATAAACCGAAAAATGAATTAAGGGCGAAATTTGAGAGGCTTTGTGATTTTCTTTGTAAGGACGACTTTCTTTAAGGTGGCCAAACATCAAATTCGAATTAAGCTCCCTCACAAACGTATAAAACTGATGTGAAAAACGTTTTCGGGAATATTTACTTGGTTCAGATACCTTTGATTTGATTAAGAAGTGATAGATGTAGAGAGAAGGACTCCAGGAAATTTTAGAAGACGATGTGGAGTTTGACTTCCACCCTTGTTTCCTGTCAGATCATTCCGCCTTCTCTGCAGATCCAAGGTCACTATGTATAATGTCCTTGTGCAGATCGAGCATGAGGCAAGGATTATGCAGGCAACACGCATTAACGTCGCGTTTCAAAATCTTGCGAAAACCTAATCGCCCGCGCATTCTAATTGGCGCAGGCTACTCAACAGGTTCCCCTCCGTCGCTTGTATCGGACATAACAGGAGTGTAGTAATTGCGTCCTCACGTCTATCACTCCAAGGTTAGACTTCGAATGTCCTATTGGGCAACTTTTTTTTTTGACACAACATCGATAAACGTTGAGCGCGTAATAGAGAGGTGACATATAACTAGATTATTTTGTTGATGTTGCTTACACTGCTGGCTTGGTAATATAAAGGTAAGCTTCTTCTGGTGATAAAATCAATTTTCACTCATTATTTTACTATTACGTTCTGTAAGTAAGGTTTTAATTGCAACATATTTCCTTAGAAAATATAGCAATTTCTTCCATTTACGTATTATTATTATTATTATTATTATTATTGTTATTATTACATTAGTATTTTATTATATTATAGTTTTTGTTGCTTATGCTGTTACTCTGTCATATTAACACTATACGTTGGCCAAAATTCACCGACCGCCGTATTTATTATTGATGCTCAAATAATTTTTCTAAAGTTTCAAAAATAAATCAAATTTTTAAGTGGTGGTTTTTCGACATTTTTTAAAGAGTTCATGTGGAACGGGGACTAACATGTACTTAGAAGATAAATGATCTGAATAAATGATGCATAATTAAACATACCAATTAATTGTTAAATTAAAGAATCAATAATCAAAATTACTGACAATCCCCCAGGCGCTCATTAATAGCGAACTGGCTTCCCATCTCCTCTCACCCCGTGGTCGATTCCCACGTGAGGCAAGAATTAGAAAAGCGAGTTTTATGTCGTGTGCCTCTTCATACAGCTGGCTTACAGTACGAAATAACGGGTAAAAAAGGCCAAATAAATGACGGAAGGGTTCGCGATCTGCTTTAGAAGCTTTCTTGTGCCTTTGGTCGTGATGCTAGGACGCCTTGGCAGGGCGATACATGCAATCTGATAAAATCATGAAATTTTTCATTACGTATATTTTTGATGTATTAAAAAGAAAATACTCTTTACCACGGAAAACTACCAATCAAAACCTGCCTTTAGGATTCCTTTTTGGACGGAGGCTGAATTCAAACTATCTTGATAGAGTCGTAAATCCGGCCACCGTCGACACTGGGACCCTAGGACCTACCAATCGGATGTATTGCAGTTAGATCAGTTAATGTCCTGATCTACCTAAGACAGATTTCCGGTCAACTGACCAGCTTCTTCATGGCGATATCATAAAGTTACTCGTTTTTAAGAGATCACATTCCGGAAAACTGTTTGCGACATCGTAAACGACATTCGCGTGACAGGCCCTGCGTCTAAGCTGCAATTTTCCGGGAAATCATGGGCGTGGGTCGAGCTGATTTCTTAAACCATGCAACGGTGAAAATGAACTTGTGACGGAGGATATGAAAATGATATAACATTATTTTGCTTATTGCCTGAATTAATGTTTTTTCAATAGTGTTATATCCTTCATTAATTTCCATATCACTTTTCATTGATTGGCATGCCGGCTTGCAAACCTAGGTCCATGGAATTTAGACGCCTAGACCCTTTATTATCAATTTCCAATGCAAGCAGAATATTAAAGAGAACTAACTTGATTTCAGCCATGTCAGATGCGGTATTATTAGATACCCGAAGTGAAAAATCCGATAAAGAAACGATTTTGACTGATATGCAAATATTTAATGTTATTCCAAAGGTATTTATACTGAGTTCACCATTTATATCTCATCTTTAGTGCGTCACTACTTACGACACAGCCGACATCAAAAAGGTGCTCTCAAAACATTCGTCCGTCAATTGGTTCATTTCGGCGTCGATAATGTTATTTCCAGACAGTCACCAATCCAGGAGCCCGCGGTGTATCAATGTGTTTAACATCGACTTCACGAAGCTTAATGGTAGTAAGTAGATGAGACTGGCAGTGAGGAATCTTAGTAGAAATTAAATCTTAAAAATACAAAATTTATCTTTTAGACCTCCACAAGTAAAAGCGATTATTTCAAGACATGCGTGGCGCTATAAAAGTTTAAATTTTAGCGCTAGTGCTAAAAGTGAAACGAGGAACAAGTGTTCAGATAAATCTGTGCACGAAACAAAGATAAAAAAATACTTTCCTTAGACTGCTACTTCTGTTTCAGACATTAATGCGTATCAGAGAGAATCAAATCTCTAAAGTTTAAAGAGTATCAATCTCAAAGAGTATAAATACCATACTGGCACGAAAGGACATTATTTATTAATCTATCCAATTCTTCACTAATTGAATATGGGGATCATCATTCCGTTATACGTTATCGTTATGCCGTCGTCTTTTAAAAACAGAAGATCGGTTGTGGTTGCCGATGACACGATTGTTTTTTGCAAAATAGAAACAATAAAGAGTACTATTTTAGAAGTTTCAAATTGGCTTGGTAATAACAATGTAATAGTTAAAAAAGAAAACAGTTAAAACTCATGTTGGCATTTTAAAATAGCAATCGCATTCTCCATTAAAAATGAATAAATTGCAAGTAGCTGATGTTCTGGTAACAAAATTTTTAGGTCACTCAATTCAGTCAAACCTCAAATGGTATGTACACATAAACAATTAAACAGAAAATTAAGTTCCTAATGTTAAGTATTCAGAATTATTTTAAATTCTGTCGGCCTTCATGTAGCTCGTCGCGTGTAGTTTGCAAACGTGCATTCCCGCCTGAGATATTGTATTAAATTCTGAGTAAACTCATCATGTAGTACACAGACCTATAGATTGCAAAAGAAAATTATTCGAATATACAAACAATGCCATCCGCCTAACCTTGCAGGTCTCTCTTCATTGAGCTTGCAGCTTGCAATCGTACCAATGTCTTGCCTATATATTGACGAATCTGTAATATTTGCCAAAAGTGACTTACATAACGGTGGGAACATATTTTCATGCAATACATATATTTATGATTTGAACACGTGGAAAAAATCATGTTCATCAAGTGTCAGTATTAACAACTTACTATCAGAAATTGACATACAATATGTAAGTTACTTTACAACGCTTTGCCATATGACATTAAACAATGTAGTCGATTCACAAATTTAAGTTAAAAGTAAAATTGTTTCTGCTACGTAAATTTTTTACACAAATAGAGGCTATACTGATCATCAAAAGAAAAAAAATGTTTATTTTACAAAACAGTGATATATAATGATTTAGTTTACATTTGTAGTGTATATATTATTTTGAAAGACTTAATATGTTTGTAACAAATAATTTGCTTCAGCTTCCGGATCAATGACACGCAACTCGATCAGGTTTTTGTCCAGTTTCCTAGATTCATTTAGCAAATGCCAATGGCTTCTTGCTTGGTTCTGGGCGTAAATGTAGGTTGACTATGCGCACGATTTTGAACTCTCTTTTTGCTTGTATAGGTGAGAATAAAGTTATTGGGAGTTACTACTTTGTTAAAAATGCAAAAAAATCATAATTGCAATTTGTTTACCGAATGCAAATAAGTTTTTTATAAGTCGGAAACGAAAATTTTAACATTTTTAAATATTGCTAATCTTACGATTTTAATTTTTATTTATTTCGTTTAAACTATTACGCATTTTTCAATTCTTTATAGTTAAAATGACGGGAAGGAATTCTGGAACTCACGAAAAAGTGCACAGAAAAATCTCACCCATACGTCACATACAGTTATTACTGGTTCTTGACTACATAAATCTAAATCTAAATCTAATATATCATAAATTACTTAAAACCTTGAATAAAAAATAATCATTATGGCTGCTTATTTTAAAATTTGAATGACACCCCTTATATATTTTTTTTTTGCACGTTCGATTGCACCTCTCAGACTATGAGCGCCACTTTCAACCTTTCCTTGTAACTTTCCCAAAATAAAAGTCACATTTATCACTCGTATCATAAATAACTATTTATGAGTTTGTAAAAGAAATAACAATACAAACAACGGGAGGAAGCTAAATAACTAGTGCAGAGGTCAGATTCATTTGGATTAAGTAATTTGAACTGAATGGTCGATTTTCGGTGTCACTTAAAACAGTAGTATATACAAAAATCCCAAGAATGTGTTCCTTGATATATTGTCAAAAATATGAAATTTCCAAATTAAGCTATTATTCAACTATTCATAATATTATGTAAATATAAAAGAAATTACTGAAAATATTACCGTTCTCTTTCAATATCACGCGGTGGGTGCCTGTCATACAGCTGGACCGAGTTAAATGGATGGAATCATAAAATAACACATTTTCATATTATACCTCCACATTTACAAAATATCTACATTTCCCAAATATATGAGATTTTTTTAGTATTGACTCATTTAAGTGTTGAACCATTTTAAAGCTGGACGAATTGATGGATTGGTTAGCTCAAGGTTTCATATTTTTGAACTTTATGTGATATATTGAGAATATCGAACCATTGTACGCGTTGAGTCTTCATTATAGAGCTAATCAGAGTAGATAGTTGGAGAGCCCCAAAAAGTAAAATAACTACTTATTAACAATATTTACTCATTTAATGCATTCAAATCAAATTTAGAGCTATGCCGAGTTCGTATGATCTCTCCAGTATTAATATTTAATATTAAATTAAATTAAATATATTTAAATATAAATGAGACTGATGTAATTATAGCTAACATGTAAAAGTGCGTAATAGAAAAGGTGTATTAATATGACGCAATATTTCACATGAGATAAAACAACTGATACATAAATATAATGGTACATATCAGAATAGATAAAAACGTTTTTTAATTAAGGTAACAGGTATGTGAAATATTTTTAAGAGATAAAATAACAAAGATATCTCTACCCAGTACCTTTAAAAAGAACGCTTTAACCATTATAACGTCAGTCAATGTATGTGTGGGAGTGTCGAGCCTGCATCCGTCAGTTCTTTGTCTAGAGGGGTAAGTTCAATGGGGTGAGTAGAAAAACATATTCAGATATTGAAAAAGAAGAAATTTTAGCAAATCGTTGGAGACTACATTTTTAATCTCGCCCTATCTCATTATCATTACGTAATTGTGGTAGAATTGTAGAAGAAACAATAATATTTAGCTTGATTAAATATATAATTTATTTCTCTTTCAGAAGTTCTAAAAGTTATATATCCCTTATAAGCAAGAAGTGCTCCAGAGAGAAATTTATTAGAGGCCCGTGGTAACGAAAAAGTGAAAAAGCGGAGTAGCGAATAATAGCAAAATATCCTCTAACTCCTGGTGTTGCCAGGATCCGTTTTGTGAACCCTCAACACCGAAAAATCAAAGGACGGCAATGCACCTATCCGTGTCAGTCCCTCCGGCTAACGACTAAAGCGCTCAGCGCTTTTTCTCCAAAATTGAAAATTGCCAATTGATCTGTCTGATGTCTCGGTCATTTGAAATTGAAACCCATATTTTAACTTCGGAGAATGCTTTATATTTAGCTTATAGCATATTTTCAAAATGTTTCAAAAATGGCTTCATCGCTTTTTACTTAATATTTTTGTTAGGTACCGTTCTTTGAGCAGATGAAGCGTGTTTTGAAAGAACTGGAACAATTAATGCGCATAGTTTTCATTTGTAGGGCGAGAAAAAATCACATGTTACACTTCGCGTAGATCACCAAGAGTGATCCTCTGTAATTGTGTCGGTTGAGATTGTGGATGAAGTGACCGTCAGTGGGCACTTTTACCCGAGTGCTTGAGAGGCGTTCAGTTCAGGAATGTTATAACTCAATTACTCCCCTCGCTTTTTGTGGACTTTGCGTTTAATGTGCGGTCACAGATGTAGTTCCAGAATAAAAGCGATCCCCGCCTTATTATTACGGAGTTTGGGAATATCTAGATGTTCAATTTCCAGGTAGGTGAATCGCGCAAAAAAGGCCCAACAGTACGGCCGCCTCGATTTCCGGATTTGGATCTGGTAACTATTTTTTACTCGATGTTAATGAAAGACCTCGTTTATGCTACTGATGTCGTGGATCAGCATGGCCTTTCGCGCAATGAGAGCGTGGCGGCAGAAATAATAAAGGGTCGACCCGGCGGGATTGTGCGCGTCACGGAAACCGTGAGGCACAGACGAAGTCAGTTCGAACCCTTTCAGAGCCCCTATTACACGAGGTGAAAAACCGAAATTTTGGGTGTAGACGCAAAAAATTCTTAATTACCCTAAAAAACACTTAAGTAATAGTTTTTCCTCTCTCCTTTCATATTTATTAGATAAATAGGTAATAATAGAATCAGTGAACATTTTTTAATATAATATAGTTTATATTTATGCAAAAATTGACTATAAAAATGAATACAAAATAATATTGTTTTGATAACTTTGAGTAGGGTTCACATTATTTTCTTTTGCGCACACGAATAACTTGATGTACTTTATCAGTGAGTTTTGTATGTGCAAATAGAAATCAATCTTCGTGTAAATTTTAATTAAAATCCAAACTTCACTAATATATACTGATCATCACAATTTTCTTTATTAACCTTATAAAACTCTACTTTGTGAAAGTCTTAGATTTTATTGCATGTAACGTTCTCCCTTTCTATTAAAAATGCAATCAATGTGCAAAGTCTGTAAATTTCAATATCAATTAAAGCGTTAAACACATATCATGCACATTTTTTCCTAGAGAAGCTTATACGTACTTCTATATACCAAAAAGTTCCTTTAAATGTAACGTTTGTCTCATGTGATAAAGATTTGTTTGATTTTAATTTATTATTAAAAAACGCAGATACAATTTCTTCGGGACCTCATTTACTTTCCTAACCTCCATGGGCAGAAATGTTTGTACACATCAAAAATATTTGAAGAAACATCTCTTATAGTTACAAATAATTATTAAAATTAAAAAAAGGGATTAAAATTATAAAGTAAATTTTTTGGAAATATTTCGAATCAGCGAACTCAAAAACTAAAAATGTCCAATATCATTGAGAGGACCGTTTTCATAGTATACTAAAATGATATATTGTGCTCACCAGAATTGTACAATAATTTTTTGCAAATAATTTCTACAAGTTAGTATAGAAATTAAAAATAGTACAAGAGGAGACCTGCTAGGCAAGTCGAAACGATTCTCGTATTTTGTTAGTAATATGTAGTGCAAAATTTGGTTATTGTAATTACTTAGAGGTAGTGTAATGATTCAGAGGAATTGTAATGATTCAGAGGAATTGTAATGATTTAGAGGGAGTGTAATGATTTAGAGGAAGTGTAATGATTTAGAGGAAGTGCAATGATTTAGAGGAAGTGCAATGATTTAGAGGAAGTGCAATGATTAAGAGGACCTGTAATGATTTAGAAATCCTCTAATGATTTAGAGGATCTGTAATGATTTAGAGGACCTGTAATGATTTAGAGGATCTGTAAAGATTTAGAGGAACTATAATATTTTAGAGAACCTGTATTGTTTTAAAAGAACTGTAATTATTTAGAGGAAGTATAACAACTTAGGTACTTATTATTTTGAATATTACACAAATGACAGTAATATAATAGGGTATTGATAAATATTGGCTTTGCACGGTTTAGTGGCAGTCTTCCTAAGTCGGAAAAGCATAGTGTCACCCCATCTGTTCATTTCGGCCGATATCGCGTGTCCAGAATAGATTGGATAAAACGGAAGAATGTTGACATTCTTATTTATTGAAAACAAAGTATTTGTTCCCACTTAAATCTTATAAACTTGGACAATGTGTATTGGGAAAGGGGGACAAAAGGGGTCGCCATTAACATGTCCTATAATCCTTAGGAATTAAATTAATTAAATCTATTTTTCATTTAGCACATAATATATAATATCAGAATTAATAGAGAGTTGATCCATTATACTGCAGAAAACTATATCCCCAAATTGTTAAAAGTGATGAATAATATTTACACTTGAAAACATTTATAGAGCAGAGAGAAAGATGTGAAAATATGGTTTTAAAACAATGTTAATATATTCTTTTTATTCAAGCGATATGCCTATAGATAAACCACCATGCCACATTGATATTATATTGAGGCTGTTCAGCAAAGTGGTGCATCAGAGTGAATAAAATGTGATCTACGAGAACCTTCTCAATATATTATCCTCTAAATGCGTACTACCAGACAGACACAAGAATCATCTTAGACCGAATTACTAAACTTGCAGGTCCGTGACGCATGATATTATGTCTTACGTATCTAGAAGTGGTGAGTATTGAAACTGACAGTTCTCTTAATACATTTGGTAAATTATTCACATTTACAAGTTACTTTAATCGCTATTCCGCAGGAAGCTGACACATTTAATGATGTAACATTTTTCAAAATGATTGTGCTTGAAAACATAACCTCAACTAGGAGATCAAAGGGAAGCTATACCACAACAACCTAATGAAGGTTGAGATTCTATCAGATATTATTAGAATAATGTAATCATAATATTTACCTGTTATATTTTGTTAACATTATTTACTTTTATATTTTGAAGAAAAACCTTACAAATGCGAAATAGTAAGTGATTGTAGAAGATGACACTCAAAATTTTTTAAAATTCGCATTTTGGAAACAAGGCGTGGTATTCATTTTATAGCAATTTTAAAAATTATAAAATTTTTGTATTTTTTAAAAATTCATTGATTATTTTTATTTATTTAAATAAATGATTCAAGGAAAACACTCGTTGAGATAAAATTTTTCTGATGTTTTTTAGATCTTCCCTTTGAAATAAGAAAAATAAGGTAAGTAGTTTAATATTTTCCATATTTGTAAACTTCATAAAATGTAACTAGTGTGGTAAGACAGCACGTATGTCGTCTATTTTTCACTCAATATCAAATGAGGTTTTTAAAAATATGTAAAGATTAATTATAAAAATGGTTAGTTGTACAAAACCTTGATAGAAGGAACGAACAAACAATCTACTTATATAAAATTCTAACGTGGACTAGCATCCAACTCCTTAGCATAACATTTCATTTTACGACCAGGAAAGGATGTAAATTGAGGTAGGACGACTATATTCTTCACCAAATTACTAAAAAAAATACTCATATTTTCGTAAAATCCAAAATACCATATTTGAAGATCTGTTTTTAATTAACACATTTCATTAAAAATATCTTCTTTATTGTTGTTGTAGCAAGACGTTTAAAAATTTTGAATTTTTAATCTTAGGATTTTTAACCAAAATGAGATATACTCGATTCTCTTAATCGTCCTTCAGACTACACACCCACTAAAGTTTATCGAAAAACTTGGAGTCGTTTTGAGAAAAAAAAATTGTGAAATAAAAATTAAAAATTACGTATATTTCACGCAAAATTACGCGATAAGTAATTAAATTACACAATGTAATTGTAGAAAGAATAAGAAAAAATCCTAACCTTGTGGTTCAGTTGCTAGCGTTCACAGCAGACTGTCGGGAGAACGAACGGACAGACAGAATGACGGACGGTCGGAGGGATAGACAGACTGCTGGCAGACAGTCGCTCAGACGGACAGACAAACAGACGGAATGTGAGGCGGACGAACTGGCTACCGAACCAGCAGACGATCAGATGGCAAAGGAAGGCGGTTAGCCTACCGAACAGGTGGCCGAGAAGAAGCTCAACAATGACGGACAAACAAACAAACGGGTGGACGGACGGACAGACGGACAGATAGGCGGCTGGACAGAAGACCTGAAAAGTTCGAACAAATAGACTGTCAAACGGGCGGACACAGGAATGGGCGAACGGTTGAAAAGGATGGGCTCACGGTTGGGAGGACGGATGGACGGACGGATGGGCGAGCGGACGGATGGCGGACGGATGGCGGACGGATGTGTGGACGGATGTGTGGACGGATAGGCGGATTGATGGGTCGACTAATGGTCGGACGGATGGCCGGACTGATGGCCGGACGGATGGCCGGATCGATGGCCGGACGGATGGCCGGAAGGACTGTATGTTTGCATAAAAGGAAACAAAACCATGTTGCATTTGTATATTACAGTATTATTATTGTTTAATTAAATTGCTTGATTATTATTGAGTTATTGTTGTTATGAAATATAATTATATTCTTCATTTTCTGCAGGAATAGTTAATTTTGAAAATTGTTTTGTAATGCATATTGGTATGAAATAACTATTTTTTTCGATGTCCTATTATTTGTTATTGTTCATTTTTCTCACTTCAAATTAAAACCTTACATAGCAGAATGTATTCTGATATTTCTTTTTTGTATTTATCTAATAGATTTTCAAAATGACACTCAATTTTGTGGAAAAACATGTTTATTTCATCTTCGAATAAAGAGTATCTTTCGGTAAGAATAAAAGGTTATGACCAATATTTAAAAAGGAACTTCATGTCTAAAAAATGAATCGGTTAATTTTCTTTGACTTATTACTTTCTTTTAACAGGTTTAAGTTATGACATCATATACGTTATAAGAAATTATTAAAACTTGTTTAGGTACCACGTGGACGCAGGAAATGGTGTGGCTTCTTTCTCATAATTTGGATTATGAAAAAGCCAAACAGTTGGAACTCTTCCACAGATCTCCGACTCTTGAGTGAGTACACTTTTTTCACTCCGTAATCATCTGTTTACATCATTACAATTAATTATCTTACAATTACAATTCCGCAGTCTGTTTACATCATGTTTGAAGTTTTTCATGCAATAAAATTCAAAAATATAATGATATCATATGTTGTTGATATTCCACAAATATTTTATTAAATATGTAATAATTTAATTATTTGTCTTTTAGTACATATTTACTGATGTTTTAAATCTTCAAATATTTAAAGTCAATATCATCCACGAGAGACAAAATAAGCAATACCTCCTAGAGACAATACAAGCGTGTCCTATGTTCCGCATAAGTAGTTCTGGCAATTTTCGTCAACTTAGTTTCCTCACGATAATCGGTCGACGGTGCTAAAAATATCCAGATAGTTTTCTTTATGATGAGCCGAAGCAAGAGTCAAAACGCTCTGTGGCGCAACCAAGAGTTTGCTATGGTGAGTGTAATGGTGTATAGTGTGGACATGATGTTTTCAACAAGCAACGTGAAGTACTGTGATTGGTATAAATTTTCTGGATATATTGAAATAATATATGGCAGTAAGAACTAGCATTGCTTTTTATTTATTTTGGGAAGGCTTTGTTGCAAACGTTACCGTGTATGAATAACCATACAAGGCTAACATTTCCATAAACTGCTGAATTTTTAATTTACAATATTTAAGGTTCTTTATATTTACGAGATTTTAAAGAATAAATTTATTTCTGGAACTATGGAGACCTTATTACTATGCTACGCCATCAAAATAATTTGCAAAAACGAAGATAGGTTGAATAAACGGAACAGCGAAACCTGTCACATCACAACAACAGTTAATATGATCTAAAGTACCACTTATTAACCAAAGTTGTACTAGATAGTAAAATTACCCCACCTCTTCACTCGAATGTACAGCCATCTAAATCGAAACCTCAGTATCATCAATTCTGGCTTTTTCTTACAAAAAATAACCACAGATGAATCCCTCTTCCCACATCTGATCTCACAATCCTATTCTCATGTCTTTCATCCTACTCAATAATAAATTCTACCTCATAAGGCTGCAGAACTAGCAAATCTATGGGACTCGTGGAAGATTTTATTGAGAACCATCAACTATCAAAGTAAACAGTCCACAAGAACCAACCAAACGAATTTCTTTAATGTTAATCCTCCGTTCTTCTTACGTCCGACCCTCACATGTCCTTCGGCCACATAAAAAGACAGTCCCAATTCACGATTGACGTCACCTCCATGTTCACATCACACCTCAAACCTATCATCCTACCTTTCCTGAAAGAGACTAACTGCTTCAAGCACACCTCCTCAAAAAGATCAAAATTTCCCTCCCGAATCTCATCCATACAGCTCATTGGCAAATCTATTCACCAACATACCTATCACATTAAACATACTTATTGAAAAATCAGCACCTACTCCAATTACTTCTATCACACATTCATCGACGAAATATTAACAACTAGAAGATTAAAACGACAACAATAGTGACAAGGACTTCATCAAGCACAGACGAATACAAAAAACACAACTTAAAGAAGACGCCACGTCCACTGCAGCCAAAGAGCCAACAAAACTCGTTAATAAAAACAAATCAAAATTGACAAATGCAGCCCAAACACAAACCATAACGTCATTAAGGCGGTGTGAGAGGATTTTCCTACAATATCCTCTCTCCTAACCATAGTCAAGAACCTCACCCCTGACCCACAAACATCTGCGGACACCCAATCCTGACTCTGGATCTTTCTATTATAATAAACATCCCCATTCCTAGTCAGGTATCGTAAAATGGTGTGACTTTGATATCTTTTGTATTTTTTTAAGAAAATGCGTCTTCGGTTTTGAGAATTGTTAATAATGCAATTTTGAGAAATGTAGCAAATATGCAGACATTGAAGCACTGTTAAAGTAACAAAATGTCAAATATAACACGAAATACATCCTTAAAATGTTTAAAACACAGTCTATCAAAGTCATTTTTGTTTGGATATATTCGGTTCTCTAAATTAAATATCATTAAAGGACGTGTTTCAGTGATAATAGTGACCAGTTTCACCCTCAATGAAATTGGACAGACAGCGTTAATTTTATTGAGTCTTCATTCAATCAACGTCAAAGTTATCTTTGTCCATAAGCGTAAATATCTGATGAGTGGTATCCAGTCTCCTAAAACCAATTATTCTATATACCCTCTCACTAAGTAATTGGCGAATCACACAGACGTATCTGTAGAATGTGCATTTCCGCTTTCCTGACACCTTCTTCACCAAGACGTACTCTCCCGGATTAAGTGCATGTGAAGTTGGAGTTGACAATGTTTCAATGTGGCATTCTCACTACTATGTAAGCGCTCCTCAGTCGATGACAATTCTCCATTCGTTTGAGAATGATCATCCGTCTCAGATGTTTGATTTTTGGCAGAAGTGGTTCTTTTCCTGACTCAACTCTGTTCAGCAAACTTTTTATTTTTCTTACTTCCTTAGCACCAACGTCAGCTTGTCTCTGATCCTTCGAATTTGTAATCAGAGAACCCTGCATAACATTTTCAACATTGTGGTCTAATTGAGCATCAGGATGTTTGGTAATAACTTTGGAAGGATTGAAAGGTGCAATGCCAGATTCTTTATGCCAAATAAAAAAATGTAATATGTAATGGAAAGATAATTTTTTAATATTAATTCATGATTTTACAAAAATACTAATCAAGGTGACCCGTCGACTGGAATCAAATTAATCCCATTCGTCAAATGATTACAAAACCCTCTGCGATTTTAAAGTAGAGCATTTTTCTATTCACAATTTTTGTTGCAAAGACTCCTACTTACTACTAAATTGTTAGATAAATCAATAAATGAAGTGCCTTGGGTTCAGCTTGAAAGTTTTCCGCCCTACGAATTTCTTCCAAATATAATAAAAAACAAAAAAAACATGGTTTAAAACAGAGCATCGCCACAGTTATTAATCTTATGATACAGTAATATGACTGTTGGCACTCATAAACACATAGAAGAATCAACTGCCGCTTAAGAAGTGTATCAAGACAAGAGTTGTAACTGCTACATTATATAAACATAGAGAATAAAGAAAATAACAAAGTCACTCGTTTATATGGAAATCGTTTAAATCTATGATAACCCTAAATACTTAAAAAAAACATCACTACACTCCCAACAACATTAGACCTGAACGACGACGGACGACGAAATACAACTGTTGGTTCATGGGTCGCCAAATTAATTCCAAACTGGCGCCATTCTTCGCCATTCTCTACATACTAGTTTCACGACTCTTTAAAGACGTTTTAGAAAAAAAGTCAAATATTTAGTTTTCCTGCAGCGAAGGTAATGCTTAAAACATCGCGCATAATCTAATGTTGTTTAAAAACCGCGCGAAATGCTTCCCAATGGACCAACTACTTTTTTGTAGAATGTCATTAGAAATCGATTGTCAACTGCTTCAACCGGTTCGAAAAGTCACTAATAGATAGCACTACCTCCTGGGTGGCTGCGACAAAAAGATGATCCTATTGTCAGATTTTCTGGAATTCATTTTTCCACATGCGACGAGTTTTTAGATAATCAGAGGAGTCGCGAGCAGTTTCGCACTGATCGTGCAGAGAAACTATGTAAAACGTGTATTAGGCGCATGGAAACTTTGATTCAGAACGTTGGAAAGCAATTCCCGGCACATTTCTACACTCTCCGTTACATCAAACTCCCAAACGTGGCAGGAAGTAGGCGTGCATAAGTACCAAGCGTGAAATTCGTAACGAATGCGCATTTTTGTCCAAACGGGTAACCATGGACATATCTTCAATACTTCGGTAAAGCAGAAATCTTTGTAAATTATGTGGCACTTTTTTAAAGAACTTTCTCGACTGGTGAGAACAGAAGTCGATGCACATTGCAGTTTTTTATATTTTTCTAGCAATTCATTTAAGCAATATTTCGCAGCCCCTACCATAGTACAACAATAGACAATAGTAATGCACCCGGTTCCGAAGGCTTTCTTCACTATAATCTCCAGTGCTTACCCCAAAACGCTACCTTCCATTTATTTCTAATACTAAACACCGTCCTCTAACTCACATTTTTCAATTGCTTGTAAGCCGCTCGCGTTTTTGAGCCCGTAAGCTGGTGTGCACTTCCGATCCATTCAATGACTGCCTTAGTGTCCAACGACATCCTCATTTTCAAACAAAAACTTCGAAAACTTATCTTACTCCGGGTAACACCTCTCCTCGTGTCGTTTATTCTTCCCATTCAATTAGTCTTCCATAGGCGATCCCCGTGATTCCTCAATAAACCTTCCCTGGCGATTCAGCAGCTGCTGTTTTGCACACCCTTAAAGAAATTCCAACCATACTACCCGACTTCGATTAGCCATTGGGCACCGTATTCCACCAAATTCTTCTGATACTTCTGAAATCCTCACCTATGTCCCCAATCACCGTCCTTAATTAAAAATAATCCATCCACCGTCCGCTACCTTTCAAAATCCTTCATAATCTATCCTCTCCAACGCGGCATCGTCTCCCCACTCTCTCCACACTTTTACGTAACCATTAATGATATTCCATTCCCACATTCATGAATGATATACATCAATGATATTTTATACATCCCCGGAATCGAAATCTTCCTCCGAGCTGATGACCTTGCTTTCTTTGCGCTTGACCTATTACTTAAAAATCTCTCAGTCTAATGCAAAAAGCTTTTATGAAATGCCACCTCTTGGCGACAGAATCTCTAACCAAACCATATCAGAAGTAATCCTTCCCTCCTACAAATCTCCCACCCCTAACAACAGAGCTCCCATCCTCTGTTTATTCACATTGAATATCTAGATGTAATCTCGCAGAAACGTGTTTGGTCCCTTTCATATCCTGCTGTCTTCTAAATAAACCTCAGAATTAACATCTTTATCCTGCTGTCTTCCAAAGCCAACACTAAATTAACATTTCCAAAATCTCTCCTATATAATCAATGCATCCATCATGTAAAGAGAATCCATATCGACTACTGTATGAGCTCAAACCTTACGTATGCGCGTACAACATTAACATCAACCTCCCTTACCCTCCCGACTATACAATCAAAATAGAAAACAGAATAAGTCGCTTCATTTTAGACCCTCTGTCCTACAATGTACAACGACATTTACAATTTAAAATAATATACCTCATATCCTCAATTATTTCTCATAACTATGACTCAGCAGATCCAATATCCAGACTTTTAATTTCACAAACCCGAAATTCTACAACTTAATTATTACGTCTCAATTATCTCTATGATCCCTCTCTGTTATACAAGAAAGAAACACCTGTTCGGTATATTCCTACTTCCCTGGTCTATCACCTGATTCAGAGACTAGACATAAACGAATATGACGCAAAGACTATCACGTACCACGCATACAGACTATGTCGTAATCCCCATGTAACTTCTCTTAAGGACATGCACACTGCTCACGCACCTTCTTTCTCACTGAAATTTGAAAAAATCAACAAAACCAAAAGCCAAAAATATTAAAAGACGAAAAAGCAACAAAAAACAAAAACAAAATGTAAACATGAATTTTCGCCATCATTTCTTTTTGTTTCTTATCTTCTACTTTCGCCTTTCTCTCCGTCCATTGTCCAACAACGCTAATAAAATAACCCGCCGTGTACCATCCACCTCCCCAAAACTTCGATCTTGTACATAGAGGGGGGCAGAACTCGAAATGAAAGCAAACTCTGTCCTTATGTCCTCTGAAGAGTCACTTCAGGAAACAGAGACTTCAACATGTGAGGCGATCAGATAGCTCCAACAATGGCCCCGCA
This sequence comes from Gryllus bimaculatus, assembly GCA_017312745.1. Lineage (NCBI taxonomy): Eukaryota > Metazoa > Arthropoda > Insecta > Orthoptera > Gryllidae > Gryllus > Gryllus bimaculatus. The sequence continues at coordinate 57,455 of BOPP01000017.1, forward strand.
CGCACAAGAGACAATGCAAGCGCCCAACGTGCGACGAAGTTAACTCAATAGATCGATTTATTGATTAGTGAATCTGGCGCGTCAACTGCTACGGTCATGAATGTCAAGGTCCCTTTGGGTGGAGAGTGATTTTATCGCGGGAGGTGGTGGAGTTCTTTCCCAGCACAGTGGTAAAATCCAGCACTTTCCTATTCGTCGGTTTTCAAGGTTTACCGCTACCAGGTATCTCCAACCAGCGGGGCACCGCAATATTTGGGACAATCTCTAAGCTCCCGACTTATCTTCCGGCATGTGTAATAATGTAGTGCATGTAAGTGTATGCGTGTAAGAAAGGGATCATGTGTGTATATGTCCGTGGTCTCTTTATGAGGGTACTGCTTCTGTATGCGCCTTGAGATGATCAAAGAAATCATAGATAAATACCGATCAGAGCGGTCGGTCGCTAGAATTCTCCTGATAGCGACTGAATTCGATCCATCTATGTACCTAGTATTGAAAATTCTGCCACCGACGGAATTCGAACACTAGGTCCGCCCGAACAGAGGCACTGTAGTGATATCAATTGATGCTTTCAGCTACTTATTTCAGTAAAATTAAGCGAAGTGTATTTGCGGTTTAAGGCATGATTTTTTTTTCAGGTCAAATAGCTTTGAAATAGTAACACCCCATTCGCCTGATTGGATTAATTATCTGAATGAACAAGAAAGTCCTCGCTGCATCAAATCTCATTTACCGATAGATTTACTGCCTCATCAGATGTGGACAAAGAAACCAAAAGTAAGTAAATATAATTTATATCAGAGATACAAAATAGTAATGAGTTCATTCCTTAATTAATATGAAGGTCAGTTGCGCATAATTGATTGTATTCAAATATTAATTTTATGAAAATATGAGATATCGTTATTACGATGAAATACACTGGTACAAAACTCAATATGAAGCAAAAGTTATTATATAATGGGAAATTATGATAGGATTATAAATTATTTGAAAAAAACACTTTTTTGGTGAAAGTATGTTTTTCTTTTATTCAATAACTAGTAATTTGTTTAGGAATCAGATGGTATTAAATGAAAAATACCTCACTGGGCATTCTGAGGAGTAATTGGTAAAAAACTGCTGAGATATTCATCGCAACCGAAAGTATTGGCTCTCAGCTAACCTTTCAGTAGCAATTTGGACCAGCAATTCCTTAAAGCATAATGGAGCAATAAAGGTGAATTAAAATTAATTTTCTGGAATCCCTGGACATTATATTGTACAAATCATGCTATTGTCACCATTGTTTCTCTTGCGATACACGATAAAACTTCCCTAACTTAAATTGCTTTACTATAGAATATGAAATGACAATAATTTAATATCATTGCACACAATATTGACTATTATTCAACACAAAAACCAAGAATAGTACAAACGTCGAAGTCAACCTAAAATCTACTAGGTATAACCAACTTATGAAAATGAAAAATCATGCAAGAGACATTTTTTGTGTACACAAAGTTTTTTCTAGAATTATCGAACATTCCTCTTTTAACTATTTACTAATAATTATTTAAATCCTTCGTTCATGTTTACAAGCATCTACTTGTATTTTTTATCTGTAGATATAATAAATTGCCGAGTGTTTGACGAACGACTGGCACGAACATATTACCTTAAACCCTCCCGAGCGTGTTAAAGCCTAAGGCCGGAAGCAGGAAGTTTCTACCTACTAGTTGGCCACGCCTTTGCATGCTGCCGCCGGTAACCAAGACTTCCAGAAAAACACTCGAGATTCCTGTTTTTGGGGACTACCACTGGCCAGCAGCCCGCCATCCTTAGCTGGCACCACTGCCCAACGCCCTTTCCTAACAAGGGCGATGTCATCGACCTTTTGGCTGCGAAAGTTGCAGACGCTAGGCACTGCTGGCGACGTTGCTCCTCCCTCTGGAAAAGCGCTGACATCGGCCTGTGTCCTCCGCTACCTCGATATCCACGGTCGAGAACTCGAAAATTAAGTTTACTTTATTTTCTGCCAGCAGATGTGTTCATAATTGCTTCTTTACTGTTAACAGTTCATTCCTAATTGTGTACGGACATGAAAATAAACACGTAATGGCATACTTGCGTATAATGACATGTAATTAATATTCGGGCCTTTTTCATTTTGTATGCTCGCATGAGCTCTTTAATACTTTAGTTCAGCTTCACTCTCAACAAAACAAATCACTTTTTCTAAATTTGATTTATTACGTTTTTTCAAAACGTCTTCCTGACCTTTTCGTGCAAGAGATAATTCTGAAAACACAAACATTAGGGGTGCCAGCACACGTCGTTAGAATCTGCTTTTAACATTAAGTATTTAAAGAAAATATCCGTGACACATCTGTCCTAGAAAAAGGATTTGATTACCTTTAATGTTTTATCTCATTGTTTATGCGTGTGTATACTGATAGGGACCACCCGTATTTCGTTCTGTTATGGCGCGCAAATAAAAGGCAATCATAGAAAATATGGCGCAATAAACAAGATATCGACTGTGCATAAATAATCCAACGATTGAAGGTAAGTAGATTTTCAGGAAAAAGTGTAACTGTATTGTGCTCTAACAGAAAAAAACGTGCAATAAAATGTGGTTTACAGCTATGTTAAGTATAATGATTAAATGAGCACAGCTAACATCTCAACAAATATAAATGTCTTCAGATGAAATGTCTACGGCAAAAATGTCTACTAAATAAAATGTCGACTAACTAC
>BOPP01000017.1:77218-91440 GCA_017312745.1 Gryllus bimaculatus
TACTTCTGAAATCCTCACCTATGTCCCCAATCACCGTCCTTAATTAAAAATAATCCATCCACCGTCCGATACCTTTCAAAATCCTTCATAATCTATCCTCTCCAACGCGGCATCATCTCCCCACTCTCTCCACCCTTTTACGAAACATTAATGATATTCCGTTCCCGCATTCATGAATGATATCCATCAATGATATTTTATACGTCCCCGGAATCGAAATCTTCCTCCACGCTGGCGAAATTTCTTTCTTTGCGCTTGACCTATTCCTTAAAAAAATCTCTCAGTCTAATCCAAAAACCTTTTATGAAATGCCACCTCTTAGCGACAGAATATTTCACCAAACCATATGAGAAGTAATCCTTCCCTCCTACAAATCTCCCACCCCTAACAACAGAGCTCCCATCCTCTGTTTATCCACATTGAATATCTAGATGTAATCTCGCAGAAACGTGTTTGGTCCCTTTCATATCCTGCTGTCTTCTAAATAAACCTTAGAATTAACATCTTTATCCTGCTGTCTTCCAAAGCCAACACTAAATTAACATTTCCAAAATCTCGCCTTAATAACCAATTGATCCATCATGAAAAGAGAATCCTTATCGACTACTGTATGAGCTCAAACCTTACGTATGCGCGTTCCACATTAACATCAACCTCCCTTACCCTCCCGACTATACAATCAAAATAGAAAACAGAATAAGTCGCTTCATTTTAGACCCTCTGTCCTAAAATGTACAACGACATTTAAAATTTAAAATAATATACCTCATATCTTCAATATTTCTCATAGCTATTACTCAGCAAATCAAATATCCAGACTTTTGCGACAAACCCTAAAAACCCCAACTTAATTATTCCGTCTATATTATACCTATTATCCCTCCCTGTTATACGAGAGATAGATATCTATTCGGTATCTTCCTACTTCCCTGGCCTATCACCTGATTCAGAGGCCAGGCATAAAGGAATATGACGCGAAGACTATCACGCACCACGCATACATACTATGTCGTAATCCAAATGTAACTTCTGTTAAGAACTCTGCTCATGCACCATCCTTCTTACTGAAATTTGAAAAAATTAACAAAACCTAAAGCAAAAAATTTCTTATCTTCTGCTTTTGCCTTTCTCTCCGTCCATCGTCCAACAACGCTAATAAAACAACCCGCCGTTAACCATCCACCTCCCCAAAACTCGTACAGAGAGGGGAGGGGGCAGAACTCGAAATGAAAGCAACCTCTGTCCTTATGTCCTCTGAAGAGTCACTTCAGGAAACAGAGGCTTCAACATGTGAGGCGATCAGATAGCTCCAACAATGGCCCCGCACGCACAAGAGACAATGCGAGCGCCCAACGTGCGACGAAGTTAACTCAATTGATTGATTTATTGATTAGTGATTTCTGGCGCGTCAACTGCTACGGTCATGCATGTAAAGGTCCCTTTGGGTGGAGAGTGTTTTTATCGCGGGAGGTAGTGGAGTTCTTTCCCAGCACGATGGTAAAATCCAGCACTTTCTAACACGTCGGCTTTCAGTGTTTTTCGCCACAACGTATCTCCCACGTGCGGGGCACGCCCCAGTAGGGGCAAGCTCAATACTCCCGACGTATCTTCTGGTATGTGTGGTAATGTAGTGCATGTCAGTGTATGCGTGTAAGAAAGGGATCATGTGTGTATATGTCCGTGGTCTCTTTATGAGGGTACTGCTTCTGTATGCGCCTTGTGATGATCAGAGAAATCATAGATAAATACCGATCAGAGCGGTCGGTCGCTAGAATTCTCCTGATAGCGACTGAATTCGATCCATCTATGTACCTAGTATCGAAAATTCCGCCTCTGTCGGGATTCGAACACTATATCCGCCCGGTCAGAGGCACTATAGTGATATCAATTAATGCCCTCAGCTACTTATTTCGGTAAAATTAACCAAAATGTATATGCAGTTTAAGACATGTTTTTTTTCAGGTCATTAAGCTTTGAAAGAATAAATTCTGATAACACTGATTGGATTAATTATCTGAATGAACAAGAAAGTCCTCGCTGCATCAAATCTCATTTACCTATTGATTTACTGCCTCATCAGATTTGGACAAAGAAACCAAAAGTAAGTAAATATAATTTATATCAGAGAAAAAAATAGTAATGAGTTCATTCCTATAATAAGATGAAGGTCAGTTGCGCATAATTAATTGTATTCAAACATTAATTTTATAAAATATGTGATATCGTTATTACGATGAAATACACTGGTACAAAACTCAATATGAAGCAAAAGTTACTATATTATGACAAATCAAGCAACTTTCGGAAAGTATGCATGTCCGGCTGATCGAACAAAGCATCATACGCAGTCGTGGAACTTGTCTCAGTTTTTGCGTCTGTGAAAATTGAATTCGGATATCGAAAATATTACATTAGAATATTAACGTATCTACTTGATATTCAGTCATATTGTGTATTTAAGAGTAGCAGAAGTACTTTGCGTTCAACTGGTGTTTATCACAACTGTCTATTAGAAAGGCGGAGGAGTAAAACGCCTATGTTTACCCTGCCATGCGTACCCTTCCATGTTTTCTACGATCAGCTTTGCTATCAACATCGTTGCTATCGACCGCTGGAAAGAGAGGCACTGTTGCTTTCTTCCGACAATATTCCAGAAGCAACTAGCACGAGCAATTACTTAAAGCGTAATGGCCGTGTAGAAGTTAATTAAATTAGTTCTATGGATTTCCCGTTGGTGTAGGATTGACCGATGGGGTCACGATCCGCCGCTCCATACGGATAAGGGGACAGAGCCTTTCCCTTTAAGGCAGTATGTTCGTTAGATCGACCACGGTGAAGTACCTCCAAAAGTACTTTAAATGGAAGCAAAACCTCTTTCCTTCAATACGGTAACGAAATCTCATCCGCCTTCTTTTTGAATTCAATAAGTTTAAAATAGTACACGCTCTACTAAAAAATATTCACTGGTATAGAATTATTTGCCAATGGCATAGGGTTTTAAGTTATTTGAAAAAGGTACTTTTTTGGTGAAAGTATGTTTTACTTTTATTCAATAACAAGTAATTTGTTTAGGAATCACATGGTATTAAATGAAACGTACCTCGCCGGGCATTCTGAGGAGTAATTGGTAAAAAAGTACTGAAATATTAATCGCAACCGCAAAATAGTTTAAGAAATGAATTTTTACGTACAAATAAAATTTGCTTCGAAAACATTTTTTTTACTTTTTTTCAAAACAGTACTTACTTTCGAGACACGCCTCTTATATTACGTATACGATAAAAGCACAAAGAAAGTTATAATGCTATTTACGGTTTTCAAATGCAATACTTAGGTAATTTCTTTGCATATTATTGTATGTCTACAGATAATCTACGTGACAAGAAATCCCAAAGACGTTCTTCTATCTTATTTTCACCATCACAGAAGCTGGGCGGCTTATTCAGGATCTTTAGAAACGTTTGCGGATGCATTTTTTGAAGATTCGTGTAAGTAATTTTGAAATAATAAAGTAAGTTTATTACTACCAATAATCTCTAAATATAAGCCTGTAAATGAATACTGACACCACAAATAATAAAATACTGGCATTTCAAGTTTTCATCTCGGTTATTTTTTTCAGTGCTCTATTCTCCATACTGGAAACATGTACTTGATTTCTGGGCTATTAAAGAACCAAACGTGTTATGTAACACTTACGAAGAAATGATAAAAGTAAAAAACTCGTTATAATTTTTATAAATACGGTAAAATAACATTTCAAGTGTAATCTCTGAGTGTATGAACATTATTTTCAGGATCTCTCAGGTGTTATTCGCAAGACTGCAAAATTTATAAACAAGAATGTAACAGATGAACAAGTTGCAACATTAGCAGATCACCTGAGTTTTAAGAAAATGAAAGAAAATGCAAGTGTGAATTATAAAGAAAGTTTTGAGCCCATGCACACAAAATATAACGTCAAGAACGAATTCATCCGCAAAGGGGAGAGCGGAGCTTGGAAGAAGGACATGCCTCCGGCACTGGCGGCTCGAATGGATGAATGGTCAAGAAAGAATTTGGAGAACTCGGACTTCCCGTTGTATCGCTAAAGTTACTTGAATGTATTATATGTAATGAAATAAATGGCAATTTAAAATCCTTTTTTTAAGGGGGAACCAGTGGTTCTTTTTATATATTACATTCATTAAAAGTATTAAATTTTTAAATATATAAAAGAAATAAGATTGATTTACTTTCTTAACATCAGATAATAGTAAAGAATTTAATGCTTTCTATTAATATAATCATTTCCAGTAACAACATTGTGTATAATGTTTTCTAATGTATATATAAACTATATATTATGATTAATAGATTAATAGTTTTCATCGCACCAAGTGCTACTGTGTGTAGTGCCGTAAGCGTTGGGCATACTTTATCGAGGGAGTGGGTAGTGATATTCCCCTCGCTGAATGGCGAGATACGGAGCCAACATATAGAGACCCAGGAAGAGGAAGAGGAGCCAGGTCTGTATCTATGTGGTGGCGAAAATCCATCCCCCGCCGGGACAAGAAACTACACCGTCTGAGGTGACTAATGGTATCAAATAATGTCACTGTCACATAAACGATGCAGGACCTCACAGTTCTTGTCTCGGCGTCTACATACATCGAAACTCTAGTTTGGAGAGAGACAGCCTTGGCAAAGAAGCAACTACATTTACATTTCGTGCAAAAAATGTACAAATTACCAATGCAATCAAAACAAATTTCTGGGTGGTTACCATCCCCATCACACATTTCTGGGCGACGATATTATTCGTAGATGGCTCCACTGCGCATTGCAATTGCGCATTCTTGCTTGTCGTGAATCTCGCTTGAGCTTGAACGGTCGTCGAGTGCACCGCACGTATTTGCCCGCACTCAACTGCAGTCTACTGACCATCAATACTGCTTAAGTATTAGAAATATGCATAAGCAAAAATTCTGCTGTCTGCTGAGTATACCAGACGAAAAGATGTTCCAAAAATTTGTTCGCACACTGCCCAATAAAAGCAATTAAGATAGTCTCCTTTAAGACCACAATATAAAAATGTTTTAACAGAAACCATTTAGGAATACTTCCATAAATACATAGCATAATATAACAGGAGAAAGGGGAGCAAAGAGAAACCGTTAAGCTTGTACCAACAATAGTGTTCACTTTTTGTAAAATAGTATAGATACGTACTCTAAAAACAATTGCATACCTTCTACTACAACATTTAGAATTTTAATGCAGTTTTTAGTAAAATTGGTTCTTACTTTTTTTATTTTTCTGAATGCCTGCATTTTTCGCTCCCCTGGCATAGTGGAACAAGAATAATTAGTCAATAAATAATGTTTACTGTTGAAACAATCTTGGAGAATAACATAAATCAGAAAAAAATATCTGATACTAATAAAATGAAGATTTATATAATCACACATCCAAACGAATACCAAAATGCAGATGTCAATGCAGAATCAATTGACTTTTTCTGAATCTTTAAACTTTATAAAACCACCCAAACCTTCGTTATTCGTAACTTACCCCACATATTCTACTTTAGGAATTCCAAAAATTGAAAATCGAGAGAAAAAGAGAAAATCGAGCGTCACACATATAGGGATCCTACCTAAAAAACTTTTTCAGTTGTCATAAAAGATCTGCCAATTACCTATTCAGAAGAGGAAATATTTAACGGACTTTCGAAAAACGTTGGGGTTTTAAAAGTTTTTAGACTGTTTGGAATAGAACGTAAACCGTTAACTACCGTTGCGGTCGATCTAACTGATAATGAAAATAACAAAGCAAATTTAAAAATAAATCAGTTTATATACAGCATTGTCAGAGTTCAAATTCGCATAAAGTCTAAAACTCCAATCATGTGCAAAAATTCTCACTTTCGGTCATTCATAGGCAAATTGCTGAAGGCGACCTAGATGTGTGAGATGCTTAGAAAGCCATCATTACTCGCATTGTGATAAACCTAAACATAATAATGAACCAAAGTGTGTTAATTGCAGCGGGGAACACACGGCTAACTACAAAGGCTGCAAAGCTTACAAAGAAGCAGTTAAAAAATATAATTTGAATCAGGCTAATCATACATTTTCATCACACAAACTGCCAAATAGGCAGTTCTCCAAGCACCAAGTGAATCAGAACACGCAAACTTATCACTATGTCCCTCACGAGTTTCCTCCTCTACCGCTTAATTCAACGCCCTTGCATTCTTTTGCTTATCGCACTAGTCAGCCGCCTAGGCCAGATAACAGGAATTCTCCCTCAGTTCTCCAAAATGTAAATGTAATAAATGAAAACCTAACCCAAACAATTGTAAATAATATTCTTTCTGCAATCATTCCTCAGTTACAACAAATGGTTCAAAGGCTTATTTCTGTACGTATCAATGGCACAAAATAAAATAGAAAACTTCAAAATTCTCAACTGGAATGCCAATGGCGTAAAGCGCCAAAAGAATGAACTAAGATACTTTCTACAAGTTTACGACATAGATGTTTCGTGTATTTCAGAAACACATTTAAAGCCGGTAGAAAAATTTTCGATCGCAAAATATTTATCATACCGCAATGATCGAATTTCTCAAATAGCATCAGGTGGGGTAGCAATTCTCATTAATAGAAAAATGAAACATACACTGATACAATTCTTATCCTCAAATGAAATAGAAACAATTATTATCATAATCGAACTGATCTCTTCTAACATAACTTTGATTGCAGCATTTAAACCTCCCAACAAAAAGTTTCCGTCAGGTTTCTTGAAAGCACTGTTTGATGGTAGATCACAAATAATATTAGCAGGAGACCTGAATTGTAAAAACCAAATTTGGAACTGTAACACTACTTCATATAATGGGAAACTTCTTTATAAATTCGCATTGCAAAGAAATCTTAATATACTAGCTCCTCCAGAGCCCACATACTACCCTTATAACCCAAATGTAGTTCCTGATATTCTAGATATAGTTATTACACAAAATTTAAATATTCCGATTTACCAAAATGTAAAACCAGAATTAGACTCAGACTACAATCCAGTAATAATTTCGTTCAAAGCTGATCTTCAAACTCATCAAAACGAAAAAATTATGGAGGGAAAAGTAAATTGGGACATGTATAGAAACATTCTATTAAACGAATGTCAGTATCCTAAGAATCTTAAAACATCATCAGATATAGACAGTTGTATCAACTCTCTCGAAAACATTATTAAAAGTGCTATCAAAAGGTCATCTATTAAAGTTAGGAATTTCACCAAAAATTATACTCCGCTTCCTAAACCACTACTCAATTTAATTAGAGAAAAACATAACCTTCGTAGAATGTGGCAATATTCACGCAATAAAACAGTGAAACAAAATTTAAAAAGCATATCTGTAAAAATTAAACAAGAATTACATAAAGTGAGCTGTAAATATTTCCAAAACTTTTTAGGCAGCATTCCTCCAAACACCAGGACAATGTGGAATACAATTAAAATGATTTCAAAGGAAAAATCTTTCATCCCTCAATTATCCTCTAACTCAGGACTAGCAACGACGGATTTCGAAAAAGCTGAAACATTAGCGGAAAATTTTGAGAAAATATTTACAACTAACCCGGTAACCGACTTTGATTTCCAATTAAAAGTGGAAGCAAACTTGTCAATACCGCGATATTCCGTCCGAACAAAAACTAAATTTATAGCCCTGTCTGAGACATATCAAATAATCAAGGCTTTAAAACCGAGAAAATCGGCAGGCAATGACTTATTAAATAATAAAATCATGAAAGAATTACCTTCCAATGCAATTGCGACATTAACAGCTCTCTATAATGCTTGTTAAGTTTGGGATATTATCCAAAGATCTGGAAAACTGCTATTATAACACCAGTATGCAAGCCGAACAAAAATCCACAAGATCCTCTTAGCTATTAGGGCTATAGACCAATTAGTTTGTTACGGACCTTTGCCAAATGTTTGAAAACTTATAAAATCCGCAGTATTCAAATTGTCACGAAACCAAGCACTACAAATACGCAGTTCGGATTCGCGTCCAAACACTCCACAAGTCACCAACTATTAAAGAGTAACAGAGTACATTGCTGAAGCATTTCAACACCGAATGTACACAGCTGCAATTTTTTCTCGACATGCACATGCTTGATAAGTGTGGCATCTTGGGCTACTTTACAAGTTGCAAACTTTAGGAACCGCCGATTATCTCAAAATATCATTAAAAGCTTCTGTCAGAGAGGATTTCAAGTTAGTATAACAAAAATAAATCAAGAGGACATATCATCCCAGCCGGCGTGCCACAAGGTTCCCACTTTCTCCCTTATGTTCACATTATATATATATATATATATATTATATATATATATATATTATATTAATATATTATATGTATATGTATATATACTGACTATCCACAAATGACTTACTCAGAAATAGCACTTTATGCAGATGATACAGTATTATTTATGCAAATTCAAACATTACCTACGCTTGCAAGATGTCCAGTCGGACTTAAATGAATTTGTCGAATGGACAATGCAATGGAGAATTGTGCATTGTCCCTATGCAAATCACAGCCTAAAATATTCTCACTAAGAAAAATGCATCAACCACGACAAATTAAAATTAATATACTGCAATTCCTGCGACTTAATAATGAAACGCCGTTAAATACTGGGTGTATTACTGGATAAGAATTAACATGGAAAACCACATTCAAGAAAATAACGACAAAACATACGCAAAAATGACAAACTTACCCCTATAATTAATAACAGTTCATCGCTTTAGTCTGGACTGCGCATTATCTATCTTTACAATGATAATACGTCCCTCATTAAACATACGCCTGTCAATTTTGGAACATATAGCAAACACACATCTAAAGAAACTACAATCATTCAAAACAAGTACCTAAGAAACGCCGTAAAAACCCTTGTTTTTCAAATATGCAAATTCACAGAGAGCTAACATTCCTTCCATTAACGAATTATTTCAACGATGAGTAACAAATTTTTAACCCTTCGTCCGTCGTATGACAAGTTGCACAATATTTTGATCTAGGCAAAATGGTTCCATCCAACAGATTTATCTCTCGATACCCAAAAACTCCTTAAACCACTTAAATTAGAATAATTCCCATCCCCTCCATTAATCAATTCCGCTGCTGAAAAAAATCAAATAAATATATTAATTAAAAAAATTAAATAAATTTTTTTTTGAATTACTGCTCTGCAGACTTTGTTTTACAAGTAGCTGAGTGGTGGTCCTCAAATACTGTTAGCGGAAAGCGCACAATTATGTGTAATAATAAATTGTAAATTAAAACCCCTGAAAGGCATATATGCCGGATCAGGCAGAAAAATAAATTTAAAAAGGGGAATACAATATATCGTTTGGTGCTTTACATACTCGCGCATCGTCTTCATTTGCACTCCATGATCTACATACAGGCAATCATTTACTATCAGAATACTGTTTGAGAATCTGATTAATTGGATTAATTAATTCGAAGTCACTAACTCTAAAATTATAACTGTGGGAACTTTTGGATCTAGACTTCCTTAATTTTTTTTTCATTTTACTCACTCATAGAAGAACAAGCATGTACTTCACCCAAATCAGTTTATGACAATGGTGGGGAGGAGACCATCTTCGAACGCTCCTCGTAAAGTTTCTTTTTTTTCGTTTTGGGAGAAGTAAGTGCCTTGGTAGAATCTTTAAGATGTGTCGAAATGAAAGTGATGTTAATATACTGATTTTTTTCAGCGTTGTGGGTGGACTTCTTGAATTAAGTCCCTTTTGTCACAGAAATATTTTCTTGAGTAGAAATTTATAAGGGAAGATAATTTCTCGCACAATGACGTAATGGGTAGGCTTGTATGTAGTTTTGAATATTCTTTTACAGCCACAATTTGTTGTTTCTGCTGGAGCAAAATCATATTCGAAAATGTTGTGTTGAATTGTTTTCTAAATGCAGAGAAAGCATTTTGTGTTTGTCCCTTGCTTTACAAATTCTTCTGCATACAGAAAGTCTTTGTGGAGAGTCATTTCTTTGACTGGGGTGATTTCGAAACGCATATATAAGGTTTTGTGAATAAAAGATGCTGAGAGAAAATGTAAACTGATGTCAAGATATACAAACGATGAGATGTGTGACGGGGGAATTACAAGAATAACTTCACCTTGACAATTCAACGTATTCGTAATAAGCTCATTCTCCCTAAAATAGAAATAACAGAAACCTTAGGTGCGAGAGGTATCTGGAGATAGCAAAAATACAAAGACGTTTTGTTATCTGTTTTCAATAACTTGGTCAAAACGTGGATATTTTTATTTACTGTCTGCATTGGGAAAATACCGTAATTATGGTTAGCAAAGGTTGGAAGCCCTAGCCTCAATAGCTGGAGTCGCATTGAGCGCAATAGCTCACCCATGTCTTTCTATAAGGTTATAAGCAGTGTATCTTCTGAATCGCCACTAAGCAACTGAACCAATTCCGGAAGTACGCAACGATAGTTGGATAAGCGGACTTCCGGCGGCTGACATCTGAAGGTGGGAGACCTAAATGACAAGACACGTCCAGATATTCTCGCTCCTGCAACGGAATTGGAGCAGACAGAGGGGGGAATGGGCATTAAAGGGAAGGCCAGTTTTTGTGGGAATACATCAACAGGGCTCGAGTCTGGTGAAGGGGATGTGGAATTATTAATATTGCAGTTAGCATCTGCAATGTGCATTTCTAATGAATATGTCGAAGCAGTGGTGGGATGGCATGTTGATGAAGGGTGGAATAGAGATTCTTAAACGTTTTTTGGCAGTTAATTTTATTAGAATTTATTAATTTTATATAACTGTAAATGAATTACGGGTTGTGTGGTAAATATAAGTAAACAAGAGTTTGGGCCTGCAAAAATTAGGTTGCAAAGCTTTGTAGGCTTTTTGGTCGGAGTAGGGCGCACGAAAGTATCAAAAATCTTTTGAGAGCCTTGTTATACTTAAGAGATTCATTCGATGTTAAATATCGTGATTATCGTTTAAATAACAAACTTTATAGTCGATCTAATTATGCGAAATAATGGTGGAGAAAAGTGGTTTGTTTTCTGGTGGTCACCGTATTTAAGGAAATTGGAAGAACTATTACTCATGTAGTTAGCTCCTATCAAACCTGTTTTGACACTTCCGAATCGTTTGTGGAAGAAAGCTGAAAATTTTTCTTGAATTTTTTTTGAATCAATTGGATATTGAACATTATAAATATGGAAGTTTTATATAAATGCATTTACGGCTCATTTTTAGATTCTTTGGAAATAAGCATCAGTGGGTAGTTAGAGGGGGTGGGGGCGGGCGGTCACCTCAGGATGCCATCAATTGGGGTGAAGCCAATTATAGGAAAATGTTATAGTTTGGAAATACATATTTATTAAAATATGTGATAACATTTTTACTTAACACTACAACATACTAATATAAAATGTCTGAAAATATTTCATTTTAGCTAACACGGAGAACCCCTCATGGAACGTAGATTCAAGAACAATATCAACTGCAATACTCATAATAACTAGGGAAAATATAAAAGAATAGGCAATAGAAAGAGGGAGATAAGAAAACCAAAGGAGAACAATGCTGACTTTCACTTAACCTATCCGAGCAGCACTTCAACGGATAAGTTATTATATTCAATTATTTTATCGGCTGTAGAATAACAGTAATCTAAAGGAAAAAAAGAACAGTTGCAGTTATTGCCTGATCCATGATACTGAATCGGGAATGCATGATAATTAGGTCTAATCAAGTTCACGTCACTTGTTTCGAGACGGGATTTGTAAACGAAAAGTTGTATCGCTGTGCTTGTGAATGCAGATTGTTAGATTGTGCCAAGCACTCAGAGCTGCCGAGGCTAATCACCTTCGAAGGCAGCAGGCTAGCTACTGCGGCGTACAGCGAGACCCATATGGAAGCATCAGCCTACGACATGATTCTCGGGCGATACTGATAGTAGCAGGCTTTCAGGGGGTCGGGCGTATCGAGGCAATTCAGGTTGGAAGGGGCAGCGTCCATGGTGCGTTATTAGGCATCTTGTAATGGCGTAACCAGTTAGTAATTTTGACGGGCTGAATTGTCATTTCTCTGATTTTTAAAAATGTATATAACAATATCCAAATTACTTGTCGATTAGTTGATAACTTCATATTTTTGTTTTCTGTTTTATTATTAAATATTTTATATCTGTAATGAGGTCATGCAAAGCCGTCAAAAATGTCAAAAGATTATTAAATAATAATGTTGTTTCCCAATACGAAGTAACTTAAAAACAACACCAAAGGTAGCCAGGAAATATTGAAGAACAGGAAGTATCCAAAGGTACTAACTCCATTTTATGCATGCATGATTTTCAAAAAGGCGACATTGAATTATTGAAACTGAAAATTATCTTTCTGATATCAGCGACAGCAAATTCACTCAAAATAATCAGATACAATCGGAAATAATAAGGGAGGGGTGGTGCGCACTACTGGAGGTATTGACGATATCCTCATTGCAGGTTGGTTATGAACAGTAAAGACCATTGACAAACACATCTAGGTGATTGTTGGGTTGGTTGGTCGTAATCTAGGTGGTATTGGCTGGTGCGAAGTCCTGTAAGTGGCTGCGCCATAACGCGATTAGCCATGAATTAACTACACGCGTCAACTGAGACAGTTTCTTTATTGGTGCTTGGCGTGAAGTAAATTCTTGTGTGCAGGAAACACGATCGTTTGCCTGAGACGCCGACGTTTCGCTGAATGTTGCAGCCTTCCTCCAGGCAGTAACCATAAAACAAAAAGGGAGAAAAAATTATCATTTCTTTAACCAATGTTAAGTGAAGCACACCACTAAACTAAAAGTTACTCGAATTCAATTATGTTAAGCTGTAGATAACTCAGTGTATTTATGTCTGTTCACATTTCTTCACTTCACAAAAGTTTTTTCCTAACTAGTTTCAGTGGGTGCTCTGGGCTTCTGTGATGAGCAAAAGAATCCTTAATTGATTTTTACAAGGAAAACGTATGACTAATGACCAAATTTTGAAGAGCTTAATTCCAATACTCATTTTTGGGGCAAAGAACAACAAGAAAAAAAGGAATACACACACCATTCAGAAATTTTGACTGGAGTGATCTAAAGAAAAAGATGGTCAGAAAAATACCAAAGAAGTAATCCTAGGAAAGAAGTCCTAAAGGGCAAAGACAAGAGAGTCAACGGATGACGATGGGATAAAAACGAGCTTAAATCAAAGGGATTGAAGAATTCTGAGGACAGTGGAAATAATAAAATGAATGTGCGCAGCTGGGCATGATGAACTTGATGCAATTGCGAGCAATTAAAAGGAAAATGTGCTTCGTTTGGTGGCGAAGGGAAGATTTGGAAGGTGTTCAGGCTGGGAGCTTTGGAAACCATGCACTTTGCAGAGCTGATTCATGTACTGTATCTTTTTTGTGAGATATCTGTAAAAAATAACTAAAAATATGTTCTATAATTATAACGAAATGATCCAAACTTACAACAAAGTTTCTCTTTTAACAAATTTTGTGGCTAATGAAAGAACTTCTCGCGATAATTCTTTCTCAATCACAAACACTATGACTATTCTCTGGCGTTTGATCGCAAACTTTAAAATTTTCAGATGGATACATTATCAAATCTGAGCGATCGAATTCTGCCATTGAAGTAATTCGATGCTACGCTTATTGCTCCCCTACTACGATTTGCAAGGCATGTAATTCTGATATACAGTACCAAAACGCAAATGTCCGTTTTCTTGGAGGTAAAATAAGAATGTTGTCGAAGCTACAAAATAAAGGAGTGTCCTTTACAACACTGAATTATACACTTAAGAACTCAGCAATAGGACTGTTCACAACTGTTTTTTTTTCTTCCTGATAGTCTTTAGCCATAAAAGATCTCTTCATAACATTCCTATCGACATGGTGCAGATTTACACAGTGTTTATGTAAGAATTTGTGTAATTAAGACTCTGACCTCACACGTGAGTACAAGTTATATTTGTTTAGTCACAGTACTTTGAAAGAAGACAATTAAATCTTTGTCGAACTGTTACAATGAAGTGAATATATGATTTCTGTGATATGCTGTAATTAAACGTTTTTTAAACAATCACTGTCTTTAATTGTCATGGAACTCAAAATAGA
>BOPP01000017.1:91465-130526 GCA_017312745.1 Gryllus bimaculatus
CACCCCAAGGACAGGAAAAAAGGGGAAGAAATTAAATTCCACCCTCCCAAAAAAAAACCTTTTGGGATCTTGGTCCATAAGAGGGGGGCCCAGAAAACCTTTCGAAAAATGGAAAGCAACCTACATTTAATGGTCCCCTCTTTGAAAAGAGTCCCCACTTCAGGAAACCAGAGACCTTCAACATGTGAAAGGCGATCAGATTAGCTTCCAACCAATGGCCCCGCAACGCCACAAGGAAAAGAACAATGGCCCAAACGCCGCAACGTTGCGACGGGAAGTTTTAACTCCAATTGATTGATTTATTGGAATTAGTGATTCCTGGCGCTGTTCACATTGCTACGGTCATGAATGTCAAAGTCCTTTGGGTGAGAGTGTTTTTATCGCGGATGTGGTGGAGTTCTTTCCCAGCACAGTGGTAAAATCCACACTTTCCTACCCCGTCGGTTTTTCAAGGTTTTCCGCTACCAAGTCATCTCCAACCAGGCCGGGCACCGGCTCAATTGGGACAAGCGTAAAGGCTCCCGATTATCTTCCGGCATGTGTAATAATGTAGTGGCATGTAAAGTGTAATGCGTGTAAGAAATGGGAGGGATCATGTGTGTATATGTCGTGTCTCTTTAATGAAGGGTACTGCTTCTGGTAATGCGCCTTGTGATGATGAGAGATCATAGATAAAAGCGATCAGAGCGGTCGGTCGCTAGAATTCTCCCTGATAGGACTGAATTTCGATCCATCTATGTACCTAGTATGCGAAATTCCCGCCACGCGACGGAATTCGAACACAAGGTCCGCCCGAACAGAGGATCTGTAGTGATCATAAATTGATGCTCCTCAGCTTCTTATTTCGGTAAAAATTAAGCGAAGTGTATATGCGGTTTAAGGCATCGATTTTTCAGTCATTAAGCTTGAAAGAGTAACATCCTATAACCACTGATTGGATTAATTATCTCAATGAACAGAAAGTCCTCGCTGCATCCAAATCTCATTTACAACGATAGATTTACCTGCCTCATCAGATTTGGACAAAGAACCAAAAAGTCAGTATGTAATTTATACGAGATAAAAAACATTTTGTAATGAGCTTTCATCCCTAAAATAATATTAGGTCAGTTGGCGCATCATAATTGCATTTCAAACATTAATTTTAATGAAAATATGAAGATATGCGTTAAATTCGATGAAATACACTGGGAACAAAACTCAATATGAAGCAAAAGTTTTATATAATGCAAATTATGATGGATTATAAATTACTTTGAAAAAAAAACATTTTTTTGTTGCAAAGTATGTCTTCTTTTATTCAATACTAGTATTTTGTTTAGGAATCAGATGGTATTAAATGAAACATAACTCACCGGGAATTGTGAGGGGTAGTTGGTAAAAAAACTGCTGAAATATTCATCGCAACGAAAGTATTGGCTCTCAGCTAACCTTTCTGTACGCGTTTTTGGGACCACAAGTACTTAAAGCATAATGGCGCAATAGAGGTGAATTAAAATTAATTTTCTGTGAAGCAATGGACTTTTATGTTGTTGTCATTGCAAACACAAATTTTGACCTATTATTCAAACACAAAACCAAGAATAGTACACAACGTCGAAGTCAAACCTAACATCTACTAGGTAATCAACCAACTTATGAAAAGAAAAATCATGCAAGAGACAATTTTTTTGTAACAAAGTTTTTTCTACGAATTATCGAAACCTTCCTCTTTTAAACTATTTACTAATAATTATTTACATGCTTCGTTTGTTTACAAGCCATCAACTTGGTATTTTTTTACAGTAAGATGAGAAAGGCCGAGTGGTTTTGATGAGGCTAACTTGCAACGAACAACTACCTTAATGCCTCCCGAGTGTTAAAGCCGAAAGGCCGGAGGCAGGGAAGTTTCTACCTACTAGTTTGGCCGTCGCCTTTGCATGCTGCCGCCCGTAACCAAGACTTCCAGACAAAACACTCGAGATTCCTGTTTTTGGGGACTCCCCACTCGGCCAAGCCCGCCCCCCAAAAACCCGCCATCCATCAGCTGGCACCGATGCCAACGCCCTTTCCTAACTCAGCGATATCATCGACCTTTTGGCTGCGAAAGTTGCAGACCTAGGCATCTGCCTGGCGACGTTGCCCCGTCCTCTGGAAAAGCGCTTCGACATCGGCCTCAGTCCTTCGCTACTTCGATATCCACGGCGAGAACTCGAAGTTTAAGTTTATCTTTATTTTCTGCGCAGCAGATGGGTGTTCATAATTGCTTATTTACTGTTAACAGTTCATTCCTACTTGTGTACGGACATGAAAATAAACACGTAATGGTATACTTGCGTATAATGATATGTACATTAATATTCGGGCCTTTTTCCATTATGTAATGCTCGGCATGAGCTTCTTGGGATACTTTAGTGGGCAGCTTCCGCTCTCACAAAAACAAATCACCTTTTTCTAAATTCGATTTATTACGTTGTTTCAAACGTCTTCCTGACCTTTTCGTGCAAGAGATATACTCTGAAAACAAAAATATTGGGGTGTCACCACACGTCGTTTTAACTCTGCTTTAACATTAAGTATTTAAAGAAAATATCCGCTGATACACTCTGTCCCTGGAACGAAAGGATTTGATACCTTTATGTTTTACCTCATTGTATATGATTGTGTAATACTGATAGGGCCCGTATTTCGTTCTCGTTATGGCGCGCAAATAAAAGGCAATCATAAGAAAATATGGCGCAATAAAAAAAGATATCGACTGTTGCATAAAAATTTCATCGATTGAAGGTAGGTAGATCTTCAGGAAAAAGTGTAACTGTATTGTGGCTCTAAACAGAAAAAAGTGGCAATAAAATGTGGTTTACAGGCTTATATTAGTTATAATGACTTAAATGTAAAAACAACTAGCATGTCAACCAATACATAAATGTCTTCAAGATTAAAATGTCTACGGCAAAAGTCCTACTAAATAAAATGTCGACTAACTACAAATCTATCACCTAATTGTCTACTAGCTAAAAGTCTAACAGAAATGGCTTAACTAGTATTCTGTAAAAATATTCTCGTCCAATATGGAGAAAAATTGAAATAATGATGCAGCGGTATGACACTATAGTCAGAAAATGGAATAATCGCCATTGCAGATGATTGAAAAAAAATGAAAAGGAATCAATCAGTAAAGAAATTGTTTGTGTGCGTGACCACGCTGCAATCTCATATGGTGGAATCATTAATTGTTTATTCAACAGTTGCATTGGGGAGCAGATCGTCACGCGTCGTAATAGCCGCAGACTGACGTCGTCCGACAGCCACTTGTTTCCGCACATGAAACGCGAGCTAGGTGGCAAGCCGGCGGTTTTGTATCTGACGATGAGACGAAAAAATGTCTATCGATACTGGCGGTGAAATTTCTTTTGACGATGCCTTAGCAAAAACTGCTCACCCAACTACTAGTGTTTGTAAATTTTTGCGGAAAATATGTGAAAAATAGTTAGAAATTGAATTTTTAAGTAAAATAAATTGGCTTCAAAGAACATTTTTTATTTTTTTTCAAAAAAGTTTTACTTTCGAGAAGACGCTTCTATATTTACGTTATATGAAAACCACAAAGGAAAGTTATAATGCTATTTACGGTTTCAATTGCTATCTTGGTATTTCTTCTGCATATTATTGTATTCTAAGATAATCAACGTGACAAGAAATCCCAAGACGTTCTTCTATCTTATACACCACACAGAGCTGGGCGGCTTTATTCAGGATCTTTAGAAACGTTTGGCGGATGCATTTTTGAAGATTCGTGTAAGTATTTTGAAATTATAAGGTAGTTTATTACTACCATAATCTCTAAATATTAGCCTGTAAATGAATACTGCACCACAAAAATAAAAACTGGCATTTCAAGTTTTCCATCTGGGTTATTTTTTTCAGTGCTCTATTCTCATACTGGAACATGTACTTGATTTTCTGGGCTATTAAAGAACCAAACGTGTTTATATAACATACGAAGAAATGATAAAAGTAAAAAAATCGTTATTAATTTTATTAATACGGCAAAATAACATTTCAAGTTGTAATCTCTGAGTGTATAAAATTATTTTCAGGAATCTCCAGGTGTTATTCGCAAGACTGCAAAATTTATAACACAAGATGTAAGCAGATGAACAAGTTTGCAACATTAGGCAGATTCACCTAAGTTTAAGAAAATGAAAGAAAATGCAAGTGTGAATTTAAAGAATTTTTGAGCCCATGCACACAAAATATAACGTCAAGAACGAATTCATCCGCAAAGGGAAGAGCGAGCTTGGAAGAAGGACATGCCTCCGGCACTGGCGGCTCGAATGGATGAATGGTCAAGAAGAATTTTGGAGAACTCGAACTTCCGCGTTGTATCGGCTAAAGTTACTTGAATGTATTATATTAATGAAATATGGCATTTAAAATCCTTTTTTTAAGGGGAAACCAGGTGTTCTTTTATATATATATATTCATTATATAAATATATTTAATATATATATATAATAATAAAAAGAAATAAGATTGATTTACTTTCTAAATCAGAAATAGTAAAGAATTTAATGTTTTTTTATTAATATAAGCATTCCAGTAAACATTGTGATAATATTTTCTAATGTTGTATAAACTATATATTATGATTAATAGATTAATAGTTTTCATCGCACCAAGTGCTACTGTGTGTAGTGCCGTAAGCGTTGGCATACTTATCGACGGAGTGGGTAGTGATATTCCCCTCGCTGAATGGCGAGATACGGAGCAACATAATAGACAAGGGAATAGGAAGAGAAGCCCGGTCCGTAGCCCTTTTTAAGGAGTACTGCTTCCAAATTCGCTTAGTTTTAGACCTTTAATGCTGTTTTCAGTAAAACTGGTGCGCTCTTTTTTAATTTTTTGAAAGCCTGCATTTTTCGCTTCCATGGCAAAGTGGAACAAGACTAATTAATCAATAAATAATGTTTACTGTTGAAACAATATTGGAGAATAACGTAAATCAGAATAAAATATCTGATACTGGTAAAATGATGATTTATGTTATCACACATCCAAACGAATACCAAAATGTTCAATGCAGAATCAGTTGTCTTCTTCTAATTCTTTAGACTTTTTAAAACCACCCAAACCTTCTTTTTTCCTAACTCGCATCACATCTTATTCTTTAGGAAATACAAATTCATCATTGTGCACCCTTGCGTGGACTTTAATTGCACTCCTTGAACTTCGTCACAGGCAATCATTTGGTCACGATACTCTATGAGAATTCTAATATTTGGCTGAATTAATACGAAGTCACTAACCCCTAAATTAATAATACAGTGGAAACTTTTGGATCTAAGACTTCCTTATTGCTTTTCATTTTACTCACAAATAGAAGAGAGAGCATGAACTGTCATTAAAATTAGTTTACGACAATGATGGCGGAGACCTCTTCGAACGCTCCTTTGTAAAGTTTCTTTTTTATCGTTTTGGAGAAGTAAGTGCCTTGGTAGAATCTTTAAGATGTGTCGAATAAAGTGATGTTAATATCACTGTTTTTTTTCAGCGTTGCGTTAGGACTTCTTTGAATTAGGTCACACTTTTGGCACAGAAATTATTTCTTGAGGGAAGCTATAAGGGGTATATTCCTTCTCTGCCAATGACGTAAAGGATACAGCTTGTATTGTAGGTTTTGAATATTCTGCTGACAGTCACAATTTGTGGAGCAATATCACAAGAAGAAAATAGTTGTGTTGAATTGGGTTTCTAAATCCAGAGAAAGCACTTTGTGTTATATCTTGCCTTTCAAGTATTTCTCCTTAGAAAACAGTCTTCGTGGAGAGTCACCACTTTGCCTAAGTGATTTAGAAGCCATTTCATAATTGTTTGTGAGTAAAAGATGCTGAAAAATAGTGTACAACTGATGTCAACAGGTTACAAAGCATGAGATGTGTGACGCGGAATTACAAGAAGGTGAATAACAAGAATAACTCTCCCTTGCCAATTCAACAAGTTTCAAGTTATTTGTATAAGCTATATGCCCGTCTAAAATAAGAATAACAGGATTCTAGGATAACAGGATAGGTAGCGAGAAAGTAAAAAGGCTTTATGTTTCTGTTGCAATAGCTTTCGTATCTGACAGCATTTAAAATTCCCGCTAATATTGTGACGCAAAACTAGAGCCTGAAACTTGAATGCATATGATTCGCAATAGCTCACCCACATCTTTCCATAACGGTTTAAAGCATGTATCTTTTGTATCTTCCACTTACAACGAAACCGTTCCCACAAGTACCGTGAACATTGTATATAAGCACGTCTTCCGGTGTACAGATTTCTGAAGGCGGGTGACAATTACCGGAAGAGCTAATGACAGCACAAAAACCGCCAGCTATCTCGCCTCCCTGCAACGGAATTGGAGCAAGAGTTGGAGAAAAGGGACAATAACCGGAGGGACAAGTGTTTTGAGAGAACACATCAACAGGGTTCGAGGCTGGGTGAAGAGAAAGTGGAATTTCTAAATAACTCCATTTAGCGTCTACAGATGTGTATTTCTAATGGATATGTGAAAGAGTGTCGATGGCATGTGAAAAGAGGATGAAAGAGGGTGAAAGAGAACCAAAAACGTTTACGCAGTTTTTATTTAAATTCGAATTTATTAATTTATGTGACCATAACAAATAGAGCGTTGTGTTAAATGTGAGTAAAAATTGCTTTGTTTGTAAAAATAGGTTGCAATAGCTTGATACTTTTGTGAAGAGTAGGGTGACGTAAGTTCAAAATTCCCTAATGAGCATTGTTATACTTCAAGAGATCCAATCAATGAAAGGATTGTGGTATCGTTTAAATAAAAAATTATTTTATGGAATTAATTTATTGAAGTTAGTGGTGGAGAAAAGGGTTGGTATTCTAGGTAGTAACATTATTTAAGGAATTGGGAAGAAAGTATTACTATATAGTACTTTCATTAAGCATCTTTGATACTTCCGAAATTGATTTGGGAAAAAAATGAAAATATTTTCTTGAAATTTTTAGTTCAAATAGCAGATACAAAAATTATAAAGATGGTATGTAATACAAATGCATTATACCGCCCAAGGGTGTATCTTTAAAGAATCCGTCAGAGTCGTAGTTAGAGGGGGCTAGGGAAGGGCAATCCACCCCATGTGCCAACAATTGGAAAATATATAGTTGAAAATACATGTTTATGAAATAAGGATAACTGTTTTACTTAACACTACAATATAATAATATAAAATGTCTATACATATTTCATTTTCTAACTCGAGAAACCCTCATATACGTAGATCAAAAAACAATATCAACACGTATTCGTACAACATAGGGAAAATCATACAAGAAAAACAATAGCCAAAGGGAGGAAAGAAAACAAAAAAGGGAGAAAAAGTGACTTCCCCTTCACTTCACTAAACCGCACAGCACTTAACCTGAAGTTGCTACATTCAATTATGTTTAGCTGTAGAATACACAATATTTTTATCGTAATTCATCATATTTATCGTTCCTTCACGTTCACTAAATGTTTTCTCCCTAATGTTTTATTTCCAATAATTTTTCTAAAACTCCGCATTGAGAAGGAAAGAGCACAAAACTTGCTGCAGGAAAATTAGTTCAATCTACTATTGTTGGCTTTACAAAGGCATATTCTAGAGACGGCTTGAGGAGACCGCCAGCGCTCGATCGGGGTCAACCGATTGCAGAAAGCGCTCGAGCGCCCACTGCTGGCGGGAAGGCAGCCGCTCGGATGCTGGCGGTTTCTTTTCCTCAGAATACAGAACTTTGGCAGGCAATAAACCTGGCGATCATGCAGCCGACGTTGGAAATTGGAGCGCGACTACTTAATAATCACACACCCATGAGGACGGCAGCGACGAACTTCAGGTCTTGTTCTCCTAGGACTTATCATTTGAACCTATCTAAACCCTAAGTGATTTGTTTGCCGTTCAAACCTTATCCGATGTTCACAGAATAATCCAAAATCGTCACCACGCTTAACCGCTTCGTGGATAATGCGTCGTTCTCTTTCAGCAACGCCTGCCCGTAATCACATTACAACCTTTCTTTAGTGTCTGTCGATGTAGATGACAGTCACGACAACACAGTAAATGTTACACTAGTTCATTAAAAAAATGGCCATTTTGTTCATGTGAAAAGAATTGTAAGTACAGAAAATTTGCAAAATACCTTTGCTACACCTCCAAATCTTAAAGTATTTTAACATTATCTTAGAGAAAATTATTGTATATATTGCTAAATATGTATTATTAGATCCCAAATTATTAGTTCCCAATATTTTTCCTTCAATTTGTTTTTCTTCCTAGAGCTTATTCCAGGTTCAGGAGATGCCGATTGATGCTACCCGTCCCCTAATGGGAACACATATTAACCATTTTCACTAGACACACTGGTGAGATTCTAGGTTTTTGGTAAGCACAATCACAAGGCCTTCCACGACAACACACATGCATGAAAGACAATGGACAGACAACCATGCCCACGGCGGGACTCAAACCGCAACCCTTCGGATCACGGCGCTGAGTCGACACACGCTCTAGCCATCTCGTCCACCCAGGTCCGCATATTTTTTCCTTCAATTATTTCGCAATTTAACCTGGCGGCCACTGTTGGCCTTTGCCTCCTCAAAATAAGTAGAAAATACGTTTTTCGGTTACCAGAGTGGCTTTGGCACGTGCCTGGTTAAAGAAAGTTGTGTTAAAGAAAGTCCGCTTCCGATTCTGGCCTCCCGCGCATGCGCGTCCTTGCGGCGCGCGCGGTGCAGGGCGATTTCGGCCGCGCGGGCCGCGGCGGCGCCGCCCAGCCCCAGGCCCAGCAGGCAGAAGGCGGCCTGCAGGTGCTCCAGCGCCAGCACCCGCGCGCCGCCCGCGCCGCCGCCATCCGCGCCGCCGCCCAGCAGCTCCCCCTCGATGACGGCGCGCAGCTCCACCAGCGCCCACCAGCGCGCCACCAGCCCGGCCTCCAGCAGCCGCGACACGCCGTCGTCCAGCGCGCGGCGCAGCGGCCACCCCAGCCGCACCTCGTAGCCCGACGCCTGCGCGCGAGCACAGGCAGCGAATGCAGACGCGTCGGGACGCAAAAGCAAAGCACTGATCAAACGGGATCGATAGGGATCGGCGGAGATAAATGGAATCGGGTCGTGTTGCATTGGATCAGATCAGATAACTTCGAATTAAATTACATCTCATTCATTCTATTGAACAGGACTGCTTTGGAATTAACGTAATAAATGAAACTAAAAGAAATTAGTTTACCGCCTCGCGTTTATTCCTTTTCATATTTAGCCTATCAATATTTTTTTCTTCAATCATAATAAAATATTCTTTACCTATCCTTAATTTATGAAAATATGCTTTTTTTGTAAATGCTGATATCACTTTATTTTCTTGTGAATTATAATGTATTTTATTTAAAGCGTTGGTGATAATGCAAATAAAATCTCTTATTATTATATAATTTAGCAAAAACATTTCGGAAGCAACTAGAATGTTTAAGATTATCTTCTTTATGTTGCGCAATTACACTCAAACAACTAATTTTTAACATTTACGATTTTATTCCTTGAACGTATTATTTATGTAATAACTATACTCATGTATGCTTATGAAATAGAACAAAGACATGATTTCTCAGATGATTTCACAGAATATTATGCATTTTTAACCTGATTTTCTATCTTCCATTTTATTATTTTATTTAGTGTAGCAGATTTCATATTGTTCTTCAATTTGCCGTATTAGTCCACGTAGTCTCTACTGCTAACCTATACTATTCTCTGACTACCTCGGCAATAAAAAATAGAAAACTGAGATGGACCTATCGGCTTCCTTAGCACGGCACCGGAGGGAAGATCGGCGACCACAGGAACAGTGGATTCTAGGGAAGCTGGACGACGCGATCCCTACGATAACACAGTACCATTAGGGCAATAGAAACCGTTACGAAGTCACAGGAATACGATCACGACCTTAATAACGCTAATACTATTGAAACATTAAATGAGATTTCTGAGGTATGTGAAAGGATGCACATGAACATATATAACCATATCATAAATGAGGCAATAAGAGAAAAATTGGGAATTACTAGCTTACCAGTAAAAATATATACATTTAGAAAAAATGCATAAATCATTTACAAAGAATTATCAATGAGAGATTGCCCAGACGGCTGGATAATTATCTCCGAAAGAAAAAAAAATGTAGGAAGACCAAAGCAGAGATTGTCTTCTCTAAACTCTTTGCCACAACAGGCTAGATCGGCCTAAAACAAGCTACAGATAATGGTATTGTAATGGGACGTAAAAATAAAATAAAATTTTCATTCAGAAAAAGATGCAGAGGTTAACAAAAAAAAACACCAAATTCAAAGTGTGACGTGTCTGGACGAGTGAAACCTTCCGCGAGCGTGGCGCAAGCGTGGCATCAGAGCCGTTGAGGTAGCGACGAAACCCCAGGCGTACGCACCGAGGAGGCGAGGGGCTCGCGCATGACGTGGAAGAGCGGCTGGCCGTCGCGCGCCCACTGGGCGCGGCGCGCGGTCCAGCGGGCGCGCACGCACCCCACGGAGCGCGCCAGCGACGCGTCCGCCGCCGCTTCCTCCGCTACCTCGCCGTCCGCGCGCGCCACGCGCCACCTGCGCAGCGCCACGCCCTCGCGGTTACGTTCGCCAGGTGGCTGCTGTCCGTGCTCAGATGGCAAAATGTTACGAGTTAATTTTTATTTTTTTATTTTCTATAACAGCAATTTTAAGCGTCATGAAAAATTGCTCCGTGTCTTTTGCCTTATTGCATTTTGCTACCATTGGTTTTTCATAAACTGCAAGAGAAATGCACCTTTTGCCTACTTCTAATCTCTAACAAACAAGTGACTTATGCCATTTTGTGTTTCATTTCGTGACAAAGTGACTTATATCATTTTGCCATCAGTATTAACAATAACACTCCTTTTCTATAAGGAACATTTCCGTGGCACTCTGCAGCTTTCAACCGTTGAAGAAAGCCTCCCCAGCACTAGACTCCCAAAAATCTCAGCGGGAATACTCTCACCTCTGACCTCTAAGTTCCGTGGCGAGAACAACACCACCCAGAGCCCAAGCTTGCGGTCACAGACATGGATGGAGAATAGGCACACAAGCACCGAGATTCCACAGATAATCCAATCCAGCAAGGTGGATTGCTCCGCTGCCATATATATCGGGGATCACGTGACAGTGTGCCTCTCCCGCCACAAGACCCGCTGGCCAGCATACAAACTCGTTGCCGTTTCCGGGCGACATGCAATGAAGTGCCTGCTAGCTACGTTCACCCGGAAGATGCGGTGTCACACCCAGATTCTCCTCCGCTCTCTCACACCTGCACTCTTTGCATGATGTCCATCCTTTCTTAGGTGTTCCCTAAGACAAATGTTCCTTTGGTTGCCGCCAAACCGGCTGCGACATGGTTAGCCACATCTATCTCCAGTTGAGGAAAGGGATCCCTTTCTCTCGGCTGTCCGCATGCCTCGGTGCGCAACTGGCCGATCCATATGGTATAACGTCATAGCCGCCAACTTTCAGCTGCGGTTACGGCTGCTACCCGGAGAGCAGGAGGTGATTGAGCCAACACAACCTCTATAGTCGACCTAGGCACTATTTGGGAAAGGCACGTGACGTCACCAAGTCTGGACCATCTCCTACCATCTTGTTTTCATATTTCAGTGTGTGAAGTTGTGTTCAGATTTACGCTCCCAACCAATTGGTTGTATATTTTAAATCATTTTAACCGTCTTTACTTAGACGAAAATGCCTTTCAAGTGCAGTGTGCCTTTGTTATATGACTTGAATGTTCGAAATATTCCAGTTTTCGGATTTCTGAAAGACGAATTTTTAATCAGGTGGTGGACACAAAAGAATGTTTAAATATTCCATTGCAGATATTTCTGATATGATTGGACGCCGCCCGCACTCTCAACAGTAGGGCGTTTGAACAACACGCATGACACAAAGCAAGATTCATAGGAGTGAAAAACTTATCTCTGCTGGTGGAGAGCAGATCAGCAAAAATTACTCGTGTTATAAACTTCTAAGGGAATGGAGTTCAGCTGATCCGGGCGAGAAGAGTTCGCACGTATAAAAATAGACTTCTCTGACAGCTTTCAGCCAGAAAGAGCCGGTCACTCGGTACCATTATTCCTCTTAGCAACGCCAGCCAATTACAAGAAAAAAACGGTACGAGTATTGTAACTACAGCAAATGCTGTACGAAGTAAAGTGATCGCAGAATAAGTTGTGCACCGAGAAGCGGTTCAACAGGCGAAAATAACTTGCTACTCTAGTCTGATCGCCATTCAGCCTTCGCTGGTTCCCCGCGTGATCCGTGACACTGATTTGGCAATCGCAGCCACGATAGACGGGTTGGGCACGAGGGTTGGCAGAACGCCGTCGCCGCTGGGGACCAGCGCCATAATCACACTGCCTGTCTATTGTGAAACAAATTAAGGCCGCGAAGAGCGATTGAAGTCTGCTGCCAAGGTCACAGCGCTAATTCTCGTTTTTCCAATCGTGAGCACTGACCGGCACTTGCTCTCGCCACAGAGCCTGTTAAACTGAGCTGAAGGACATTGCAATATGTAGTACATGAGTGTGTCTTTGGTTCTGCATCATGTGTTTAAAGTCGATGTCGTAGAAAACTATAAGGTTAGGTAAATATTCTACCTTAAAAAATTATATTTCACAACATAGCATTGATGTTATAGTCTTAGCAAACATATTTAGAAGTTCGATAATTCTCTGAGAGAATGTCGTGGTAGTCTCTCCAATGTAGGCAAAATTACAATCATTGCAACACAGCCTATATACTCCACCCTGTTCTGTTTTTGAAATAGAATCTTTATCATTGGAGAATTTGTTTTTAATTTATGAATGTTCTTGTAAGAAACGTGAACATTTGGCTCTTTGAGGCAGCTCCCTGCATAAAAGTTACAAGTCCACTTTTACTTAACATCATCTTAAAAATAAAGACACACCCCAAAGAAAACTTTTAAAGTTTTGTCCTTTGACAACAAAAAATAACAATGTACAGTTGGGCCCCGGTAATCCGAAATAATTGGTTGTCTGGTCTGATCGAATTCGGAAATGTTCAGATTACAGGACAAAATTTACCGTACATATACATATATAGAATTAGCAACGTAGCAATCGAAAATGGCAATGTGGCGTAGAGATCGCATCATCAAGCTAAATCATTACGGCAAAAGAAGATTAACGATTTTGTGGTAATGAAGTTCCTCTAAGTAAAAATTATAGCTACGTGATTCACCGTAGTTAACAGTGCAAAAAAAGTTTCATTTCGACAAATTGTGTTTGAATAATGAGTTGTTCACTTCTACAGTGATTATAAAAACCTTGCTTTACAATACAAATATGCATTTTACTTATATTGTTTATTTTTCTTTATCCCGAATTTTGTTCGAATTATTCAAAACTTCGGATTTGTAGAGATCAAATTAGCAAGGTTCTATCCTATTAGAAAATTTCAAAATTATAAAATTACTAAAAACATCCTTATATCACCAGCCTTAATGCCCAATTAATATTAAAAATAGTTCTTTGTTGAATATCCTCATAGACCACCACCCACCTCCCCTCGCCACTGTGATTATTCCACAGAACAAAATTGCTCCTGAAACAATGCACGCTTAACAGCCAATTTTACCACATTACTTGGGTAAGATTTGTATAGAGGGCAATGAAGATGCGAAAATATCCTAGAAGTATGTTTGTTAAGATTATAACAAGCAATTAGTGCAACACATTGCGTGTTGCACATATAATGCAATTATTTTATAATGTTAAGCTTTATTGCACGAGTACATGTTTTGAAAACGAGCTATATTAGGAGCGAATTTTCAAATTTGTACGAGTGCACCAAAGTAACATTATCAACAAGTTGCATACGCTGTAATTTGTATAACATTATATAAATTTATAAGAGAATAAACTTAATTTTGCGAAACAACTTTCTTGTAACGTCTCAAGGGTTTGACATCTTTGCGAGTAATCGATGAACGGCTGGACCGTTTGTTGGTACCACCCACGATTTTCTCGCTGCGATTCGCTGAATGTGTGATGACGCAATCTTTCGTGCCGGAAGTTCTAATAGGTTCATCATTTGTGTCATAAAATGCTCCTTTTTGAACGATTTCTTGCAGCAGAAAAGGTCGTTTCAAAAGCCGGTATACAAAAAATAATTGTGGAAGATTATTTCCACTTCCCTGCCCAATTCTGAGCTTCATCCCACTGGCAAAGCAAAGAGCAACGCTCCAGGAACTGACCGCCCTCGGAAGACGTCGTTGAGGTCGTCGGGGCGCGTGTTGCTGTTGACGAGCAGCGTGAGCCCCGCGGCCGCGAACTGCTCCAGGGTGTCGACGTCGGGCAGGCGCGCGGGCGCTACGAGGCGGCCCGAGTAGCCCGCGGTGAAGGCGGTGCCCAGCACCAGCGCCAGCGCCAGCCACAGCGCCAAGCCCAGCCGCGCCGCGCCGCCCCGCGCCGTACGCCACGTGCCCTGCTGCAGAGCGCCGCCCACCCTCCAGCGCCGCTCCACGCGGTCACCGTCCACGCCCCGCGCCCGCGCCGCGCCCGCCCTACACCGCGCCGTGCGCGTCTACGGCAGGAGACGGCGAATGGGTGATCCTCCAGGAATTAAAGGTAAAGATAATTTCATTCAACTGCAATTGGCATAACCCGCTGGTAGCTAATTACATAAATATGATATATATCAACATGCAAATTATACAATAATAATAATAATAATAATAATAATAATAATAATAATAATAATAATACAAAACCTCACTGATTCATATAACACTAAATTATCTCAAGAAAAAGAAGCTTCAATAATCTAACTGAGCACTGAAATTTCGCTCAATTAAGACCACACTGCACTGCACTTAACTTCACTATGCCCCTTAAGTCACTTCCTTCATTATTTCTCTGCTCTACACTGCACGATACCTCACTTAACGATACATCACTTATGCTTCGCTCTACAACCTACAATTCTTTACTTAGTAAAACCCTAAATTAGTTTCTTACGGATTGTGGAGTGTCTCTCGCAAAGGCTGTTCATCTTAAGAGTATTATTCCTTCTTTTCATCGAACGAAGAGGGAATGAGAAGTCAATTAAATGTGTAATACTTTCTTCGGAATAAAGTAGAGGTTTTCTGCTCTTTACATTAGTTTCTTTGTCTTGGACGTTGGGAGAGGGCTAACTTAGGTTATGCTTATTAGATTTTGCTGGGGGAGATCATCCACACTCTGTCAAATTGGATAGAATTCTCATTTATTCTCCCTGAAAATTTGAACTGGAATCTATATTTTTTAATCGTATTTTGTAAAATTTCAGTTCTTCATTTTGTTTAAAAATGTCTGAAATATCCCAATTATATCGCTCATCACTTTTGAAAAGTGTTTAAAAAATTCTGGCTCAAGAAAACCCTTCGAAAATTCCAAGCTTGAATTCTTCGCCAAGTACAGTACATGTATACGTTGGCCAGAGCCACACAGAGATTATTGTAAAATAGGATGTTTCTCTTCTTTAAAATGCGTGGCATATATCTGTAACTTCTCAGCGGAGAGCAAAAGTTTCAAACGCGAAGAGCAGCGCGTCCCAAAATAGACGCTTCTGTGTTGGGCAAGGGATATGCATCGTAAAGATAGGGAGCGCAGTGAGCAACGTGACCCAGAGGGGCGTCTCGACGGCCAGCAAGGACACTGACAATGTTCGGACACAATGGTTCCGTTCAAAAATAAAATATTAAATTAAATTAAAATATGCTGATTAAATAAAAAAATTCACATCCGTTGTCACCCGAGTAATACCCCCTTCCTCTGCTAGATGGTGAAAGAAGCGTAGCGAAATTTGCGTGGACAGACGGAAGAACGGACCTGAAGACACGAGTCTCGCGACGTGAAATAAGGAACTATGTAACTAACTAAAGCCTTCAAGTCTTTCTCTGCGTGTTGATCTGTAAATCAATTTAATGAAAGAATAAATGTGGAATAAATATGGCGATAACTATGAAGAGAAGAGATGGTAGAGATTAATTAATTTCCAACAGGAAAAAGAACAGTTGTTATTTACTTGGCTGTCCGGGTGACGCCGCGTCCATGGCGAAGTTGCCGACGTTTCGGTCGCAATTCGGCGACCTTCCTCAGGGCGTAATGCTTACGCGGCGTCACCCGGACAGCCACGGCTAACAACAACAACAACAACAATAATAATAATAATAATAATACCAGCTAATAATAATAATAATAATAATAATAATAATAATAATAATACCGACCTCGACCGCGGAAGCCTACGCTCTCAGAAGTGTTGTTACACAGTACACACGTCTCATGGGTGAAACTATTGTTTATTGCCGTTAAAATAAAAACTTTTGTTTCCATGCTATATTTTTTACCGTTTTCCACCTGGGGGCCATGTGTACCTAGAACCCTTAGGCCACGGCAAAGGTGGTAAGCGCGGTGAGCAGTGCTGTCCAGACGGGCGCCTCGAAGGTGAACAAGGCTTCAGACAATGTGCGAACCAAAAGGCACCGATGAAAAACACTCAATTAAATTAAAATATGTTTATAAAAATAGAGCATTTTGAGTTAGGTCGAAAGCCTTGATGTCTTT
This sequence comes from Gryllus bimaculatus, assembly GCA_017312745.1. Taxonomy (NCBI): domain Eukaryota; kingdom Metazoa; phylum Arthropoda; class Insecta; order Orthoptera; family Gryllidae; genus Gryllus; species Gryllus bimaculatus. The sequence goes on from BOPP01000017.1 coordinate 108,133, forward strand.
CTCTACATTGCTATCCAGAAAGAATTCTGATGAAAGAAGGAATTTGAAATAAAGTTGACGATATCCATGAAGAGTTGAGATGAAAGAATTAAGGAATCAACATAGAACCATTGTTACACGATGTACGGGAAAATTAATGTTGCTTGCCCCTTCAAAAACAATATTGGGACCCTGGGACACAAGGGGCCGTTTGTACCTATGAAGCCCTAGGCTACGGCGAGCAGCGCGACCCAGACGGGCGTCTCCATGGTGAACAAAGCTACCGACAATGTTCGAACCACAAAGGCACCAATAAGAAACATTAAATTAAATCAATATATGCTTATAAAAATAGAACATTTTTAGTTCGGTCTAAAGCCTTTAAGTCTTTCTGTACATGGGTACTCACAAAGAATTCTGATTAACGAAGAAATATGAAATAAAGATGGCGATATCGATGAAGAGTTGAGATGAAAGAACTAAAGATTCGACCTAGAAGCATTGTTACACAATGTACGTGTACGGCAAATTAATGTCTCTTGCCGCTAAAGAAAACAATATTAGGACCGTCTGAAAGAAGGGGCTATGAAGTGTGTACCTATGAAGCCCCAGGTTGCGGCGAAGGCGGCAAGCGCGGCGAGCAGCGCGGCCCAGACGGGCGCCTCGAAGGTGAGCACGAGGCGGAGCAGCGGCGGCAGCGGCGGCGCGCGCCGCACCACCACGCAGGAGCCGCTCGCGTCCACGGCGCGCGCGTACGCCAGCAGCGTCGTGTGGCGCGCCACCATCACGCGGTGGTTGAACGCCACGTCCGCGCGCCCCGACGCCACCTCGCCGCTCAGCCCCGACAGCGACCCGTTGGCCAGCAGCCGGCCGAAGCCCGGCGAGCGCGGCCGCACCTCCGCCAGCCGCGCGCCCAGGTGCGACAGCAGCAGCTCGCGCGCGCACACCTACGCACACGGGCGGGCGGGCGGGCGGGCGGCGGTGGCTCAGTGGCAGCGTTACCCATGCCTCCGCAGCGTCGCTCCTCGCGAAGTCCTTGGGCCTGACTCGGCGACGGCGGTGGATTTTTGATATGAGATATAGAGCTGAGATAAAGTCGAGCACTGGAGGAGAATTCTAGCGTTTCGCTGGTCTGATGGGTGGGTTTTTGAGGTTCTTCTGGTCAGAACCAGGCGAATGCCCAAGCAGTGTCCTAAGAAGCGGGCTAGGGACCGCGCGTGTCATTCCTTACTTCCTACATACACTTGCATGCACTCCACTACCTCACATGGCGGAAGACCAGTGGGAAACTTCATGCTTGTCCCGACTGGAGCGGTGCGCATCGGCGGGATACCTGTAGGAAGTAAATCTCTACGCGCTTGCATGTAGATTGACCGCGGATGTCACGTTCCAGCTAGGAGAAACAGCGACTCCTGGCACGATGCAACATGCACTGCACTTCCTGTGCTACTGACTATAATAGTTAGCGCTTCCGTTTACAAAGCAATTTAGCAAGAAAGCAAACACCCTGTCTATGGTGGTGAGTTTTTATTTGTAAAATGGCTAAAGTGAATATAAATGAAACACGGATGGAATGCGCTGTATCGGTGGCGATCATTTGAAAAATGTACGCGTTAAAGTAATTGGCATTCGTTAGAATAAAAGCATCGCTTATTTTACTTTCTTTTGTCAAAAATGTCCAAGTCAAAGTCTATGCTCTGATGGGCGTTCTCCTCGATTTTAGAATACAACAATTCCTTAGAATAAACAACGCACAATTATAGCTAAAACAAAATTTCGTCAAAATATGTATTATATATATATTCGCTTCGTTTACGAGACTACTACTTAATATCGTTTTAATTAAATAATCACATATCAAACTTGTTAAATTTATCCACAGGCTTTCGTTGTTTGTAAAGAAATACTAGCCCATGGGCGGGTTGGTCTATTTGTTGACGCTCATAGCGGAAGGAACGTCTTGGTAGGAAATTGTGCTGATACCAGGGTTATAAATAAGCCTGGAAATGTAAAAGAAAAGTGCAATTCTAATCAATGACCCAATATTTTATTAAAAATCTCCGGCGTGGTATCTTCACTTCCTTGCATGTGATGTTCTATCTAGTGCTAGATGTACTACGAAGCGGAAAAATAGGAACCGCGCTTCATTTTTGGGCCTCTATTTAGTCGGACTAATTAGATAAGCAACCTGTCAACCTCCTTCCATACGTGTGAGCTGACGAGTGCCTATAAACTCAAAACTCTAGTTTTAACCAATCCAACGATAACTAATTCATGAAAAGTGGTCATTGATTGTAATAAGGCCACAGTGAACAAGCAATAACATGAATTGCGGATAAGTAAATGGAGATAAAGGCGTTTTGGTGATAATGGAAATGAGGTTAATGGAAACCCATTAATGGAGATTGCGTCGCGCGTAAGTAAGTTAATTCATCTACGTAAAAAGAGACGTTTTTTATGTCTTCATCATTCCTTAATGTTCAGTTCTTTCGACATAATTCCTCACTAAAATATTTTTATCGAGATGTGCAAACGTACGAAGAAAAATACAAAAGTACTACACCTGATCTCTCATCACCAATGTGGAAACAGTGTGTCATATTTTTTGAGTTGTGAATTAAGATTTATAAAATATACAAATCTTTTCACTTCATGTCCAAATTTGGAATTATGGAGATGGGTCGCCAGGGAATTGTGTCTTTTAGAGATTGAAACCTTAATCCATATGACATCCGAATATCTGGCATAACATGCTGGTACGGAACCATCCGTTTGATACATAATACTGAAAATGTATTTCGTCGGACATGGTGTTTTGTGGATTTAGAAATAATATACAAGCAATTGGAAATTTTTAGGCACTATTTTATTATTATTTTGAGTATTAGTATCTAAGAGTACCAAGTAACTCATTCGATTCATCATTGTACAACACACACAAAAAATTGAAGTATATTAGACGTTTCCACTCAGAATACGCACTTAATTATAGCGTTACTAAGAAGGAAAGTGGCGCTCAGAGACCCAATGATGTTTGTTTTCGATAAATTTCATTTTTTAGGAAGCTCAAAATCTTTGATATTGTTTCTGATAAGTTATTTTAAAAATAAAATGTAATTTATCATAAGTTTTCGTTGTAATTTGAGTTTACATAATTTTTCACTGCGGGTAAAAAATCATAACTAATCACTCGAAAATTGAATATTCAGCACCCTTTTTGAAAATCTTTGTAGTATTTTAAGCCTTAGTATAATGTGAGTTAATACGTAGTGGATAAGTTTTATAGACCTCGGACGTTTATGACATACAAATATAATAGGTTTTGTTATTAAATACAAAACGTGATGCGAGAAGGCAGTTTTTTTTTCATTTGCGCTGTTAGTAATTGAATAATGGTTTCCCAAATGAATGCACATTTACATCCATACATTTAAAACATTGAGGAGATTCGTTTGGAAAGGAATTTGTAGTTTTTCACTACCAAATTTCAGCATTATTTTCTTTAATAAGAGATAGTGAGCCATAGATGTGGTATCACTTGCTCTTATTGACTGCTTTTGTAGTTTAAACAAACAGACGGACGGCCAGACGGACGTTTGCCGTCAATTGGTTTCTCGTTATTAAGGTCCGACAAAATATTGATCCTGATTACACAATGTGTTAGAGGAAGTAATTGACTACATACTGGGACAAGATTTATCCATTTGTCGTTACCAAGCAATAAAGAGTTTTTAGACAGCTACTACATTAACGGTTCTTTCGAGTCATGTGTAGCGTGCTTAAATTTCAATTTTGATGGCGATGGGCAAGTGTGCAGATAAATCTGTGCGCAAAACGCAACAGCTACTACTGCTCTTAATGTATCATTAAGTGATTTGTGTACTTCAATAAAAATAAAATGAAAGTCAGTAAGGCTGACTAAAAAATCGAGTATGACGCAAGAGGTAAAAGTGATTTTATTTTCCTTTTACGATTGTGCCACTCGACCTTTTGGCTTCATGTCGCAACCGTTCCTTGTTGCCAAATAAAATGTTATTTTTACCACACGTATCATTAATAACTCTTCTGACGAAATATAGTTTTCCTGCGCTCGATTACAATACCTCCTCTTCATATGAAATAAAGCGAGAAAGTAAAATGAGCTAGCCTACTTAAAATATGTGATCTCTGATGCACATCAACACAAGTAACACGGATCTAACAACAGCCGTAAAATTATTTTAATTATTGAAAATTTTGAAACTATTTTCAAGATAAACAAACCTGGCAATCATGATCTATTCAAATACTTAAGTTTACTAATAATTTTCACGAAATTGGAACTTCTGAATAAAAGGACGACAGTAAGTTTTAGAAAGCGTAAGTTTATGCACTACTTATCATTACATTGCTGTGTGTGATATTTTATTTCTTTTTGCTCTTGTTTGTCAACTCTCCATGGGTTTTGTTTCGATATTTGCCCCTACGCAATATCGCCAGTGTCTTCTTGAACGTAGGCGAAGGCACGTTCTGTGTTTGATTGATTGGTTAGTGATTACCAGGGTCATTAATCCCGTACGTGTATTGCATGTTTTTGCTTGGGAGGTGGCGGTGATCTCTTCCCCCGCTACATGGCAAGATCCAGCGCTGATTTACCGTCGGCATGCGAGGTTTTCCCGACCAGATATCTCCCACCAGAGGAGCACCGCCCTAGCCGGAACAAGCTCTTAACTTGTAACGCTGCTCCCGGCATATGTGGTACTGTAGTGCGTGTTAGTGTAAGAGTGTGTGTGGGTGAGGATAGGACAAGGAAGAGGAAGGTGAGATCGCGCGCCGCTCCGTGGCCCGTTTGTTACGGTACTGCTCTGGCATTCGCCTGGTGTTGATCGGAGAAACCAAGGAAAACCTATTAGAGCTGCTGTCCATTAGAATTCTTCACCAGACAGTGGCTGCATTCGATCTAGCTATGTACCTTGTGTCGAAACTCCTGCCATGGTCGGGACTCGAACTTAGGACCTCCCTGTAAGAGGGACTGCAGTCACATTAGTTGATGCCCTGGGCCATCTATCCCGGTACGGTGTTTCAGAACAGCCCTTCGTCAGCCGTTCCACGCCAAGGGGTGGAAAGGGATGAGGGTGGGGAAGGGCGGATCGCTGACGGTGTCTGCCTCCACTAGCTACTTAGCTTTTGGCAAAGAATCGATACCACTAGCATTCTAATACCATCCCCGAAATACCACCGAAACCCGTTTACGGGAAGTAGGAGGACGTTTCAATTGCAGAATGGCATTAACATACGCTAAGGCATTCGGTCGACAATTTTGATAAATGCAATTTTGTAATTCTGATCCCTATAAGAACAGAAACTGAATAGTTGTCATATGAACGCAGAACTAAAGCATCTTGAGAAATTGCATGAAGAGAACAGATTCCCAATATGTTGCATGTAACCCCTAAGAAATGATTTAAGTTTCATGAAATCCACAGATGGTGCAGATTGGTTAACAGCGGTCTGATCGAGGCAGGATAGCCAGGCGAAGCCATGTAGGGTGGACGAGTGACGCTGGGGTAGTCAAGGAAGGTGGAACGGGGCACGTGTGATGGGAGCGTGCTTGGAAGGTGGGTGGATTCGTAGGTAAATGAATGAGTGGGTAGGTGGTGAAATGAGTGATTGGGTAGGTGGATTGATGAGTGGTTAGGCGGATGAGTGAGTGGGGGGCAGACGGATGGAAAGGGTAGGTGGACTGGTAGTTGGAATGGTGATGGATGAGATGGTGGGCCGAATGGATGGATGAAGGGGCGAGCGAGCGGATAGAATAGCCAGAGCAGAGCAGAGCTGGATGGTACAGCGCAGATAACCGAATGCGGGCGCCACGGAGTGGAATTGAACGACGTTGAGTGGAACAGAACGGTGCGGGTGCGGGGTGGGGTGGTGTGGGGCAGGAATTGAAAACTATATTTCTTCCATTTTACACTATTAATAGAAAAAACTGTGCGATTCGAGCTTCACTAGTGTTAAATCGTAAGTAGATAAATCGTAATGAAATGATAATTAAAACATTTACCTCGGGCCCTCGACAACATTTAATGTATTTGCACTCGCTTCTATTCACTGAATATGGTGGAGTGTAGAGCACAGGAACCCGCACTGGATATCCATGTACATCTCTAGTTACAGATATGAAGTACTCGTCAAAGTCACGATGGTTCCAGTGCTGCGGCGTCAAAATCATTTCTTCTGTAAAGGGATTGTAGACGTAGATGCATCCTTCGAAAGGCATCACTAATGCTTCAAGGATGTCGATTTTCCATAAGGAACGGAAAAGAACGCCTCTGTTACAGGGAGAAAAAATGCATACTTTATTTGCTCAGTAATAAATATTACTCGTATAACTCATGACACAAGTACTTTTTTTTACATTATGATTATTTTTGAAAACTCTTCCAGAGAATATTTTAAATATTAACTTCGAAGAGACACTATTCAATACGACTATAGTAAGAAATAGTAATAAATGAATACTACGGTGAAGCTTGGCGAATAATAGTCACACTGAATTAGTGAAGTGAAGATCACAACAATTAGTGACCATCAATTCTCGTGATCCTAATCTTGATCGAAATTGTTTAACCGGACAACACAGAATGTCATTTATATGTTTTTTTTAAATATCTAATCAACTTTTCGAGTTCTATTAAGGTATTTTCTATCAACTGTACTAGACCTGCAACAAAAGCTCGATAACCAGACTATCATCAGTCATTTCCAATTCTTGTTCACATATTACGTGACTACCACAGGTTTTTCTACTTCTAAAAGTCTGGGAAATTCTCTGCAGGATTTCTTTAAGATTTCTTTATAAGTCTCTAAAAAGTTCGAACGGGAGAGAGTTCGAAGCTAAACGAGATATACTTACACAGCTTTTCTATTCCCACCATCGTCGCATGAAGCGTTATTGGCATTGTCTCCAACAACGATCAGCAACCTGTCGCCGGGGCTCCACCGTTTGCCGACGGCTCTCTTCATTGCACTTAGCGCCTCCATCGCTCGCTGGGGCCCCTCAGTGACAGCGAGCACGAAGCCTGCGTCTCCTGCAGGAGCGAGCGCGAAGCCAGTCGGCGGCGAGCCTTGATGTGTCAACAGGGACAGAGCACTCCGCGCCTGTGCGTTCACGTTCGAAAGAAATCGGCGCTCTCCGCAGAAAAGCGTCAGATGCCGTCGGGATCCGAACACGCGTCCCACTGCGTTGGCAGCCGACGTTTCCCAGGAGACGTCGCCATTTCCAGCACTCGAGATCGACAGACGAGAATTAACCAAGTGATTTTCTAGTAGCAACGCGAAGGAAACCAAAAGTAATAGGGTAAAATGTAACATTATATTGTATTCTCAGTTTCACGCTTTTCTCTTAAAGACATTCCACTTCAAGCAGGACAGTCAGGGCCCTACGCGTTTTTGCAACGCCATCACTTATATATACTTAGTCACTTCCATAAGTTTCAAGGAAAATTATCATTAAGACACAATGAAGTCTTCGAGCTCATGCAACTTTTTATCTTCTTTTCTTCCTCTGCGTTCGATGAATGTGAGACGGCTAATCTAGCTCTATTACAAAAAGTTTCTTCACGAATATTTCTGGAATATAAGAAGCCACTGCAACAGGTGAAATTTATATGAGTCCTGCAAAGAAATGTAATTTTGTCCTGTGCAATTGGGGACAATGTTTTGTGAGCTTTACGAAATGTTACCACAAAGGGCTGCTTTAATATCCGAGTGCTACATGCAAGTATTAACTTCTTGGTCTCTTAATGTTCAGAAGTGTTTGCATCATTACTGGTGCGAGAACCCACTTAGAAGTGAAATTTTATTCTTGAATATTTTTCAAGTGCATTTCCTTCTGTGAAGTGCATCCGAAGCGGTTGATAAGATACAAAATAAATCTCAGTATGTCTTTTGTAAGTAAGATGGATGAATGTGACATTAATGATATTAAAAAATATGTAGAAAGAAACTACCTACAAATTTGAATGATGATATTCAGAAGTTAACTCGCACATTCAAAAAATATTAACTTGGAAGAATTTGTTAGGAAATTGTTTGTATGGATTTTGACATTATTTGATTTACATATTTTCTTCGAAATTGTGGAAGGTTTCCCACATACAAAAAGTAATCAATAACTAACCGAAAGTAAAGGGAACTATATGAAAATGTAAACTTATTGATAATTAACTAACAATTTTTTTTAATTACATGAAAGTGTTAAAAATAGGTATGCAGATAGCTATGGCTTAGCATCTAATATAACCCACCTTCTTCTGTGAACTTCAAAGCCCCTGAAACCGTTAAATCATAGGCAGATTTCAGATATTTTTTCCCAAGGCACATCTGTATGTTTAATATGGCCTATCCAGGCCGCACGAGCCAGCAGTCCAGCTGTGTCGATTTATCGACGGGAGATAAAGTGATTTTTTCAACCCTTTATGCTCATTTGAGAGATATTACGCCTGTACTTCTGTAGAGACTTTGATTTTCATTCGATTTGGTCTTTTGGCGTTGTTTTTGTTATACTGTACAATATCTCCCTCGGTCGTTTTGTTTAGTAGATAACAATTTACGGTATGAAATATCATGTGATCTACTAATTAATGCTGCCTTTAATTTTCAGAACAAAAGTGTGAGGTGGGCTACACATTACACATATGTTGATAATACGGCCTAGGGTTTAGCTGCTGAAAAATGTTTTTTTAAATAATGTTAGCGTAAAGAATTGTATTTGAAATAAAAATGAAATTTTTGAAAACAATTGCGCTAAAACGATTCTGAAACCATCCGTGAGTGATAATAACTTCAAGGATCACAATTAGCTTGGATTTAACTCTACAAGTACTTTTTTAAGGCTAACACTTTGCAGCATGTAGTTTTTCACAGAGAATGAACGTTTAAACTGTCCCTGAATAAAAAAATAATAGTAATATAGTGTAATATTATAAGTCGGCAAGTTCTTTATAACACTATTTTATTATAAATTTTCCTTACAAATTTACAACAAAATCCTTAAATTGTCAATTAAAAATTTTGGAAATTTTCCTATTAGGTGCAGAAACTTTAACGTGCTTATATTAACACGCACCTGGTAACAACGGAAGATCATAATAAATGTAAATAGGAGAGAGGAACTATAATGAAACCTAGGAAGAAAAGTTAGAGGGGGAAAATTTTGTTATCGATGCAGGATGGACGCGTTAATCCGTCTATCATTCCCTTATATTATTGAAAAAAATAGTGGTGCTAAAAATCACGTCTTTTCTCGTCCATATTTTTACGCAAAATTCTGCGAAAAGCAGTCAAATTTCGAAAAATTGTTCATAACCTAATTTCATTAAGAGGAAAAAACAATCTTTAATATTTTACTTGTAGGAAGACGCTGAGACAATGTGAAGTTTTGAAATTTTTGAAAAATCAGGGCTTTAACGAATATGAGACTTGAATCGTTCTCTTAAATGTGCTTCAACTATGTGCAATTTCTTAATATTCTCTTAAATGTGCATAAATGTGCAAAAACTATATTTAACCAAAAATCGTAGAGCCATTTTTTGAAAATTTGAAAAATGCCGCAGGGGCTTCATGTTAAGTACCCCCAAAATAGAAATACCGATTTCCAATCCAAAGACCACGACATCAGCTAGATCGATTGGGTAATATCAATTTTGAAGAAAATCGGCGAAACAATTTAGCCACTACGTTGTTCACAGTTCGACATACAGACAAAATGCTTATTATTTGCCTTCAATATCATTACTGGATATCTCGTCTAAAATTCACTTCTCTAATCGCCGGATCTTCGGACCTATTTTCATGACATGAATCGGAAATCGCAACGGTCGTTCAATGTAATCAGAGGATTACAAAGTTGACTTTTTTTTAAATTGTCAAAAAGACGTACAGCAAGTAAATCAGCAAATTTGTTTTTAATGTATATCAATAAATATATAATTGATTATTTTGAAGAGTTTATTTTTCTAAAATCAAGAGATCTCTAATAGTTTTTTTAATGACTAAGCACAGGCATGCAAGAGAGTGTGTGTGTGTGTGTGTGTGTGTGTGTGAGAGAGAGAGAGAGAGACTGAGTGAGTGGGAGCGAGAAAGATACAGATAATCTTGTTTCATTAAATAAAATTTCCACATATTTCTATTCCATTCTTAAGATCTTTTTTATGCTAATTTGTCCCCTCTTCATCCTTTGCCCACTTCCCTTTCTTGTTTTCTTTTTTTTTCAGTTGCTATTAATGTCATGCTTCATAACGATTATCGCAGACGACTTGATTGTTTCTATTCAGCCATTAGTTACAACGATTACAGAAACGTAATTTTTCTATTTAAGTGGAGTTTCTACACGTCAAGATAACTAACATTTTATCATCACTTATTTACTAAAGCGTCACGGTTTTAAATGGTGAAAACGTACGGTCACGAATAACCTCTTCAATGCATTGTTCCACTCCGAAATATTGATAGGAACATCCCATTATTCGGCGGAAATTCAACCACTGGCGTAGCCAGATATTGGACAACATCAAATGGGCAGATATCTTCATCAAAGACAGACATTTTTCGTTGTGGTAGTCTCCAACAATAGTTGTCTTCGTATGTAGGCCTAACTTTGTGTTATTGTTGTTAATTAAAATAAAAATTATAAAATAAATGAAAAAGGTGTTGAATGGCCGTACAGGACCCAGTCATTGACAGAAAAAACGAAATCCAAATTCACCATTTCAGTAATAACAGCAATAATAACAATAATAATATCAATAATAATAATAATAATTTCCTATTAAATGCTTGATCTTAAAGAACCATAGCTAACAGAATGTACTGTGATAAACCAAATAGCCCCTTATTTTATTTTAACATGAATGGCGTCCGCGAAACTTCCCTATTCTATACCACGGGATATTACAAGAAATATTATGTCAATGCGTGCAATTTATGATCACAGAATGGGTCTGAGTCAAGTAATATTAAGGCGACGAGTAAATTAGCAATGTCCCGTGGAATGAAAAAAAAATAATACATGTGGGAGACATGTGATCATGTAAAAGAAATCAGTTTCGGTCTCTTATTACGCGAGTGTCCGAGCGAGCCATATTAGCCTTTGGTTCGTTGCGATCGCCTTTAGTTAGGAGGGGGCTTTTGGGATTGTATTGTTATTTCAGACATTGCGACAGGTGTAGGAGGGGGAGTGTGCTTGTATGGAATCGTGTTCGGTATTTTTCAGAGTCCTAATAGCAGTAACGTGAAGAATGTAAAAAGAATTTTAACTATTAATTAAAATTTAGAATATACTTATACTCGGAAAAAATATTAGTACAGGGTAGAAATCGTAGATGTTTCTTTAAGTGAACCATTCTTTTTAAACATTAGTCCATAAAGTCGCGAGTAGATACCCATACGTGGTATAGAATAGGGAAGTTTCGCGGACGCGTAGTAAATTAAAATAATTATTCGGCGCACCGGAAATGAACTAATAGAATCACGAGTGTCTTATTTATTTTACATTGGGGAATATTACGTTAGGTGGGACTATGCAGATCAACGAAATGACAGGAAAGACGACTTTGTGGACATTTGAACCGAAAGTCAACGGGGATAGATTCAATTCGCGCCAAGATGTACGCCACGAACTTTTAAATTGATCTGTACAGGCAGGAAACTTCTTTTATCAAAAACTAGTACTAAAAAAGCATATACTTTCTCCCCGTATTTTGACGCAAATTACTCAAATAAGGCGATAAGTACTGTAATTTTCGAAAAATTGTACAAGACCTTATCTCAAAATCTATCTTTAAGGAACAGATTTCATCAAATGAAAGAAAATATCTCTCTCTAATATTTTAATTGTAGGAAGTATCTGAAGAAATGTTCAACTTTTCCAATTTCGGAAATATTCAAAAAAAAGTTTTAACGAACATGAGACCTGCACCATTTTATTAAACGTATTTCACATTACCCAACAACAAAATTTAATAAAAAATTGAGTCTGTTTTTTTTTTTGTAAATTTGGAAACTGTCTCATGAGCTTCATGTAAAGTACCCTCCAAAATTGAAATATCGGTCTTAAATTCAAGGTGTCACGACAACAGGCAGATTGATTGGGAAATATCAATTTTGGAAAAAATCGGCTGAACGGTGTAGCCGCTAGCGTTGTTCACATACCGATGGACAGTACGAGACGTTTCACCGTCAATCGATTTTTCGGTGTTAAGAAACCACACAACATTAATTCTGGCTACACTACGTGTTAAATGATGTTTCGTTCTAAATTTAGTAACTGGATTTATCCTCTCGTTCGTTACCAGGGCCCTCTATTAAGCGTTTGCTGCCGAAAATTAGCCGTTTCTTCGAGTAGCGTTATGTAACTTTCTCTCTATATCGTGGCAGAAAGTAAGATGGAAATATCAATCAGATTACCTCATTTAGCATTGTAATGTTAAATTGTTAAAGTAATGTTAGATTTATATTCTTGGAACAAGTCTGATAGTTTGTAGTCAGTTGCCATCAATTAAAAAATTATTAACAGAACTTTCAGAAACCGCTGGTCAGTGTAGATAGCACGTCCAGTTAGTTAAAAGTTGCAAAAGAAGCAAAGTTAAAATCTAGCATATTTTTTGTCGATATCCACAAACGAGATGGTAATAAAATCAACCTAGTAAATATTTCATCATATATCATTCATCATAAAAATCTAAGAGCAGTCTAGGGCAAATCAATTACGTAAATATTTTTAGAAAGTATTTCACGTAATTTCACGTATGTCAGGTCATATATATATATATATATATATATATATATATATATATATATATATATATATATATATGATGATGATAGTTATCAATTGAGTTTTAATGACGTGTCCAAGTGGGAAGAGTAATTAAATATTTATAAAGAGACATACAGCCACGTTACAGTGCATACACCTAGAGGAGAACCATCTGTTGCCAGTTGACCAGAAAGAATGTAGTAAAGGTTCCTATGGCTGTAAGGAATTCTTGCTACTAAGTAAAGTCATCTGGAATGATGTTAACATTCAAAAATATAATTTAAGCATGGCTTGGATTGACTACCAGATGACCTTTGATAGTGTACCATACGACTGAAATTTGAAAACCTTGGAGATCTATTTATTTCATCCCTAGGCTTATTGATTTTTGCAAAGCAAGGATGGTCGTGGTCAACAAAGTCGTGGAGTATTAGGTTACTTGTACAAAGCGGAATGGAAATAGTAGAAACAAGAAGAATTCAGATTAACAGGGGAATTCTTCAAGAAGATTCGCTATCCCGTCTACTGTTTTGCATTAATTTGATTCCACTATCTAGACAGTTACCGCACAATGATTTTGGATATAGGCCCCATGGTGAGGAAAGCCTACTATTACATTCGCTTTACATGGATCTTACAGTATTTGCTAAGAATGAAGCGGCTTTTTACCAAATGCTGTGTGTCGCCAATGATTTTAGCAATGCTATTTTTATGAAATTTGGTCTCAACAAATGTGCCAACGGCAATTTGTTAAGAGAGGCAAAATGAAAACATCAGACAGAATTGTGGTTCATATGCACACTGTGGTTCAAGACCATGAGCCAGGTAAAACTTACAAACATCTGGGCACTGAAGGATGTGGTAAAATCTCTAACACAATGAAGGGAGAAATTCGTGCTGTGTATTATAGAAGAGTGAGTCTTGTCTTGCAATCCGATCTCAACTCCAGGAATAAACTATCCGTAATAGGTAGTTTGGATGTACCTTAGACAATGCAGTTTTGGAGTAGTGGACTGAACAGAGAGAGAAATTGGAATCATGAATCGATAAACCAGAAAACCGCTTACAATGCATCACGTCGCCTACCCTCGAGCTGATGTAAATAAATTTTGTGTGTCACGTACGGAAGGAGGAAGAAGTCTCAGAAAAATTGACGCTATTACAGATCCTACGCTTAAAAATCTTAATTTCACTTTTAATGCAAATAGGGGTCCTAATTCGATTTTTTGCACCGAGGCATCTGAGAAGCTAAGTACGTCATTGCTTAGAATGTGAAGGATGTAAGGGGTGAAGACTTCTGGAAACCCGTCTGATGAGTCCGGTTCAGTTGGTTAGAGCCGATGGTATGATTCGATAGCATGTTTCTCAAGCCACGACGCCAAGTTGTTAACAAGGCACTGTTATGCTGATGGTGGCTCTATAATGGTGTGGGTCCTCTAGTCCAACTGAAACGATTACTGACTGAAAATAGTTACAATTACAGTTACTTTGAGAACATATGCAACAATTAATGAACATCATGTTCCCGAAAATGGAATTTTTACGGATGAGAACGCGCCATGTGACCGAGCGACAATTGTTCGTGTTGATGATCAGTCTGGACCAATGATTTTGCCACCCGAATCATCCTACATGAATCCCATTAAACATTTATGGAATATAATCGAGAGGTCGGTGCGTCCACAAAAACTTTCATTGGCAACACCTTTACAATAATTAATGGCTATAAAGGAAAAATATCCCAATATTTCTGCAGGTGACTTCCATCGACTTGAATCCATGCTATGTAGAGTTGCTTTATTTCTCCAGGAAAAATGAGGTCCGAAATGATAATATGTGGTATCCCATGTCTTTTTTCACCTTAGTGTTCATAACATTATTAATACTCAACACATCTAATGAGACATTAATTAAATCAACTTGTTAAATATTGCTTATATAATATCATTTAAAAATGGAAGATATTCTGATACGTCTCACATTACTAGTAACAAAGGTGTATACTATAATATAGGAATCCATTCACATTACTCGATTCATGGCTACTCGATGGTAATTATTATTATTGTCAAGTTGGAAAGTGCTATGTATGAATGTAATGCTACGTATTACACTTATCTTGTGGCATTACAGTAATGACTGTACATTTTTCTCAAGTGCAGAGTACATTTTTCTCAAGGACATTTTTATGAAGTGCTGAGTAGAACATGGGCTTCATCACAGACATTTTTGCATGTATTAAAAAGGTTTCCCATTAACGACTTCACAAAATGCATTGCATTAACTGTGAGTACATTAAAAAACAAAAACCGTGAACAATGTGACCTTCGATATTAATGCGACGTAAAATATCTGTATAAAAAGTAAACTACTATATTCCTACGTATTAGAACTTAAAAAGGATTTAATTACTGATTTCATTCAAATTGATGATAGTCATCCAAAGTGGAAGCTCATTTTGATGTAATCAAGGCAAATTTATGTGACATTATCGATGCTTGCCTGCATAGTGAGCAGCGAATACTCACAGTTGTGATATTTTTTGAGTGATAGCTGGAGTGTTAGTATTGAAGATATTCCAATATTATAATATTCCGTAACATTTCTCTATAAGACGTGCTGTGGTTAGTACACCACAATTGTAGAATGAGATATGAAAGACATTGGGACAGGCATTAATTGCATGAATTGCATTGTGCAATTAGTATGTCATTGTTATACAGAAATATTTCCTTGTATTATAAGGTACAAGAGTTCGTCGTATTGAGAAATATCAGAGAATTTTACAGAGCAATTGGAAGAAAATATAACGCAATACATTTGCATTTCTTGAAATAAAGCATGCTTCTAATAGAATGAATCGCGACATTAAATTACCCAGGGTAATGGGTATTAGTTTCTGTTATACATCACATATTAATAAATTTGTATTTAGATTTACGAATTTCTTGCTATGGTAGTCATAAGTGCAATTACAATTACATTTTGTGAAACTGTTTCAGCCACAGAAGTACACTGCAATTGATTCAGGGAGCTTTTTTGAAAATACTTATTTTAGGTTGTTTTTTAACTACTAATATAGTATATCATCATAATATCATATATCAACCGCTGTAAGTAACATGGGGGGTAACGATAAAGGTATACGGACACACACAACCATCAATGCTGCAGGTGGGATTTGAATCCACGATCTTTTAGACACAAGGCAGTTGATCTTCAGTCTTAGCAACCTCGGCTAGCCAGATCGGCCATTAACGGAGTTTCCATGCGCTACATAAAGCAAACAAAAGAAAGAGACACCTAGTAGCAGGGAACATCCGCATAAGAAATAGCTTGCATGTGTACATTAGACAACACAAGTAAATTTTCAACCATAAAAGAGAAACAGGAAGATTCTCGGGCAGGCCTGGTTAAGAACAGAGTACAATGTGTTATTAGCTGACATCAACTCGAGCTCTGCTTGGAGTAATAGGAACAACTTTTTCGAAAAGGATGATGAAACGTTGGATGGACTCCTTATTAAATAAAATTCCTTGCCACACGAACGTAAACAACTCAACCCACCTCAGTGATAACATGAAGAACATCATCATACACCCATGAGCGAGATGACGTTGCATTTAAGGTATCTGTCTACCTGAAAATAATGAAAAATTCGAAATTTCGTGTTTTTCTATTTTTATTGAGTCGAATACTCAGTTTGATTCTCTTTTAAATGTTTTATACAATTTCTTTCTTAGTTTTCGACAAAAAAATTGAAGCGAGTCTCAACTATCAAGCCCTTAGTGAGTGAACTTCAGATGCATTATCCCGAATTGGGAATTTTCAGCCCATTCACGCACGTCAAACATCTAAAAGTTTAAGTTACGAACTTAAATGTCCAAAATAAATTTATAAACAGTTATTTTTCTCAAATAATCAAATCCTGTCTCTTTAGTCTTCACAGTATCATTACCTTTACCATTCTAGTTCATTCACTAGAATATACAATTGTGATTAATTAAAGAAGAATTGTCAAGATATATCGATTTGTTGAAGTAAAATCCTAAATTTTGGTCAATTGTTTATAAATAAATAGCGAAAAATATATTATTTGATCTTTAAAAACGTAAGGAAATCAAATGTATAACGAGAAAAACGACAACAAAATTCTAGATTTTTTTGTTCAGGTGAACACCTACCTCAAAACCTCAAACGTTAAGGAGAATTGACGGTTAAGAACTGAGAATTAACGCTAGTCCCACTTCATTACGAGGATCCCCACTTCGGTCTATGCGATTAACATAAAATATCCTTCAGCCGGTCCAAGGCATAATTCCCATCGCATTTTACACCAAAATGCTTTCTTATCATTTTAAATACGACTTTCTCATTTGAACTGCGAAACAGAATCTCATTCCCGTCGCTCCATATTTCCTTCCATTCACTGATTTAGCGACGTGGGAGTCGACTCGTTACAATAGGGGCCAAGACCTCCCAAATTCTTCGCATTAAACACAAAAGAAAGCAAGAAAACAAGGTCTGCAGTATTCTTCCCAAAAGGTTGTAGTCAGTATTAGTATAGTTGGACACCCTGAGCTATAACGTTGCTTTGAACTGACGAACAACGCACTGCACGTAATGAGATCTGCTCTAGAATTCTCCAAATTGTATAGAATTTATTTATGAGACCGTAAGGTAATAATGAAACGAATACGACATTTCACGGCCTTTAGGTACTATTGTTCTCTGACAATTTTATTATCTTGCCGATATTATTATATGATATTACATTACATATTTTCGGTTATAGGAAATATGTAATGTAATATCATATAAATAAAATTATGAGAGATAAATATAAGTAATTGCAAATAATTCTCTTCTGCATTTTTTGTGCTGCAAACGCTTTTATTCATTCATAATGAAATTAAAATGAATTCGGTAAAAGCATAAGATAGATTACAGAGAAACAAAAAATAAGATCTCGTGAAACTCAATTTTCAGTTATTTCCAATTGAGAAAATGATGTTCTACTGAGTAATTAGTTAGTCGGAGAGTTATAATATGTGCATTGGACTTTTCTGGGTTAAAAACGAAAATATCTGTATCTGAAAGTCACTAGCAATATACCCATATAGTAAAACCCAAAAGTAAGCCCAAAGCCCGAACTATGCAGTAGCTTATCAAAATACAGAAAGAAACTATTGGAGCTAAAATAGTGCGTACTTTCTCGCCATTAGTAATGGCTATGTAATACTATATATACCAGAATTTCTCTCCAAATTAACACATCTCAGTCTTCACTTTTTGTAAAACTCATTACAAATCGTAGAACGTTTGGTGAGAAAACAAAATATTTTGAAACAAATATCAACACAAATTTGACGATTACAATTGGCTTTCATACTGTTAAATCATGTCCCAACAATGAGACATAATTCACAGAAATTTAGTCGCCGCACGGAATGCCATGGTTGCAGTCCAATCTGATATTCCTTGATGGTTAGCATTTTTCTTTCATATTACATTTAAATCGTTCATTTTTACAAGAAAACCTAACAGGGCTAATTTTAATTGTTTGCGGATTTCTTGAAACAAAATATATTAATACATTGAAAATGCAAATACATTTCTTGCAAGACGGACACAAAATATGGATTCTGTAAATGTATAACAAAAGCTCAAATGTAAGAAACGAACCAAGATATACAAAATAATATAGACATTATAACTCACGTAGCATCCAACTGCGCCACCACTCCTCGGGAGTTGCTCGATATGT
Organism: Gryllus bimaculatus; assembly: GCA_017312745.1. NCBI lineage: Eukaryota > Metazoa > Arthropoda > Insecta > Orthoptera > Gryllidae > Gryllus > Gryllus bimaculatus. Next base: position 126,678 of record BOPP01000017.1, read on the forward strand.
ATCTGGAATAACAAATGAAAACTAATATATATATATATATATATATATATATATATAATTATAATATATATATATATATATATATATATATAATTCAAAATGGTTTTACTGTATTTCAAAGTATTCTCTGCGATGATCATTGCATTTTTACATTGGTTTGAACCAATTTTCGTAGCACTTTTTCCATTCCTATTAAGGTAATCCAAAACCTGCACTTTGAACCCATCGACAGCTTCTTCTAGCATCGAAATACGTTGGCCGCGTAGTTTATTTTTCACGAACGGGAATAAAAATAATTTAAGCTGAATTTATCTATAACTTTCGCCGACAGGAAAATTCGAATGTGATTAAAGAAGTCAAAATGTTGGTTTGCTAGCTGCTCGACGTAAGAGTCCACTCGAAGTTTTTCAAGGTCGTTAAATGTCGTCGCAATGTGGTACTCTTGAACATCATTAAGGGTTACCTTAAGCCGAAATATATTATGATTTTGTATTTCTGAAAACCTAATGATTGTCTTAATGACGAAAGTTTTTCATATTTGAGAGTTAATCATTCTGTTACGTTCAAGGACTGTACAATAAGCGCCCATACAAATTCAACTAAAGGTTGTGTAATTAAGCGGGTAATATCACGCCACAAAGTTGAAAGTAATTTTGATACCTCTCTTAATACATGCGTCGTAGAAAGTGGAGAAAGGATAAGCAAAAATTCAGTAATTTTCTATAAATCATTTAAACGATTATAATTTCTACGAATATGTGAGTTGATATTTATTATCTTGCACTCTCTGAGCTGGGAAACGGCAAATTTTCAACATAAAACCTCTTATTACCTGTTTCAGTTTACGAAAAAGTGGATAAATTTAGTTGCTAAATGTAGAAAAAAATCCTCTACCACGTTATGTAGCCAGAATTCATGTTTTGTGCGTTCTTCATACCGAAAAATCGATTAACGGAAAAAGCTCCGTCTGTCCATCTGTCCTACTGTCTGTGCACAACGCTAGCACACAAACCGTTCTGCCGATTTTCTCTGAAATTGATATTCACCAATCGTTCTGGCTGATATCGTGGCTCCTAGAATTTGAAAACGGTATTTTAATTTTAATGACGGTTACGGTACACGAGGCCTCTCATACATTTTCGAAATTTTCAAAAAATGGCTCCAAATTTATTGATTAAACTTTCATGTTTAATTGTGCAAGGACGTTTAGGAGGATGGGGCAGGTCTTATTTTCGTTAAAATTCCTGATTTTTCGAAAATGAAAAAAAAAATTAACATTTTTTTGGCGTCTTCCTACAACTATAATATTGAGGATAGATATTTTTTCCTCAATAAAATCTGTTTCTTAAACATAGATCTTGAAATAATGTCATGCTCAACGTTTAGAAAATATGAGTAATTTTCGTATAATATTTAGTAAAGTTAAGAAGGTAAACTTGACGAACAGACAGACGAACAGACAGACGAACAGACAGACGAACAGACAGACGAACAGACAGACGAACAGACACACGAACAGACACACGAACAGACACACGAACAGACACACGAACAGACACACGAACAGACACACGAACGATTATTATTGATTTTGGAATCAAGAAAATTGTTGAACAGAATTGTGCCACTCAATCTAGTAGGCTTATCGCTGGCTCTTTACCATCACTGATCACAATATTCGTACCATGTTTGTTCTATGTAAAGATTATTTTCTGGGCGTGGATACTTGCCAGACAGTGTAACATCTAGAAAATTGACATTTGACTGCCATTAACACAATTGTATCGGCTTTTTAAGTATATTTGTGATAGAATGAAACACATGCAACAAGCTCAGTGATTAGGAAATCTCTCATATTTGTATGTCAAGAATGTGATAATAAGAACTTATTAAAAAGTCCCAAGTGTGAAACTAGTCATTTCTTCATGAAAGGTTAAGCTGAATTGTGTAGATATATACTTCAGATACATTTGAAATTCGATTGGTTTTTAAATAAAAATACGGAGGTAAGAAATCACGTAATATGTAAAGAATATCAAAGAAAGAATTACTGGAAAATTGTGAAGTAAATTTGAGACATGCTTAGAGATGATTTTAAATACATAAATCTTAATTAATGTATGAAACTACGTATGCAATTTATGATGATCAGTATATCACTTGAAATTTATAACTCTTCCTTTCCATAAAAGTCAGATAAAATTGTATACTTGTGCTCTTAAAAAATACATCATGACTGAACGAATTGAATGTTGTCGACTAAAATTTCATGAATGTATTTGTTTAAATGATTCGTGTAAACTATTAGTAATTTGTGTCTTTTTTTTTTTTCAGATATACTCGACTTTTTGAGAATCACAATCAGTTTGCAAAAACTACATCAAAAATGGACGTGTCTTTTGAACCGATTAAGAATCCTGTATTTGATGAACTAGTAGCTCATTGTAAAATGACTTACTCGGAGCAAATGTCATTTGTACACCCTTCCAAATGTGTTCTACCAAATCAGTATGATAAATATGCAGAGAGGATATTAAACTTTGAAATACGTGAAGATGATGTGTGGATTGTTACCTACCCTAAATGTGGTGAGTGATATCTCTTGGGTTTTGTTTCACATTTCAGTAATTTTTCCTTGAATAAATTTTTATTGAAATATTAGCTGTACCCGTAACTTTTTTAAATTTATTTATTCAAGGTCACTTTATTACATGTAGGTCATTAGTGATCCCAATCATTATACAATTGTATAGGCAAACATAGTCATTACAATTTTACGAAGAATAAATGTATTAAACTTAATCACATTTTCACAAATTATGTTTAATCTAACTAACGCACTAATACAATATTCATAGATATATAAAGCTGTACAATTTTGTAATTTATATGAGTTTTACCACTATGGCACATCCGTCTGTGAAATTGAACAACGATTTTAGGGTTCCTTCCATTTTCAGAAGTTTCCTTATATTACCTGTAGCAGGGCATTCAAGAACGAGATGGAAGGTGGAGCTGCTGCACCACTCTTTGGACAGAGTTCCGGATCTAAACTATTGAATCGAAGGCAGAAATTGATATTGAAATTACCTATTCTTAGTCTTGTAATTACAACCTCTTAAGGCCACTCCACAATAACCCGTGAACGCGGACAGAAACGTAAAGAAAGTTGAAAGTTGACGGACATAACCGGCAGGCGTTCGTAACACGACGTGAACGCTATACAGGAACGGGAACGGAAAGAATGGTCAACATTCATCTTGGTCTGGGAACGGGAAGCTAGCCGACCGATTACAGCAAAGGCGGCGTAGCTTTCCTGCTGATCGAGCGCACGACAATGGTCTGGAGCGGCATTGAGTGTGTCATGTTGAGGTTAGAGCGTGGATTTGCGAAGTTAGGCTTTGATAGTCAGTTTTATTAATTGATACAAAACGTCTTCAATTTTTGTGGATGGAAACATGGAAGAACTCATCGCGAAGATCAACGCGTACCATGTGGGAGTAACGTTGGATTCTCTGCAACACTTGATAGCGGCGATGGGCGGCGACTTTAAGATTCTTGTCATAGAAGTCGGTCCACGTAGACGTAATATCGTAAATAAGCCTACACTCATTGGATTGTGGTTTGGGGACCAAGAAGCATCTAAATGAATTTACTAAATATTTATCTCCCTCTCCGTCTCTCTCTCTCCCTCTCCCTCTCCGTCTCTCCCTCTCCGTCTCTCTCTCTCCCTCTCCCTCTCCCTCTCCGTCTCTCCCTCTCCCTCTCCGTCTCTCCCTCTCCGTCTCTCCCTCTCCGTCTCTCCCTCTCCCTCTCTCTCTCCCTCTCCGTCTCTCCCTCTCCCTCTCC
>BOPP01000017.1:130807-265148 GCA_017312745.1 Gryllus bimaculatus
TCTCTCTCCGTCCCTCTCTCTCCGTCCCTCTCTCTCCGTCCCTCTCTCTCTCCGTCCCTCTCTCTCTCTGTAACTGGGTCAGAGAGAGGCGTAGAGGTAGAGGGAGAGAGAGGGAGAGAGGAAGAGTGAGAGAGAGAGAAGGAGAGGGAAGGAGAATAAGGAAGACGAAGGGCAGAACAACGTCGCCCGGGTTCCGCTGGTTTCTTATAAATTGCAGTGTAGATATTTCAATGACTGATACATTAACTTGGAATATTTTCACTTTTCCTTTCATTATAGGTACTACATGGACTCAAGAAATGGTATGGCTTTTGGTAAACAACTTAGATTTTGAAACAGCTAAAAAGGATGACATTGTGCAGAGAGGACCCTTCATTGAGTAAGTAAAGAATCTACAAGAAAAATTACAATGTTTCTTTCTTTCGTATGTTCACACTGCACATTTCGTATTACTGAGACAGTATATTAATAACTACATCTTAAGTTATGATGTTATATTTATGTCATATAAAGACAATGCGTGCCCAAACTACTGTGAATTTGTAGCAAATAATTTGATATCAAGCCATAATACAAACAATATGTGCATATTTTGTCCATCTAGGATAATGATATCAAAATACAGAGATTGAATATGTCAACATTTTTCTTCTAATTTCAGACTTTCTAGTCTTTCGCTTCCCATGGAAGGAAAATGCACTGATTGGATAGAATATTTAGACCAACAACCGAGCCCTCGTTGCATCAAAAGTCACTTACCAAAAGAACTTTTGCCTCTTCAGCTCTGGACCAAAAAGCCGAAAGTAAGTTAGATGGTTACTTTTAGTTTAAAATGTTGTTGTTGTTATTATTATTATTATTATTATTATTATTATTATTATTACTATTATTATTATTACTATTATTATCACTATTACTATTGTTTTCATCCTCTTGTTGTTCATGGGAAGTGTAAATTATGCGGATAATTTTCTTATAATACTCAGTCAAAATCCATTTAAAAAGTGATATTCATAGGTTATTTCACGTATTTCAGGTTTTTTGTATCATAAAATATAACTATTTTCTCTGCTAAAGAAGTGCAATAGTAGATCTATAAAAAAAATTTAACGGCAAAGTCTCAAACAGTCGAAGTGTCAGTGTACGTCATATGTACCTTGATGCTTTGATTTTTTGTGGCTATTCTATTCAGAGAAGTAATCCAAACGGATAGTCCTGTAACTGTATTATCTGAAAAAGCTGTTTAACAACATAAAACGATTACGTATTTTGGTGTTCACGAAACAAATTTTCGACTTTATTCTCATTCTACATCTCTACTTGGGTGTTTGACGAAAACATCTAAAATTATATTTCTTCAATAAAATTACAAAAACGGATTGGATAAAACGAGTACAACGTAGTCGTCATATAATTAGTATCGTTTGCTGTAACAATCTTTTTTCTCACCCAACAATAACGTAGGTAAATAAATTGTTTTAATGTCAAATATGAGGGAACGGAGTCAACAATGGACTCAGGCGCACTTTTTTCTCTTTTACCCTTATTTAGTTCAGGAGTTAGTATTTCATGGTTTAGGATTTTCATTGTTAGAGCCCTCTTTAAGGTAGTATGTTTGTTATGTCTACCGCGATGAAGTACCCCGAAAACATACTTTATATGAAAACAAAATCTCTGTTCTTCAAGATAGTAAGAAACAAAAATGCCCTTGTTCTAATTTTTGAATTAAATAAGTTTAAATTAGTACAGGCACTTATGGAACTTTCGTAGATTTGTTTTTTTTAAGTTATTGAAGAAGTCATACGGTTACTGTACTTTTTCCTTTTATTCAATACGTAGTAATTTTTTTAGTAACATACATCAACAGGCATTCTGAAAAATAATTGATAAAAAATTGCAGCGAAATTCATTGCAACCGGAAGTATTGGGTCTCGGCTAAGGATTTAATATGTGCAAATCATGACATTATCACCAATTTTTTCTTGGAATTCGAGATAAAACCACTTTAACTTAAAATTTTGTACCACAAACATATTTTTGACGATAATTCACTTTCATTGTTAACAATGTGGACTGATATTCAACGCAGAAAGAAAGAAAAGTACGAGCGCCGAAGTCAACCTAACCTCTATTAGGTATAACCAACGTATGAAAATGAAAAATCATGAAATAGACTAAATTTATTAGTAAACATTGTTTTTCTAGCGACACTATTTAATACTTCTCTTTTAAGTATTTACAAATAAATACTGAATGCTCCATTACCGTTTACAAGCGGCTATTGTTAATCTGTAGATGAAATAAATGGTCGAGTGTTTGTCTAACAACTGGCACGAACTTATCACCTTAATCCTAAATGATAGTTTCGTCTTTTCGCCTGTCGAATGTTTACCAAAGGATTCGACATTCAAACGATGGGTAATTGTTTCTTGGAAAGTCCGAGGTTTACTTGCAGATAGGCCTGCCCTATAACACATTAATATCGAATTATATCTGCTGTTGTGGGTTACAGTTTTATATACGAATAAAGTATACGTTGGATGAGGTATTAAAAAAGGGAAGGGAAATCATCTGTAACCCCATGGAAAGGACATCAATCATAGAAACTGTTTAAATTACTTATGTCTTCGTCACAGCTCAAAAAAAAGTTTAACCCTAATTTTCAGAAAATGACTGTAATGTATTGTAAAATTCATGTGAAAGAGGTTCTTAAATACATAAAATATGATCATGATATTGCTATTCATTCTGGGGTTCGTCATTCACTCCTCTTCAAAATTGGTGTTCTTGAGGTATCAGAATAGCATTGGTATGTCTCTGGTAATCTCGTTTTCAGAGAAACAATTGAATGAACGGCTCTATCGACGCACAAAAATCAATTGTTTTCGTTGGATATCCCGGTTGAACATATCGGTTGTTAGTACAAGAATTTAAAGAACAGTTAGGCATATATAAAATAAAATAAAAATATTGCTTATTTATTAAAATAAAACGCAGTTCAAAGGATAGATCTATTACATTCTACAGAAGATACTACGAGGACTATTTGAGTTATAGAACCAGATACATGTACGAATTATATGTACGTTACTGAAGCTACAACTAATCTAGTACCCCTAGCTAGAATTTAAAAAAAAATCGCTGTTTTTCGGGGCACGATTACTACTTTTTCTTCTTATGAAGTACCTTCGAAAGACCAAGAAAGTAAAAATCAGCTTTCATTTTCAGATTGTGTACGTAGCAAGAAACCCAAAAGATGTCTTACTTTCCAACTTCCATCATCATCAAACATGGTATGGGTACGACGGGTCTCTTGATCTTTTTGCAAGAGCTTTCGTGGAGGACGTTCGTAAGTACTGAAAATATGGCAGAACCACTCAGTAATGAGTTCATAACTAAATCCCAAAGAGGTGTTGGAAGTGTTTCAGAGGCTTGCAAGTTTAGGTGTCTTATTTTTTTGTAAGGCTTTCAAATTATTTTATTAAAAAAAACTAATTGTCTTACTAGTTGCCATACATCAGTGAATTTTTAATTTCTGGTTTTATATTCATTAAAACTAAATGCAGTTCTTTTATAGTTGATCATTACGTTCAGTTCAATGTAAACGTAACCTCAATTTTGAAATATATTAAAACAATAAATGCTAAAACTAAAGATTTCATTTATGAACTGCCCATAATAAACTCAACTTTCTATCTTACATTAAGTGCGCATTACAGGCAAATTGTCTGACAAATTGAGAAAGCTAATTAGACATTCGCATGTTTAATTTCTTAAACACATTCTCACTAGTCTGGGCTCAAATATTTGGAAAGTATACTCAAAATCTATACTCAAATATTATTCATAACGTGGATTTTCTGCAAAGTCGAAAGGCGGCTTCTATTACAGAATAAACTTTGTCAAACAATGTCGTCGTGATAATAAGCAACAATAAGCGCGTTAATTTGGTATGAAAGAAGTTTCCCATGCGAATTCTTTAAATCTGATTCAAGTTCACTCAAATTGTATCAATAAATTGTTTCTTGTATATACGCATAGCTTTTAGATAATGCAATTAAACTATAAAAACATTACAAAACTGGTATTTATGCATAATATTCCTTCTGTATGTTACAGTTATTTACGGTCCGTTTTGGGAACACATCCTTGATTTCTGGGCCATAAAAGAAGAAAACGTTCTCTTCAGTACTTACGAAGACATGAAAAAAGTATTCTTATTTCAGTGTACTGCGTTTACTCTTAACAAGAATATTTTTTTTAATTGCTCTTGTTTCAGGATCTGCCAGGTGTTATTCGTAAGACATGCAAATTTTTGAACAAGAACTATAGTGAAGAACAACTAAAAGAATTGGCGGACCACTTGAGCTTTGAAAAAATGAAAGTCAATCCTGCGGTGAATTATGAGAAACTAATGCAACCGTATCGCCAAAAGCACCAAGTGAAGAATGACTACATGCGCAAGGGGGAGAGCGGTGCCTGGAAGAAAGATTTGCCGGAGGAAATCATCTCCTTGATCGATACCTGGTCGCGGAAAAAATTGGTTGGATCTAATTATCTGCATTACGATTAAAGTTTGAAGTGGGAATATTGCGTCCACCTTAAACATTTATAAATCACATTAAATAAATGAGATTGAGGAATTATATTATTTCAGTATAATCAGTAAATACGTGTGTTTCTCACTTGGAAAAACACTCACTATTAGGAAACAAAATCTCGATTTTAATTTATACCTGAATAAGAGGAAACACTGAAGCGGCATAAATTTGGTTCGGATCATAACTATGATAAATATACATTTTATATACAATATACTGAATTTATATTTCTTTCTTAGAAATAAATGACGTAGAAATTGACTCACGAGGAATACAACCACAACATGGATAAGCTTTACCTCTGTAGTGTTTATACAAGAAGTCTCTTCAAAAGGTCTGAACATTTTTTTTGGCTTATTTAATCATTTAATTAAAAAAAATTAATAGGTAGCAACTGGTAAATGCGGTTCTTACAGGGCATGCATAGTGTGATAAAAGTTCAATTTTTAGGACTAGTGAGACGATTCTCAAATTTTCAGATAAATCTGTGAATGCAATAAAGAAGAAAAATTTTTTCACCTGACCGCAACTCCTACCACTGACCTTCATGTATTATTAACTGATTTGTGTACTTGAATTAAAATAAAATGGAAGTCAGTAAGACTGTCGAAAAAACTATTGTTTGTCACATGTAGTAAAAGTGATTTTATTTTGCTCGTGAAGCTCCTCTGTCCATTGGCCTCATACCACAACATTTCCTACTCGCAAAACAAAATGTCATTTTTACCACAAATATCCATTATTTAACTTGCACCGTGTGCAGTTATACTTAACGTCATTAGACAAACAACTTGTAATAGTTGTAATGTATATAGTTGAAGTTTGTAAAGCGAGACCGAGGCTTGTAACAGCTAAGACGGAGTTTCATTTATGCATCGGCAGTGTATTGTTCAATAATTTTCGTAATGCCACCATATTATAAGAAAAATTCACACAACAAATAAAATGTCTTGTCAGTATTCTTCTAAAAAACACTCATACGCACCGAGTTGATGGAGCGGCCCGCAAAAAGGTGGCTACTTCAAATACCATAAAATTCCAAAGGAACCCCCTAAAAAGGACTGATACTGAAAAACACAGAGAATGGAAGGTAAAAATGGTGGAAAAAGGTAGTCAAATGCCGCATTTTCTCTCTCGTTCTCTCGTAAGCGCAAAACGTCCCTTTTTATGTGCGCTATTGGTCGGGGTCTACGTTTCGAAATATAAGGAACCAGGTAGTGTTATTCAGTTTGTCTTTGCAAAACTTGTCAACACAAGTCTGGTCGCGCAAGACTCAATAGAAGCTTGATGAAGGGCACTGCTAGGGTCATTAAAGTTCATCGCAACAGATGTCCTTAATCAAAAATCAGAATATGATAATGAAGTGAATTTAAAGGACCCTCAGATGAACACCGTTCCAGGGCCCTGCTCATACCCTACAACCGATTGTTCGGAAAGGAAATCGCATTAAAAATTCGTTGGACGCCGCACCGATCGTTACGAGTACTTACCTTTCATCTGTTTGGTTGTCTTAAGTGGTTGCAATAGTATAACATTATGAAAACATTAATTTTTTTGTATTTTTAATTTAGACTTTTCAAACTTTCGGGAACTAAAATAACTTCGAAGGCAATACATTACTCGTATTCGTTCGGGTCACCCACCAACCTCGCATTCAACTCTTAACACACATCTTGATGTAGAGATGTAAAATTGTATATAATATTTACATATTATGTTAACGGAATTTTGATGAGCTGTAATTTTGGTTGCAATACCCGAGTATGGTAAGTTTGGTTCGTGCATCTATCACTTAAATGAGATTAAAATTCTTTTTTGAGAAATAAGTTAAGCAACAATTACAACTACATCTTGACAGAAAAATTGTCCAAAATTCATTCTCATGTCGAGAGAACAGTAATCGCAGTACTTTATTCACCAAATCAATCTTAACAAGAATGTAAAATCATATTTAAATATAAAAATATAAAGTAACACACACAAATGATGATCATATTAATTTAAAAATAAAATGATTGAGTAAGACTTCGTAATTGATTATCAGTTTCTGCAATTATTAAATTGGCAATTAAATAAGCACCGTTTACCGTTGCCAACACACGATCGAGGCTAGAGAGGCTGCATATTGAAGCCACTTGACTCTTCCGTGGGGGCAGGCAGTGTCATAATTCGCCTGCCTAAGAATGAAATGTATGCGTCGTGTGTTGGCAAAACCTACTACCGTTCACGTACGTTCATTATGGGGCTTTTCCTCATACAGGGCGAAGAAAGCCATCCTCCGAACGTATATCCAGATACATTGATTGATTAGTGATTTTAGGTGTGTCTGCCGCTAAGGACATTGGTCCTGTACGTATAGTGCATGTATCTTTTCCTCGGGAGGTGGCGGAGGTCTTCCACTGGTGGATGGAAATCCACCGCCGACCTACCGTCGGCATGCGAGGGTTTTCCCGACCACGGATTTTCCCACCAGAGAGGCACTACCCCAACCGGGACAAGCTGTAAGCTCCCGACAGGTATTCCGACATGTGTGGTAGTGTAGTGCATGTATGTGCAAGTGTGAATAAGTAGGGGGTAGGACAGGACAGGAAGAGGGAGGAAAGATCGCGTGAGGTCCGTGGTCTGTTTGGTAGGGTACCGCTCAGGCATTTGCCACTAAACCACGGAAAACTATAGACGCAAGCAGCCAGCCGTTAGAATTCTCCTCCAGACGGCGAGAACTCGACCTAGCTATCTAACCAGTGCCAAAAACCCTTCCACCGTCGAGCTTCGAACCTAAGACCCCCCAGTTAGAAACATTGCAGTCTAATCAGTAGATACCTTGTGCCACCTCTCTCGGTTTCAGAAAGAGAGGAGCGTGATTGCACGGGTTCGTGTCATGAGACGCTGGTACTGAGAAAATATCACGTACTACGAAAATGACTTTGATAATGTGTATTCATATCTCCAGTTGAAAAATACTCAAAGAAATTGAATGAGCCATTAAAATTGTAAGTTTGTTTAATTATTAGTGGCAGTTGTATTACTATTTTTTATTTTATTACAATTTAAGTAGTGCAGTGTTGTGTTATGAAGTGGAGAGAAAGGAATGCGTAAGGAATGCACGACAGTTAAGAGTAGTGCAATGCAGTGAAGTGATGTCTAGTAGGGCTTGGCAGTGAAATTTCGTACCATTTATTATTAATTATTGTTGTTTTCAATTTACTACTCTCTTGTAATTTATTGTTAGTCAATGTCAATGTTAGTCAATGTTGTTAATTCATGTAAAGTTAAGATATTCTTCCATCAAGTTGCAAAATTTAATTGCAGAATTAATTATAAAGCTAAATCTAAATATAAAAATTGTATAATGTGTTTTCACACTAGTTCACTAGTTTTAAACTAGTTCACATTTATCAGCAAATGTTCTACCTACTCCAAGGCATCGCTACAAGTTTTTAGAGATTTGCATAATTGATCACATAAAAATATTTTTGACTATCAAACTATGCAATTGCTAAAACACATCAACAGCATATAAACATAAGATGTTTTTAACGAATGTAATAAGGGCAGGAGTTCATATATTCATCAACAGTACGGTATATTGCTGTGAACACATTAATTTTAATGGAATTTCTAAGCTGTCGCATTATTTTTTCAATTATACCAGCTATTAATACATTGCGGATCTGATACTGGAGAGATCGCAACGCAGAGTTTGATTGCTCTTTACTTATACTTTTACTGTATTTGTGGATTCTTTCGTAGATATCTGCTTTTGCCAAATCATCGCATCCTCGCACGGAAATGTACCTAGTTTAATTCCTGTAGGGATTACTAATAGGCTCTAGCGCTGTGCCACGGTCGTTCTCAAGGCCAATTACACTGAGATGCTGTTCCACATTCATTCGCACAATATCGCGAGCGCCAACGCAGTGGAAAAGAGGCGAAACCCACTCTTGGGTTCTCTTTGCATATATAGACCAATTAATCAAATAAAAGGTAAGTTCATTGTGAAATTACACTCATAATTTTACTACAAGTTTAATAAGGAATGCTGTGTGTGCAACATAATTTCTCGCAGAGTATGGTCGTCCCTTCCATCTTCCTAATGTTGTCATCGTCACCATCATCAACATTATTATTATTATTATTATTATTATTATTATTATTATTATTATTATTATTGATACTGTAATATTGTGGAACCGTCTGTTGTTGATCTCTTGTATATTAGATACCATACAAAGTCCAAAATTTAGCAAACTTCTTATCTCATTTTCAGATTAATTTTCAATAGTTCTAAATATTATTGAACATTTCAGGGGATCATAATTTGTGTCAGTTCATCATAATCAGTTTTATCATAATTTGTGAAGAATTAATGTATAACGGGGAGTAACATACCCTACAAAGATATATTGCGTGAATAAAATAATAAAACCGACACATCATTAGTTAAATTAAATATTCAATTATGTATCTAATCATTGGGATTTTGACTAATAATTGTTTCTTGTATAAAAGAAAATACTTTTTGGAGATGTGGATGCGTTTATTATACAAGAAGATAATGATATTATGACAATTTCAATTCATGAACTTGGGCACACACATTAAGATAAAAGCGACAAATATTTGAAAATCAAAATAATGTACATTTGTCTAAAAATAAACCTTATATATAGGTAATATTATACATTTGATTAACGAACGTGACACTAAGAAATGTATCAGTTATAGACAAAATAGTGATTTGTAACAGCTTCACTAATACATTAACTTGTTTTACCATATAAAATAAAAATTGTTGCAATCTCTTGCATTATTGCCATAATTGTAATGCAGTTTGCTTTAGTTTCTGATATTTACGATCTCTTAGGACATAGACTGGTTCAGTTGATCAATTTTATTTTATACTGTTTCAGTTGTTAAATTTTCAGCTCTGAACAATTATAAAAAGGGTTTAGTCAAAGAACATTCGTCGGGTACAGTCAGCAATGTCCTTCGGACACAGACCTGAATGTTGCTAACAAGATGAGATGAGCAATGAGAGATGTTAGTAGAGGCATACTAATTCACATTGTATGTTTAAAGTTATTTTTGGTGCATGCAGAGAAGAATTCTGTTTATGAATCGGAGGGGATGGTGGCACTTGTTTGAAATAAGGATTCCCCGTTGATCTTAATCTTAAGCAACTTGTTTTCTCTGGGCCCACCTGTAGTTAAGTAAACTGTTAGATTACCAAACAATTCCAAATTTCGGGTTAATTTGAATCATTAAAGTTCAACAAAACTGTCAGTATTTTGATACCTCCCAAAATAAATGTTACGCTCACCACAAAACGCATTGAATATTATTTACAGATGTTAATGTAACATTTACACAAACATTGCACAATAGATGGAAGGAGTGGCAAAACAAAACCTTTCTTCGTATTTTTGTCAGTCATGTGTAATGCATAATTTGGATATTGTAATGTTTTGTAATGATGAAATGTAACTTAACATACTAATTATCTCGAATATTTCACAACTGTCAGTAATAAAATATCCAATCAGTATTCATGGGTATCAATGTGTATTCAGGGTATTCATAAGGGGTCTCGTAGTACCCGTAGTGGATTAGCATGGTGAACTACCCACCCACCTATGCCTATGCCTAAGTCACTGTCTGTGGCTACCGCAAGTTAGATATAACCAGATATGTAATGTTTTTCGGCACTTTTTATTCCAAACAAAGTATTTATAATTTCAAGCAGCGCTAGTGAATACACAGAATGTTATTGTGGTGGAATGGGCCAAAAGCCTGACATAACGTATCCAACATACATCCTAGGAAAATTAAAACTGTTTATTATAAACATTAGCACATCTTCGTTATTTTCGTTGAAGGTCTGTGAACCGCATTATTGCGGAAATAATTCCCCAAATTATTGGAAGTATATATTAATATTACAATAATAATCCTGTCGAAATATATATTGATCAGAAAGATGAAATATTTATAAAAAGTAATTGTCTAATTTGTTTCAGCGGTATGTCTAAGGTAACCGCCACCCCGCATCAAAATGAGGCTTACAACAAAGTTGCAGCTAAAAGTAAACTGATCTACACTGAACCTTTCGTAGTCTATAATCCATCTAAATGCGTACTACCAGACTACTACAAGCACGATGTAAACCGAATACTTAACTTTGACGTCCGTGAAGATGATATTTGGGTGGTCACGTATCCTAAATGCGGTGAGTATGGAATTCAGCTCTCCAAAACATTTGATAAGCTGTTTTACATTACAAGTAAATCCCATCGTTACAGTCAGGGGTTGGTGACATCAGGTGGGATAAATCTCCGCGTATGTAATTGCTTTTAATATATCTCAGCTGTATGCAGTACTGAGGAAAAGAATTGGATTGGTTCGAGAAGAGCTGGATAGAGATGTAAGTGGTATCTGTTTTCAGAGACCTTGAGACAATGTATCTCAAATCGTGGCTGAATAGATGTGCTGATGGATATGTTTATCACAATCGTCGAGTACATTAGAACTTTTTGGTATCTAACTTGGTACACACGTCCAAATTTACGACTCTTTTAATGTTGTTAGAAGGATCTTTAAGTCATTTTAATTTAAAGGATACTTCAAAATTACGAATATGTAGCTCGGAGGACATTTTAAAAATTTTCTCAAAAAGAGCCTTAAATTTGTTCGTTCAATTTTGTGCTCATAAATAAGGTCGTATTTTCATTACCACCTCTGAACTGTTCAAAATTACAAACATTTCTTTCAACCTGCCGCACCCCTTCATTATAGAATCTTGATATTTATTTCGTAATTTAATCAATTTTCGAAAATGAGATCTTTAAATCACTTCATATGCATTCAAAAATATAATTTTCGTTTAATAATGAGTCTTATCGTGAACACCGTTCGAAAATCTTTAAATAAGGGTTTTCAAAAACTGCTTCCACTCCCAAGAAATTCTCGATAAAGTACGTCTTGTCTAAGATCCTCATTTCAATTATACCATTACGGAGACTGAAAATGTTTTTTTTACAAAACAGTAGCAAAAGTAGAAATATTCCAAGAAGAAAAATTAAACCATGCTATCGTTAAATTTTCTATAGGATTAGTTAGTTTTGAGAAATATGTTTACTAACGATTGAAAAACTGAAAGTTTTAAAGCTAAAGAAGCTTTGCAGAACATTCCATGAGTAAGTCGGGGAAATATTTCTGTACACCTCGCATCTCTTTGTTTAATTTGTTGTCGTGTTAGTTATCTAATCTCTCGAAGTAGAACATTAAATAGTACAATTGAGTTTGATGTTTCTTTTAATTGTATTTATTCTAAATAATATGAACCGATCCAAGTTTTCTCGATGTCACACACATTTAAGATGTATGTTATTTCTGACGAAGGCGAGAACACTTGGAACAATATGAGAAAGTCTGAGATTGATAGCTGACAAACAAATAGTTGACATTTTTGTCTACTTTTTTCATCAGATTCAATATGTCATAATAAACATTTAAACTTGTTTAGGGACCACGTGGACGCAGGAAATGGTGTGGCTTCTTGTGAACAATTTGGATTATGAGAAAGCCAAACAGTCTGACATTATGCAGAGATTCCCCTTTATTGAGTGAGTACACAGTTTCTCGATAATAATCATCTTTTCATCGTCTATCTATCTACATAACTATTACCACCATGGTCAAATCAATGTGTCCTAGCTGTAAAGTTCAAAAATATAATAGCATCATGATGATTCCAGATATTCCACAAAGACACAGAGATCCTAATGGTGAGTCGAATTGGTGGGCTTAAGACTCAGAGGCACAACCAGGGACTTTCTACAGGGAGGGATATACTGTGTAGTGTACAAATGTTTCAGCAGAATCGATGTTTTTTGTGTAATGACTCTTTCATATATACTGAATTTTAAATTTAATTTGATGTTTATTTTAGTTCTTTACAACCGTTTCAATGTTTTATTAAAAAATTAGTATTTTATTTGGAAATATGTGCCATCGGCGTCGGGACAGGTGAAGTGGAAGGGGCTGCAGCCCCATGAGACCCACGCCGCCCTGGGATGATACACTGATATTGCTAATCTTAGGAGATAAATTCCACTGTCTACACAAATCAAGAATTACGCAAATTGATGAGCTTGGGTATTTGAAAATGAATTCACGAAATCGAAAGGAAGCGTAATAATTTTCTCACAATTTCCGCGACAAACGAAGTTTAAGAACTGTAAAACCTATATCCGGGTACCTGATGTAGGACTTAGATTATGCAGAAATAACGTTAACAACATCGATCTAAGAATATAAACAATGTGTTGTATTTAAATGCTGCAACTTGTGAAATTATTATGTGCTTGTAACACATAATAATTACACAAATAATAATTATACGAGTGCTCTGATTGCCTGTTTTGTTTTATTTTATTTTGTAAGATTGTCAGAATTGGAGTGTTATTGTCAGAAACCGGAATAGATCATCGAATAATTCTGTGGATAAAAGAATTTCTTACGGGGCGCACTCAAACAGTCAGAATAGGAGACAAATATTCATCAAAAGCCGATGTAACCTCGGGGGTCCTCCAGGGGAGTGTGTTAGGGCCTTTGTTATTCTTAGCGTTCATTAATGACATTGCAACTGGATTAAAATCAAAAGTTAGACTTTTCGCCGACGATTGCATAATATAGGAGTATTGGCTCGTCTGAGGACGAAAATGTTTTACAGAAGGATCTTAACTGTTTATAGAACTGGGCGTGCAGAAATAAGATGGAATTAAATCCGGAAAAGAGTAAATTCATTTGCTTTACCAAGTCTCGCTCGAACGTACGCTCCAGTTATGAATTAGGAACTAACGTTATACCACGTGTAAAAACTGTAAGTATTTGAGTTTGGTCCTGCGAAGCGACTTAGGTTGGTCAGATCATAGTAACAATACGGTTAAAAAATCCTGGAGAGCGCTGCACTTTGTAATGCGTATTCTAAAAAATACTAGTCCAAATGCCCGATCCCTAGCATATACTACACTTGTTCGTCCAATTTTAGAATACGGAGCGGCATGCTGGGACCCGTACAGAAAAGGGCAAATCGAAGCGTTAGATAAAATTCAAAACGGGCCTCAAAGTTTGTAAATCACGGGTGCGTTGGTGACGAAGGAGAAGAATGGGAGTCCTTATCTAAGAGAAGGGAACTGGCGCGTTTATGCGGTAAAAGATTACAGAAATCAGATTATAAAATCAGAGGAGACCATCCTTGGAAAATACGATCTAGAAAGCAAAGAACTGATGTAGGCAAGTTCTCCTTTGTGAATCGCACTGTAGTAGATTGAAATAAACTACCTGAAGAAGCACTAGAGGCTCTTTCTTCTAATGTAGCCAAATTTAAAAATGTGCTTCATTCCATTAGATCATCTCGAATAATACTGACAGAGACACTTATCTTTATTATTATTTTTATTATTATTACTTTTATTATTATTATTACTATTATTATCATTATTATTATACTATTACTGACAAATGTATCATTGTTAATGTCATTAGCTTTGGGGAAATTCATAAGTTATTATTCTTTCTTATATTGTTATTGTTATAATTATTATCGTCATGTCCCTTACACAGTGAAGTGAAGTGTAGTGTAGTGGAGGAAAGGGAGTGTAGTGTAGTGTAGTGTAGCGTAGTGTAGTGAAGTGTTATGTAAACTAGAAGTGAATTTAGAGTTGGCTAGAAATAAATTGGAACTATGATATCGACCCCTAATTCTAATAGTAAACCTAATTGTAAATGTTGAAAATGTTTAGTAATTCTAATTCTAATTGTTATCATGTTTGCCACCCAGCGTTAGCTCAAAGCGAACTTTAATAAATCTATCAATCTATTGTTGTATTTTGTTAGGTTTTTCTTGTAAACATTACCAGATTTTTTGTTTATTTATGGCCGCATCAACTAATAGGTCATTATTGACCACATTATTGATTTTAACGTTAGGGTATCCGTAAGAATCTGTTATCAAGAGGACCACCAGGTAGCATCTCCGCGTACGCGCCTCTTTACACGCGCTCCTGCGTCACTACTCAGCGGTCAGAATTGGGAAGGAATTATGATGGTTCACAAGGGATAGACAAGCCTCTAAAAAGCAGAAGTTCTTTTTATCGGAACAAATTTCACATGAGATTGTTTGAGAATCGAACTTGGTGAAAGGCAAGCTACTTTTCCGCTTACCCACGAGATGGCCCTATTACCATATTTTGATTAACCTTTTAGTTTATTTATATTTTTACTATTCCTCTCTTTACAACTGTATAGGTATAGTATTAAAATCATCTCAACATACGATCCAGAACGTTCGATCGCAAAATACTTCTTGAAATTGTTTCCTGCTGAAATATCATATGCATATCAAGATTAAGGTATGTTAATGTTACTTCAAAGATGGTTCAGATGGCGAGGTGGCGAGGATTTGACGTCACTGTCATAATTAGAAGCTTTTGAGCTGAAACGGTATAAATAGATTTGGAATGAAATATATAGTTGCGTTTTTCTGAAGAGATTTAAGATAATTTAATTCTAGAGGAACATCACTTTAAGCTCCTCTGATATTTTCCAAATTTTGTGAAAAATGGTTTTAAGTTTATTTATTTCGTTCTTTCTTTGCTCCAATAGATAAACGTATACTTATAAGAATGGCGTAAGTCTTGATTAAATGTTCGTTAAAACCTTTGAAATATCTAAAATTACAAAAGTTCAAATTTATCTTTGAATCTCACTTAAGCCAGACATTTCTTTCTCAATACAATTTTCTTCTCAGTTTTAAATCGTTAAATAAATGGCTTGCACTTCTCTTAAATGTATGCTTAGTTGTTGAGGACGAAAGGTTTCGGTATGTCAAACATTTCCACTAGTTTTTATATTTCAGAGGAATAGACAAGTTAATTGCATAAGAGATTTTCTTACTAAATAACACTGTAACAAGAATTTGCAAACAGTAAGATTGGTTGACGTACGGTACATCAAAACCGTTCATCTCACCATAGCTGGTAATATGACGATATAAGGTATCTAAGTCTACTCATTAAAGAGTTGTGGTTTTTGCAGGTTTTCAAGCTTTCAATGTCCACTAGAAAATTCACCTGATTGGATTAATGTTCTTAACAAACAATCGAGTCCTCGCTGCATCAAATCGCATTTACCCAAGGATCTACTGCCTCATCAGATTTGGACAAAGAAACCAAAAGTAAGTAAAAAGATTTTGTATCAGATTATGAACACAGAATTGAATCCATAATTGGCATTTTGTAAGTCTAGTGAAACAAACATAATTCGATTTAAACATTACTCATCACATTCACAATGACACAATGGGCCTATTTCTTTATCATTAAGGTCTTTACAACTTGTATACCAGAAGTATTAGGCAGATGATGAAATCTCTCTCAACAATTAGAACTTTGCTTTACTTTGTTTTGATCCTTGCAACAAACGTTTTGAACTTTTCTTTAAGAATTTAATCTTTTTGGCATCATGCTCGAAATGTATTCACCACATATTCACAACCACCAATGTATTAACTCCAAAGGCTAGCAGAACAGTATTAATACGACAGAGCACAGAATTTAAACTCAGCAACAAAATATGTTGTACCAGCTAATGGCAGTCCTGTCACGTTACGTGAACTGAAGGACATTTCAAGGAGTACAGTTGATCTATAAATTTTGCCGGTTGTTAGGCGAGGAAATTGAAGTTATATGTCATTTAATTATACATTTACTTATACAAATGTTATGACAATGAGGACACGAACAAGTTGAGATAGCTCAGTAACCTTCGCATATCATACGTCTAGTTTGTATTTAAAAGTAATACCCTCTTTACATAAAAAAGAGGAGATTTCGTCCTTTCTTGTGAAATCCACCCGGGCGTTTTTTTTAGATCAAAAAGAGGTTATATCCATGGGAAAGGGGACGTATGGTAATCCTATCCCCCACTAACAAGTTTCAAAAACAATGGTTAATACAAAATTCAACACAAACTAGACTGAGAGTACAAAATAATTTTGTAGACATAAATGATACAAGAGTAAGTCAAATCTAAAAATCATAAATCTCCGCGAAGCCCCTACCGTATGGCGGTGACTATCCTGGGAACCACGAGGCATTTCGAAACCCTTGGTATATAGGCACAAGTTTTGAAAAACTACATTCTGACAATAAACATTTAGTTTATTTAAGATCGCTTTTTAATAACAAGCGTTGATTTTGCGTATTTTGACGTAAAGTTCATTTTAGGAATTTATTTCTATTTCCTTCTTGTCTTTGCTCAAAATAAAGGTGTACGTCATTTTCAGTTTTACTAATCACAATAGCTTCCGTCCGTAACAAACCTCCAATTTTGTGAACCAAAATGTCTTTTGAATTTGAATGTGTCATTGTGAATCTTAACAGTAAGTCCTTTCACTTCGACTCACCACAAGAAAACGAATTAAACAAATGACTTTAGTTTGGCGATTATCCCGTAACTCGCATTGGGCTCCTTAACATTTTCTGAGAAAAAAATGTTGTGTCAAAATAACTTTATTGAGTACGGTCCCTGCTCTCTTCTCTATTTCTCAACGTGTCTCTCGCTCGCACATTAATGATTGCGTGCATGATGTAGACAAATGATTGTAAAGCTTTAAAAACTTGATAATTTGCAACTACTGACTTCAAAGTCAAAATATTACTGGGTGGTACAAAAATTTGTAATAAACACTAAAATACATGCACAGAACTGTCATTTTCAAAGTATATTTAAAGGCAAGGTGATATAACGGCGGCAAAATGGTAAAAATTATTTTTAATTTTCTTAACTACAGCCTAGCAAATGAAAAAATCTGAAAAAAAATTCACAACAATTTTTGCTTTGAGAGGAACTTTTGACATGTTTTACGAGCATGTTTCAGGGTATTATGACAGTAAAAATTATTTTTCAAATTTCGTTTCTAAATTATTTTTTTTTTGCGTTTGAATTTGGCACTGACAAATTATCAAAATATGTTTTCGTGTTAGGATAAATTATTTTCTTATTTATCATATTTGTTTCAATAGGGTAAAATGGTACTAAATTGACAAAAAAATCAGAAAAGCCCGTTTTTGGCTGTAGAGGGGTGTGGGTGGTGGCACGGGAACTAAGAAATCATTCAAAAATATTATGTAACAGTATTAATGTTACAGTTATAACGTAACTACTCTTATGACATTTGGTTTAGAGCAACTTTTTACCATCTTATCCAGGGTTACCCTTTGTTACTGAATTTTATGAGTTCTAAAATCTTAGCTGTGTGCGAGTACTTTAGCATTTAGTTCGGTTAAATGTGAGTTCCATTTTAGTTCACACTGGATCGAAGTGCCTACAATTTTTATAACTTTAACCTGTGGTATCGGCGTATTGTTAATTTGTATTTAAAGCTGGTAAGGCAGAATTTCTCGATATTGTTTTTATGAAACCGATTTGAAGTACACGACACGACACTTATGAACTGTTTCTCTTTTTGTAAAGAACATTAGTGTCATCAATAAAGAGTACTGTCTCTCCGCGTGTGACTGAAGAACACTATTCATTATCGTACAGGAAAAAACGTACTAGTGCCAATATGGAACCTGGAACAATATGGAACCTCGTTTCAGTTTGTAAGGATTCAAAGATAAATGTAAATAAAATGTAGTGCCAGTATAAGACTACTCTTTTTCTGTTGATTGTCAAGATGTGAATTGATGTAATAACAATGCAATGACATGAATTGTGTTCGAAGCTAGTTTTCGAAGCAAGATTATAATTGATGATCTACGAGATCAATGTTTTCGAAAAGTTTAAAAATATTGCCTCGTGTTTCTTCATTTTCGGTAAATAATGAAACATCTTTAAGGAAAGAGAATATGGTGGCAGAAAGGCAGTTGGTGGAGTGATATTATTAATATAAAGTATAGAATCAGGAGAGGATTTAAGGAAGTTTGAAACACGGGAGGAAGGCGGAAGAATGATTAGAGAAGTGGTTGAAGGTGGCTCTTTAACTGAGGACGGCATGGGAATATGTATGGTAAAGATTCATGCCGTCTCGCCACCAATACGTGCTTTTTGTCAACGTTTAGATGGAGACCATGTCGGGTGATGCTTTCTCAGATAAAACATTGTAATATTCGTATTTCTTAGGCAATTTTTTGTTTTATTTTGTGGAATATTTTTGTTGCAAAGTGTTTGTTATATCGAAGGGAGGGAGGGCTATAATTAACGCTATAATTTTTGTGATTTATGCCGGGGCAAAGTTAACATGACACTTTGTCAGAGTGCGTGTCCAACTTTTGATTCACTGACATGTTTTAAATAAAAACTGCGAAAATACCAAAAAACCAAAAAATCCACACCCTCACCAAAAAACAATAATCACTCAAGACTACTATACCATTGAATAACTGTGATTTCTTTACGAAAGATACCCGTCTCACTCAGGGACAAGAGTCAGAAACAGAAAGTTAAAGTTCCTTCTAATGCTATTTACGGTTTTTAATAGCAGTACTTGTTAAAACTGCATGTTATTATACATGTTTCAGGTAATCTACGTGGCAAGAAACCCTAAAGATGTTCTGATATCATATTTTCACCATCACAAAAGCTGGATGGCTTATTCAGGCTCCTTGGAAACGTTTGCGGAAGCATTTGTAGAAGATGCACGTAAGTGATTTTTAAATTTCATAATAATATCACACAAAATGTTTTCTAAATATAGGTTTCTAAATGATTACCGAAACTATAAGTAATACAATAATGACAATTTCAAGCTCCCATCGTGCTTTTATGTGTTTGCAGTACTCTATGGTCCTTACTGGGAACATTTACTTGATTTCTGGACTATTAAAGAACCAAATGTGTTGTTTAATACCTATGAAGAAATGAAACAGGTATACAGAATCGTATTTTTAAATTGTATTCACAAAATAATTTCGTTTACAATCTATAAGTATTAAGATATCATTTTCAGGATCTTCCGGGAGTTATTCGCAAGACTGCAAAATTTTTAAACAAGAATATATCAGATGAACAAGTGACAAAATTAGCAGATCACCTGAGTTTCAATAAAATGAAAGAAAATGCAAGTGTGAATTATAGAGATATACTTGCGCCGGTACACAAGCAATTTGATATCAAGAACGAATTCATTCGCAAAGGAGAGAGCGGGGCCTGGAAAAAAGAGATGCCTCCTGCAATTGTGGCTCAAGTCGATGAATGGACGAAGAAAAAAGTGGTTAACTCTGACTTCCCATTTTACCGCTAAAATTATTTGAATGTAACAAATTTTATGAAATATTTGCATTGTTATTTTACATTTTGCCAGGAGAAATATTTTTTCGCCAATATTAATTTGTTTAAAAAATGTTAATAATTTTCAAAATCTAATCAATCGGTTTATTTTCTAATGAACTAAGAATAGTAAAACATTTATATGCATGTTCCCAATTTAATTGCGACCTTGTAAATACAATATGTACATTTTCCAATTTGTAATATCCATAATAAATGAAAATCTACTGATTTTTATGTAAGCTATTTGACTTCCAATAACATACTATTCTTGCAAATATTGAAATCAATTTCTAACTTTATTTCCTTTACTTGTGTGTTGAAGATCACAACTTCATAATCATCAGCCAAAATAGAAAAAAAACATTTTTTTAAAATACTGGATCGTGGATATCTTTTTTTCGTCTCAGAAAATTAATTATGTATCAAGAAAATTTCCGAATCCAAATACATATAGTCTTAAACAAAACAAAAATTACCCTTTGTACAATAACAAATCAATCATCAATCTAGCATAAAGTTTCTCTTCTCTTTTGAAGAAAAAAATTGACAAATTAACAAATTCAAATAAAATGAAATAACTTTTAACACTTCGAAAACAATTTAAAGGAAGCATCAAGTATAGTTTGTAATGTTCAAGTTACAAGCACTCTCTGAGCACTCATTACAACATTCACTTAAATGGAGGCTTGTTGCTCTCTGCATTTACTTTTTACTTGCGCAGGGTCTAATTACCGCTATTTACACTGGAGGATGTCATGATACGCAACTACTGCATCTAATTGTTAAAGGGATGTCGTGGGGTACTACGGAAATACTGTCAAGATCCTCCTACGTCTTAGCGAACTGTGCGAATTTGATGCTTCTCTCAATCATGGCAAGTTCGTGGCGAAAGATAAGGAGAAAAATTAGGAAAGACGATTATTACTGACCTCTTCTCGGGGCCTTGCCCCCACCCAACGGCGCGAAGCTTGCGACGGTCAGTGGGCTGGTGCCGCCGAATATACGTCTCTGCGCAGATCCGCGTTCTTACATGGCAATGTAGTGTAAGAATTTGACGCCCGTAAACCTAGGCGCAGCAGCTTCAGTGTCCGTTTCTCTTCTTCGTCCTCACCACACTCACCACCACTCCCCAATAGCACACTTTTTCGACCTTCCTCTCTCGCGTCTCAAAGCCTTCTCCTACCGTTGCTCCCTCTTGCATAGGTCGGCACGGACACTACAATTCAATTATCTCAGAATATGTAAAAATAGAGTTTTCCAACCCCTTGCAGAGGGTACTGCCCGCGTGATTTGAATGTAGCGTTGGTGTCTCAACCACAGATAGGTAAAGGTTACAATTTGGCAGAGAAGAAAATTTTCATCGAAGAACGTCAGTAT
The DNA here is from genome assembly GCA_017312745.1 of Gryllus bimaculatus. NCBI lineage: Eukaryota > Metazoa > Arthropoda > Insecta > Orthoptera > Gryllidae > Gryllus > Gryllus bimaculatus. The sequence continues at coordinate 152,122 of BOPP01000017.1, forward strand.
GTAGATTTTAGTATTCAAGTATTCTGCAAGGGAGTATGCTGTCAGATCGTATAGTAACACTATACGTATCGTATAGTGTTACTATACGATCTGACTGCAGAACATTGTAAAAAAGTAGATTTAAGGAATTTTGTTTGGCACGTGTCGTATGTATATATAATTAATTTCGTGGGCAGAAATTGAAAGAAAACTATGTTGATTCCGGCCACGAGAGAGATGTCTCCGGTTTTAATAGATAGTCAGGAACTTGTAAAAGTCCAAAAACAATGAAACAGTTTCGATCCTGACTGTAAACTGCAAAGATTTGATTGTGTTACTTCATCGATTATCATGCGTAACGAATTAATTCTTATACTCAGTGCGCCACTGCATACGACGTATCTGACATTATGATAGCAAGGTTCGAAGAAAGATGTCTCCCGCCATTGAATATTTATTTTAATCGTATTGCTTTATGGAATAGCATCGTTTGTAATATTATAAGTTTATAAATAACTTTAACTGTGTATCGGTATCTAGATACTACTTTATTGAAGAATTCTTGACGACTGTTTTTGTTAAAATATTTAATTTATTGCAGTGATTTATGTAAGTATTTATTTATTTGTTGTTCTTGAGATGAGTGCATGCTTCTTTCTGGAGAACTTTGTCGTGAGATTTTGTTCAACAGCATTTTTTGCTTCTGCAGGCAATTTCTGAAATTATTTCCAATTCTTAATGAAACAAGTTTGATACCAACTTTACAATCAATTTAGTATATAAACATTCATTTGATAAAACCATAGAAAACTACAATTATCTGAATAGATAAAATTGCAATTTATAGTGAAGCATGTCGTTCAATATGCACAAAGATTAAAGCAATGCAAGAACATTTTCTAACAGGGCCCACAAAATGTGGACAACACGTGTTACAGGAATTCCCCCCTCCCCTAATTTATCAACTGGATTTATCGACTTTTTCATTACCAGGGTCCTGTAATAAGAGTTTCCAGCCTAAAATCCGCCTATCTTTGCGCAGCATTACATAACTTTCTCTTATTGTGTAAGCTGTAGCGAGAAAGTAAAAAGTGGAATATTTGTTTGTTTATTTTTCATACTCATCTACAGTTATATTATGGTCTTAATGAAATATAGAACTCGTAACCTTCAAAACACAAAAATCGTGGCAAATATTGTCTATTCGTTCCCGGGCCCAGATGACGGGAAGCGAGGCGGGGCTGTACACGGTGGGCAGCTTCTTGGAAAAGTATGGTTGGGGGGACGGGTGAGATAGGGAGAGACCGAGTGGGGATGCGGCAGTTCAAGGTAAGGCGGGGCACTGTATGTAGAATTCATTACTGTCCTTTCTAATAGATGGTTATGATTAAAAAAATATCCTGACAACGCAGGATACTTTGGCAGTTAGTACAGGAAAAGTATTTACACTGTATAGTATTTGCGGATACATAGTACAATAGTTCTTTACATACCAAAAATGTAAAAAATATGCTTTTCCAAAACGTTAAAGTTGAATACCAAATATTTAATAGCGAGTGGTCTCTCTCTTTAAGCCTTGCTGTCACATGCCTTCAAATGTGTCGTAAGCTGTGCGCCACTGAATATGAGAATGCGGTTGTTACGCGCAATATGAGAATTTGTGCAGTAGTTATATTATTATTATTATTATTATTATTATTATTATTATTATTATTATTATTATTATTATTATTAATGCAAAGGTTTGCATTTTTCATTTAAAATCGAAACTTATTCATTGTTTTTTTAATTTTTTCAAGTTACTGGGTACTTAACAAAATCATCTTGAGATTTCTCACATGGTCAAAGACTGCGAAGTTATTATCAGTGTACGCACACATCCGAAATTATTAATATTGAATAATAATATTATTGTTAATGGTATTGTATCAAGTTTGGTTAGTTTTTTTATTAAGGACAGTTTTATACACGTTTATGGTTATTAATGTCAATAGCCTGATAAACAAATAACCAACAGAGTCCGTTATTTATGTTATCTTATTTAGTTCAATATATTTCGTACACCATCTTATCAGAAAAAAATTATATACACCAAAAATACATCTTGAAATAAGTGCACTCGTTCGCCATCTGTAGCTACAGCTTGTTTCGATTTCTCGTTGTGAACGGTGTGCTGTTAAATTCTAAACAGTTCCTGGCTGTTATAAGTAACTTTTCATTTCTCAATTGTGTGCATTTTGTTGACTAGCAATTCAGCATTATGCATATGTCCTATAAAGTTACATTTTTTTAAAAAAAATATTATGTCATACTTAGTAACATAATTGTTGAATTATTCACATATTAAAAACCTCGTTTCGAAATCTTGTATGATTGGTCAACTTCAGATGCGTCTCCTCGAGATCATGAATATTTACAGAATAGATAAAAATAAGTATTATAAAGTTTGTCTTGTCTTCAACACTTGCATTCGAGAGAACAGAATTTGATGAGCTGTGATCAGCAGCGTATAAGATTGTCATAAATAAATACTTTCCCAAACCTATAATATAAATGCAGATAGGAGAGGTAAGGTTATGCACTTAAAACGTCTTTTGAGAGAAGTTTCAGGCATCTGCATTGGGGGCAGTGGGACGATATCACTGACACCAAATATTCATTACTTTTCTGCTTTTCCGTCACAACATTCATTGTAAGGATTTAATTTATCGCAATGATGATAATTAAATGTAATTTAATTTCCATTTATCCGATTTAATCGGATTTAACATAATTTATCCATAATCCGATTTAACATAAAAATAGGATGAAATTGGGGGGTCAAAATGTTTTTCTGGCGACAATTAATTAGCCGTCAGATCAATATTTATTTCCTCTAAAAGTAGGGTATTTTCAGTTGCGTTGGAATGCGCTTCCACATCATGAGATGTGTACGGTGGGCTATGCCATGTTTGAGGTAGTCAACTATAACAAGTTTAAAATGTATTTCTGTAATGAACTTGGGGAGCCAAAATAAAAATGACTAGCCTGCGAAAATACTTTTTAGTTTTTTTAAGTTAAGAAGAGGCCACACAAAGACATTAAACTAACAAACAACCAGATATGGAAAAGCATTCCCAATGTTTTCGAACCTACTAGTCGCACCGCCCAGAACGCGACCCTCTTGCGTCATCATCGCATATAAGTGAACGCCAGAAAGAGAAAGCTCCTCCCATCACGATTGATAAGGTTTTACGAAAAGGAAGCGTCGGGGCAATTAGATAATATTACACATTAGTACTCGATGTAATTGCATATTTTTTTTACTACTTCTTCTCATCATAGATAAAATTATCAATTTGTATATAAATATTAATAAATAAATTATAATACTTATAAATTTTCATTTTTTAACGAAAGTGATTTTTAATTGAGTATCATCTGATGTATAAAAAGTATTTGTTTGTTTGTTTGGTGGTTGGTTCGTGCTTAATGCGTAACCGTACTGTTCATCTGATTACCATAAAACTTTGTCAACTAATTGCTTGTACTTCCGGAAAGAATTTAGTACGGCATAGTACGATGGGAATGTGCATATGCCTGCGCACACAGACGCACATTGATGATTTTATGTAGACCAAGAGCCTTGATCAGGGCGTTTTATGGCGCGGCGTTCTCTTCGCAACCTGAAACCCGCACACTGAAGGACGATTATTAAGACGTCTTCATGGCGTAGTTTGCCCCTGAGATTGTGAAAATTCTTCCGGGAGAGACAGATACAGAGAGAGTCAGAGGAAGACAGAGTCGCAGAGAGAGAATCAAGCAGAAACAGAGAAAGAGAGGTACAGAGACGCAGAGAGAGAGAGAGAGAGAGAGAGAGAGAGAGAAACAGAAACAGAGAAAGAGAGAGAGAGAGAGAGAGAGAGAGAGACGGAGAGAGAAACGATAGACACGGAGAGACGGAACCACACTCTGAGAAAACCTTTCGCGTATTGAACTTTTTCTAGAGCGTAGCGTAAAATGTGATTAACAATCACGTGGCCAGTAGCATGTGAAGTGTAATACATTATTGCCATAGCGAAGCATTGCAGGGTCCATTAGTTCTTAATAAAGCACGTTTATGCATGCTTTATTTTCATACCAATTAACAGATTAATATTAGTTTACCTTCTAATTAATAAATAATTTAATTAATAGATATACCAATAAATATATTTTGTAATTCGGAACAAATATTTGTGTTAATTTTGAATTTTACCACGTGATCATAACTACAAACTCTGCTAAATGATTATGTGATGTAGAGATGTTCAGTATGTCTCACCTACTTTTTAACAACGGTGGCTCAATAAGTACTTTTTATCATTTGATTTAGAAGCTTAAGATGTAACACACTATGGATATACACAAATTTAAAGGACATTTCTACACTACGTTTCAATATAGACAACAAGTCTTGCAACACAGGTGGCACAAGTCGGAAAATGATCTGTGTGAAACACATATGCACGCCACCCCCGTATGTTTATTAAAATAAATTATTGTTGATGTTTTTTATTTATCCACCACACATATTTCCCTACACGTACATCTTAAGTTCCCGCAATTTAATCGGAAAATTATACTGCGTAATCCAAAATTTAAGTTTTTTATTACGAAATGCTTGTATAAACGTTACAGCAGCGGAGAGTGTTATGAGTCTAACACTTTTCTGATCAACAGTCTGTGAGGTGTCAATTCCAATGACAGTCTGGGTAAGAATGACATCACTCCCTTTATCGGAAAATAATAGTATATGCACTTTAACCGTCAACCCAATCAATGGTGAATGATAACACGGTCTTCCGCAGCGCTGCGTCACGGTCGCAATCGAGACAAGATTTCGTTCACAGAGCAGAGAGGTTTCAGCGCCCCCGTGTACGTTCCCGTGTGAACTTCCGAGCCGCTCAGGAGCGTAAGGTAAGACTAACAACGTTCAGAAAGACCGTTTACATGTCATATTCTTACATTCCAGAATAAAGAGGCACGAAAATGTTTCTCACACAATTAGTAAGAGTTACGACAGAGTGAAAGACGGTTAAAGCTGACTCCACTGTAGCCGAAATATATTATTACTATACAAATAAAAATTAAAGATGTGTGTAACAACTTGTGTTGCGAATTCATGTCTTTTAATGAAATCTATTTCCAACCAATTCTACTTTGCGGTTATTCGTAAATACTTTTCAGTAAACATCAGTGAAATCATTAATGTTTTACTCTCTTTTAACAATTTCGTAATAAGCATAATCTTCTATTGCTTAATTAATAGTGAATAATTGTCTTGAATAAGTGAGTGTGGCTTACATATAAGATAATGATAATATTCAGGACAACTGTAGCATATTGGTGCGTTAGTATGAAATCAGGTTTAATATTGTTGTGTAGTTTAGTGTAGTATTTCTTTGGAACTTTCATTCATTATCTCGCCAATGTCTATTAGTCCCTTACAGGTTTTACTGTTTATTGACGATACAACTAGTAAGTAATATTACATGTGTCACAAGTAAATCCCTGCATATATCACTTTTGCATTTGGTAAAAGTGACTCAATGTAGTTAGTATGTTCTTTATTCTTCGAGTGCATCACTTGTTCTATTCAGGCATGTTTTAACAAGTATTAAATGGATCAATATTCCTTATTTTTCGGTGCAATTTGAAAGATCTATATTTCCTAGCACACAGATACTTTGCTGTTTTCTTCTCGTTTTCACATTATGACAACGGACTGAAACGCCGCCAAGTGCATTGGTCGTGAGCGGTCATTGCATTGTCTTCCTCGTGACCCTGGTATTGCCTATCGCGATATGATGAGGAATTTAAACTACAGTCCTCAATTGGCTTCCAAGTGGCGACCTTGACCAAAGGGCTGGGCCTGTTGTTGGAAGAATCGTTCTCAAACGGAACTGATAAGACACACCCAAGTAAACGACAGATTTCAACTTACTTCTCGGATGAGCTCAGCAGCTTTTTCTTCAAGTTTCAAGGATTTACTCGACTTAAACACCGCCACCACCACCATCACAGCTTTGAACGTCTTGGCCCATGCTACATCAGAGCTATATATACAGAGTGTTTAAAAAACACAAAGGGTTTCATAGGAAACAGTTTTCGTCAGGTGGGTCTAAGACGACGGCTCTCTACACTTGTACATGAATAAAAGACATCATTAAGAACATTATTTGCTATTTTAAAATCTTTTCGACTTTTCTAGTTCGACATCAAAAGCTGTTATTATAATAAACAAAAAATTGGCAATGGCGCATTTTATTCACATACTTGGAATATTAACAATACATTAACAATAAACCAGTTCTCTGCACATGGCTGCATCAAAAACAAGTGTCTGCCGCCTCCTGCGAGATTTACCTACTTCAGTAGTAGTGGCCACTATTTCCGGTTTGCATGGGATATGGCAGAATTTAAGGTAAAAATCATCGCAGAACAAGTCGGCAGCGAGTGTTACATTTGAAAAGAGGAAGTGCAAAGATTTATTGGAAAACACTCAAATATCCAATTAGAAAACTTCTTAGATATCCACGTTTTTACTGGTTGAGAAAATCTTTTCGAGGGTAATGAGTTAAAAGGTTGTAAATGTACTTTTGTTACTTCATTTTCTTTGTCACTTCATGTGAAGGAGATTATTCACCTACAAATTGTAAAAAATTATTACAATCTATCATTTTCGTTTTTAAATTTCCTGAATACACATAAGTATTTTAAAGGTTCACTATCCAATCTTTTAAATCTCATGTCAATTTTTAATTTGATACATTTTCAGATTCCATACAAATAACCATCTCTAGGAAGAAATTTTAAAAACAGTTTGATCATAAAAAACACATTGAAACAGTTTTATCTCAATTTGAATAAAGTCTATATTAGTTTTATCACATTTCTCAAACTTTTCTTCAGATGAACGTACCCTCATTTATCAAATAAATATGATACTATTATTATATAAATATAAGTTATTATATCGAAATTTGGAACCAGTTTTTAAAAAAATTTGAACATGCCCCAACGGTTTAATGTAAAATATGCCGAAAAATTCAGGATTGTTTTTCAAAATCGCAAAGCTTTGAGTGACGCCAGATCGACAGGGGTATATTCAGTTTGGAAAAAATCCTACGTATATTTTAAGCGCTAGGGTTGTTCACAAACTCAGAGAGACAACCAGACGGACGGACGGACCGGACGTTTTACAGAAACAACAACTATTTTTTTGATATTATGGGACTCTATAACGTGCATTTCCGTTGAAATCTCGAAATTGATTTTCCGCCGCATTACATAACTTTCTCTGTACTCTGTATATACTCTCGTACACGAACAAGTAAAAATCTGAAAGCCGGTTCGAGGTTGTTAAGAAAAACGTGCAACTCCTGCACTATACCATGTGTTAATAGCAAACAATGTAGATAAGATACGCTGTTTCATTACCTTGTTCAAATAACCAGACGGCAATACGCTAGCGTTTTACATCTCCGTGAGATTAGTACTTCCATTAATCACACGATATCTGCGCTAGCCTATACCACGTAAAAATTAACTGTAATGTAAATAACAAAATGACAGAAATGTTTTTCTTAAGGAGTGAAGAAAACATAAATAGGGGCAGTTGAAAAGATTATACTAGTGAATCTGTTGCTGTATAATTCGAAAATTACAAGCATGCTAATATGGTATTCAAATTTAAAAGCGGGAATATTGTTTAAGAACATCCTAGGATTTCCCAACAAATGTAATTAAAACTCTTGTAGTTCATAATACCCATAATATTTTTTAAGAAAGATTCAGAATCATTGTATTATAAGTGTGATTACTACCTGTATGATAAATAATAAGATTACATGAAATAACAGTAAGTGGAGTGGCGTAAACGCAATGTATGCGAGTGATGTGTTACATCCCCTAGTTTTCTATCACGTAAAAATCTTTTCTGTAAAGTATTTCACTTTCTGCCGTAAATATCTCTGTTTCTCTATTCTCTCCCGCCATTACGTGCGCTGTCCAATAGGCGTTTGTTCCCTCGATGGATGTGATGGGCCGAAAAACATACCCTGGAACGACCTCGCTCCTTTGGCAAGGTCATTAAACTCACGGCCATGCGCTGTTTTTTAACATATTTATTTTTCATTCCGAGATACATAGTTCAGTTTAAATCACTTTTTCATATGTATTGTATGTCGTACAACTATTCTTATTTCCTAATGTAAAAACTAACTTCATGAAGGAGTAGGAAGCTACAATCTGCATCTACTGTTCACAATTGTTGAAGAATATGTTTAGGAAGGCGTTGAAAGGGTATCGTGTTTTTTTTTCGTAATGGAGTCCATGCGCTGTGTTCAGGCTGTGTGGTTTCGACTACCGGGGATGTGACATTGCCTTTTACACCACAGGCTTCTGAGTTCTCTTTTGCGTTTCGGTATCCCCTCCCAAGAACCTTCGATACCCTTTCCTCTGAAGTAGCCATAATTCGGCAACAAGGTATCCCAGAAGTCACGTGCCATGATTGTGAACCCCGAAGTGGGGAGCGGGAGGCAGAAGGCACGACCGTCTTTCCTAACTCATGCAAGTCTCCCAACTATACCTAAGTACATTTTAACCTGAATTAGTACAGCTGGGTAACACAATGTGGGTTTGCAAGTCTGACAAAACAAGGCAACTCCCTTAATTTAAGGGAATAGTACGATAGGGATAGTTCGTGAAGTGGAAACAGTGCGAGCGGTGTTATTTCATTCGTCATGTGTGTCGCGTTGTAGCGTAAATGCTGTTTCGTACTTAATAAGAATTAATTTCACTACATTATCTAACTAGTGATCCGTTAAAGAGACTCGTGAATTCTAAATTGTAACGCGAAAGAAAGCTTGTTTTTGGGTATGAAAGGACGCGACATGGTGAGATCATCCAGTTCATTTATAACAGTGGATGAGTTATTTGTGCCAGAGAACAATAACGAAACGTTTCATTGGGCTATAGAAAGAATTCCTCGAATTCCTTTTAATTTTGTCTCCTATTGCGAAACAGAAGATTTTAATTAGTGATGGGCAATCAATAAATATCACCACAAAACTGAAGAATTGTGTGCATCATGTTAGTGGTAAGATATATGAAAGTGATCATTGTACTGGCAGGTGTGAGATTAAGAACAAAATTTATTGTTGAATGATCTTCGGTCGACCCCTCAATACAAGACGACGTGATCGCTGTATATGCCAGAAAACAGCGGCGAATAGATCTCGAGTTCAAGATTTAGGTATCTAGGCCTACTTTTTATGGTTATTTTTTTAGTTTTCTTGTTTTGTTTATGTATGTGCGTGCAATGAGAAATTTGTGGTTTCAAGGATAATTCAGAAGGTATCTAATTGGCTTCTAATAAACTACTAAATTTCTTTGGAGCAGAGTAGAATGACGGGGTCATTAAATATTAGGGACTATGCGTCCAACGTGTAATATGACCGCATTCCCATGTCTACTAGCTAGGAGACGCCACTGAGTAAAGGACACTATTTTATTCTTATATTACAAATATGGTAAGGCCAATAATACTGACTGCGTTCGGTCTAACTTGTCATCCCCGGAGAGGAGTACGCAAGAAGGAATATTCTGCTCTAGTTCATATTAGATGCAAGTTATAGACCAGGCTTATACCCACAACTGAGTTTACGTTTGGTTCTGAACAAAACTCACATATTCCGAGAATATGCTAATTCCTAAAATTAATCCTTACAATAGCCACATAAAACTTTCACAAAGGTTACAAGGCATTGCTACAACTTTCTAGAAAAACAGAACATTTGTAATATTCGAAGTATCAGAGGTTTTGTATAAAAATTGAACTTATATTATAGAGACATTTTTCTCTAATAAACCAAAAAAGTCAAAAGTGGTACCGTTTTTTAGAAAATCTTATTTACGTATTTTTTTTATCACAATATCTCAAAATTTCTCTAGAAAATTGCTCAAAATATACACATTTAAATAAAACGTGAATATTATTTCACAAAACTAGGACAGGTGATTCAGGGCATCAACCGATATAAGTGCAGATCCTCTGATCGGGAGGTCCAAGGATCGAGTCCCGACGGTGGCAAGATTTCCAACACAAACTAGATAGCTAGATCAAGCTCAGTCGTTGTCTGTCGAAGGCGAATTCTAGCGGCTGGCTGCTCTGATCGGTAATATTCCTGCCAATACCAGGTGAATGCCGGAGCAATACCTTAACGAATGGTTCGCGAGAGATCTTTTTTTCCCTTCCTTGTGCCATCCTTACCTCTTACTTACACACACCCGTACTTACATAGGGAGCATAGAGCTTGTCCTGACTGGGGCTGAGTCGAGCTGGTGGGAGTTGCCTGGTAAGGGAAAATCACTCTAGCCGACCGTAGGTCACCATCTAGCGGGGAAAGGCCACTTCAGAAAGGAGAAACATCCTCTACACTTACGGGGCAAATGACCTTATCAATTGACGCGTCCGGAAAGTACTGATAATGAATCATTGAGAATCTATCTAGAACATGGTTCATTCGATTGTGTACATTAAAATTAAATTTATTATTATATTATGCTTGACCTATTTTACCTATTTTACAAAAAATTAATTAACTTTTTGTTAATAGTTGTTTTTCTATAATTCCATTGTATACTTTTGTCATTTGATGACTGACACCACTTGCACAATGATTCTCATTACTATACAGATTTCATTATGATACGGGTTCTTAACCAATCACATACCAATTAATCATTGAGAATCGTTCTACTAGATTATTTCGCTCGACAGTGTGCATTAAAATTGCACTTAATAATATATTATGCTTGTCAGTTTTCTTTTCTTTTCTTACTAGTATTTTTTGTGAAATATTATTCAAAATAAAGTGGATCGTAATTTCACTTTGATCTTATTAGACTAGCGCAGTACTCCCTGGTAGTGGACTGGTAACCAAAGCCACGTGCGGCAAGGGTTAGGGAGCTGTCTGCTAGGAGGCCTTGGCTGAATCCTTCATGTCAAATGCCACAAGACGATTCAAAGTAAAAGTTTAACTCATAAAAGTGACTAAAAGTCTTAGAAAAATACCGTATGAAACTCGATGTAATGGGTATAAATTACATCGTTTCATAGTGTACTATTTTATTTGTCTACTTTCTTCTCTTCTAAAGCCGAATTTTGTTTATAGTATATTTTCAGGTCTTGGAGGTCCGAGGATTTTTTTATCTTTAGGTAGGCATCTTCCTTGTTTGCAAATAATTCTTTAATTTTATCATCCCAATGTCATAATCCTTTTATGTTGAAAGTTTTATTTCTTGTGCCCACAGCTTTTAACGCTACGTTAATTAAGTCCTCTTTACTATATCTTTTTTATTTTTTTAGGTGGAAACTGCTGAGAATGTCGCTATCACTTAAGAGCATTGAGAATCCAGCTTTCCAAAAATTGGCGGCTGCGTGTCAAATCATTTATAACCACCCTTTTGCTGTTATAAATCCTTCTGATTGCGTGTTGCCAGAGTACTACATAAATGACGCGAAAAGAATATTGGACTTCGAAGTGAGAGAGGACGACGTGTGGGTTATTTCCTACCCTAAATGTGGTAAGAACAGTGAACGAGAAGGGTAATATAATTTATTTGCTTTGATTAGGTAAAATAAAATATTATGCCATTAAAATTATTTTCGTAATGCACTTTACCGACCTGGTGTGGTAATGTACTTCATTACGACACTAGGACAGTGAAGTAATAAAGTTTGCCACTCGTTCACAATATTTTGGACTTTGTCTTGAATCCTTCATTTTTCCTCTTTAAAAACGCTAATAAACCTACCGATATCAATATTGTCATTAAGTGATATTGTGCTCTTTAACATAGAGAAGTGGATCCAAAGTCTATGACACCAGCATTTTCTATTGAGCCCTGAACTACCTATCCCCATTCCTTTTCTAACATAAGTTTTATGAAGAATAAATGTTATCTACGAGCGTTATTCACAAAATATCATTAGAAGATATGTTCGCTCCCGTATAATAGAAATTACTTTACATCGAAAAACGAGTGAAAGGTTTGATATATTAGTCCTGTCGTCAAATAACTACTCCCCTACTCCCTTCGCATCCAGCAAAATGACCCAAGAAAACGTGAGCGGATAATCTTGGTTTTTCCTTCTCTGACTTGACTCTGACTTGAGGAGAAAGCAATCAAAACTTCTTCCGATATGGAATTAACGTGTTTTTTCACACCAATATTTAAAAATTAAATACTTCCGCTCATATTTCTTTCTTGATTTGTTGGATAACAATGTTTCTATAGCAGAATTTGCTGCTATATTTGTTTCCAAATCAGAACTATATTCACTCATGTGAAAAGTATATACTAAGTGTATTTGAATTGTTCTCCTCGAACCTAACGGCCTCGTTGGGCAATTTTACAATCTTGTATTGTATCAGATGCTTATATCACAAATAACTATTATTTATTTTTACACAGTTTTAAAAATGATATATTGTAATTTATTTAAATAGTTTATACAATACAACGTATTATTATGAAGACATAAGTATAAGTTTAAAAAATTACACGATTTTCTGCAATCCCACGATTGTATCGATCACTTTGTTTAAGTAGAGAAAGGTAGAAACCTGAGATTTTTTAAATATTACTTGTGGTTTAAGAATATAAAGAACATGAAGTATTGAACATGAAGTATTTGAAGTATTTTTCGGGTGAAACGTCTTCACAAGCAATGAAAAATTAAAAACCGACCGAGTCGCCAAAAAATGTGGTGCTATTGGAACGACATCTTGCAGTACAATTCGTCACTTTTCGCGGCGCGCAATTCAGTTTCGCAATTGGAATGAGGTTAGAAGGCATGGCAATCGCTTTTGTAAATTTTGCAAAACGTCGGCGCCGCGCGTTTGCACAGGCAACGAGATCGAGATCGAGATGGCGTAGGCAGAAGCAAGGTAGAAAGAGATGGGTGGGCTCCTCCAGGGCACCGATGTTTGCTCCTTCTGTGCTGCACCAGTTTGCGTCACGAACGACGTGAGCACAACACAGGCACTTTTGAAAAGCTGGACCAGGCGCTGGCCGCCGTTGCATGGAGAGGGAAAAGTGTTGAGGAACGTTTAAAACGTAGCATAAAATGACAATTTTTAACGGTGACAAAACCAAAAATAACACGTTGAAATTGTAATTGTAATAAAAGATAGAATGTTTTTAAGTGCCTCATATATATGTTTTAATTACTTGCAACAAGGTGAAATTATAAATCTTCTGCAAATTCATGGTATATTTTAACTGTTGTTTTTTGTTAGCCAATTTAGAGTAATGGCTTTGTTAACTTTCATCGAATGCTTTTAGAGTGTGATCAATTTTCTTGATAAGATAATTCACACATAATTTTGTTTTCTCATGTTTTCACCTTTAGAACGGCAGATGGCCGGTCCGGATGGCCGAGATGGCCAAGGCAGTAGTGTCGTAGTGAACTCGGACCGAAGGACCGCGGGTTCGAGTTACGCCTCGGGCATGGTTGTCTTGTGTTTGACCTTTCACCCCCTATCATCATCTTATTGTGTCATCCTCATAGTTACCATACCGTTACACGCAATAGTGCTCGCTAATGACCTTGAAGTTGATGCGACCTTAAATAACAAAAAAATGTCAAAATTTTCACATTTAAACTTCCTTCTATTATTGTGACGCAAACTGGTGCCTGAAGCTAATGAGCAGAAGGTGGGCTGAAGTTGGATGCAATGTGCAAGAGCCTACTCATTGCTTTCCACTTTGGGCAGAAGCAATAAATGCCATTAATCTCAGGCTGCGACGCCTCGCGCGCTAAGGATTTGTGGCTGTAAAAGTTATTGATTAAAGAAAGGCTCAGGAGCAAAGAGTAAAGAAAATGTCGGGATCAAGTGGGAACAAGTGAAGGTAATCTTCAACACAATGTTGGATTCCAAGAATGCAGTGAGCCTAAAAACTGTAACCAACACCAGAGGAACTAAATTCCATTCCTTCATAGAACGGGAGAGCAATCGCAAATAGCACAAATTTCACCTGGTGGCCGCTTCAAGATCTCTATAAAATTGCTCTCTTCTAAAAATAACAGTCCCTTAAAGGTCCAAGGATTACAGTTTGAGAACCTATTAGTTAAAATAAAATACATTTTGAAGTGAAAAAAACTTAAATTTAGTTTTAAAGATATTAATTGTTTTATTATTAATGATTTATTATTAAATGGGTGTTGATTTCTTCCTCTCATTTTTGACGGGTTGTGGCTCGTTAAATAAAAAAAATATTGTAATTCTTTACAACTCTACATTTTAATAATTGAAGTAAATTTGATCTTACGTACTGTTAAATAAATAAAACAATATTCAAGAATCATTTAGAAAATAATTTCTAACTAAATATTACATTTGCAGCTATCTTAAATCGTAAATTCAATTCAAAGGCTTTCAAATTTAAGGAAATTAAACACGGGAGTAGCAGAACACGCTTTTTAGATGATCAACATTTTTTTCAGTGAAGTTCCGGGCTTGAAAGTTTGAATTACTCTGCTATAATTATTACAACACTTTATTGCTTTCAAACAATCGCTACACGTATTGTAAGACTAATTGTTTACATAGGGATTAATCAAATGGCAGCTTCTGATGAGCAATAAATAATGATTTCAGGTACTACCTGGACGCAGGAAATGGTATGGCTTCTGGTGAACAACTTGGACTACGAAGGGGCCAAACAGACAGACATCGTGAAAAGATTTCCTTTCATAGAGTAAGAGCAATGTTTTACCGAAACTTGGATAATTCTTTAAATCTGCGACTTAAGCATGCACTTTAAATTAATATGCCCATTTCAAGCTGATACTTTTGAGAAAAATGAAAAATATTTAATTTTATGGTATTCATAAACGAAACAATACATTTTAATGTAGTATCTTTAAACAAAATATTGTGTTCAATGTACAATACGATCAGTGTATGTGCTGATAATTGTTAGCAAGGCACTCAATTACAATGCCGCTCATATTGACATTGAAACAATTAGTTCTTGATTTCTTACACCTCTGTTGCGAAGCTATCAACAGACATAGGCAGTTACACATCGCCATGTTATAGTCTAGCGAGAAGGCACACTTCCTGGCACTCTACGCGACGCTAAGTCATTCGTGCATCGTGCTCGCAGCGCATCGCTATGCTCTTGGGGAGATACTTCTGGCGCCGTCTATGTATTTCGCAATGTCTTCTGGCAATGTCTATGTATACTCGCGCAACTTTTCTTGAACGATGGATTGAATAAATGCGGGGAAAGTGGGGGTACTAGTAACGGACACTAGACTTTATAAAGCAATGCCAATCTCTGGAGAATCAGTCATGCCTTCGCAACGTCCTTAATAATTTGCGTTCTAACTTTCTGAAGAGTTCGAGGTATCTTTTGTGATATAATTTATCTGCTTCGATCATTTCTTTCGATATTTTGGAGAAACAAACGGACAGAAGTTCTCGTCTTCAAAAGAAAGTTGTTTCCATTTCGCGCCGGTGAAGATGTGTTTGGAATGTTATCATCAGTAAGCGCTGCTCTTTTCCTTCAACCGTTTATTATGCCAGAGAGAGTTAAGCTAGGTCATCGTTCAAGAAAAGTTTCGCGAGTAATATCAGAACGTGCACCTACAGGTCCCAGCCTCTGAAATACTCCATCTGTGACGGTATCCACATGCTGCTGACTGACATTAAATTTATTCTAGGATTTTTTCCTCCGTTTCTCATTGCATTATTTTCACTCATTTTATTTCGTTTATACGTCTTGAATTTATCTGTACTTACTGATATCCTTGCTAATGGCAATATTTCCCGTAATTACCCAATTTCAGGAAGGGATTTGTATGTTTCATCCCAAAAAAGATGCTGGCCCTTCGAGGTATCTAAAGGAAAGTGTTTGACAGCTGAATTCATAAGTTATCCACCTCCAGACCACAGCTATACACGCAGCTCCACAACACAGAAAATGTTATTTTCCAACAAATACAATCCAATTAACAATGTATAATTACGTATTCCAGATTTGCAAGCTTTCAATTACCATTGGAAACTACTGTCGACTGGATCGATATTCTCAATAAGGACACGAAGACTCGCTGCATAAAATCTCACCTTCCTGTAGAACTATTACCGCGACAAATCTGGACCAAAAAACCAAAGGTGAATCGCCATTTTATCTGACGTCAATCCAATTGATTGTATTAAACCTTGTGTTAACAACATTAAAAATATTTTGATATTTTGCTTCTATTTATAATACTGGCACATAAGAATTATTAATGCTTTATGACAAGCGCAAGACTCTCCTGTATTTGAGGAGTCATTTCTGAAATTGCATAAATTTTTGAAAACACGAACTGAATAGATGTTCAGTATATAAGATGTAAACATTTAAAATGTTGGCACAAGTAAAACATATAAACAAAAATTGATACAGAAAACTTAACAGACATTTAAAAGATATTTCTTAGATATAAATGAATATTCTTACAGAAAATCCCCATTACTTTTAAAGGAAATTTTATTTCAAATGGTGAATGATGTAAGCACTGATAACAAATTAAAGATAAATATGCACGTTCATTAAAATTCTTAAATATTGTTTCATCATTTTTCACATAAATATTCAGACAACAAAAAGTGCTTTTCTATTTAATTTTCAAGAAATGTGAGTTTTTAATTATTCATATCCAGCAGTGAGAGTAAATATGGCCATTTTTTCGAAGGAATCATAAACTTATTAATTAAAAACAATTCCATTGAAATTTTACATTATATATAATGACGTTGGCTTAACTTGTACAAGAAATTTTAAATTTGTAAAATTTATTTTAATCAGAGATCGGAAAAACAAAAGCAAAATACCATTCGATGCAATTTCACTGAGTTTTTCTTCAATAAATATACTTGTGTTTTTATGTTTTAGGTAGTCTATGTTGCGAGAAATCCGAAGGATGTGGTGCTTTCTTATTTTCACCATCATAGAAGCTGGACAGTTTATTCAGGCTCATTTGAAACATTTGCTGATGCATTCTTAGACGATGTTGGTAAGCCCTTTTTAAACTACTTACTCAGTTGTCCCTTAATCCAAAGTTTCTGTTTTAAGAGAAGATGAATTCCGATATAGCATTCAAAACAACCGAAGTCTATCCTTGGTTCAAATTGAAATCACACGACATTGAAAATTTTTGTTCAATATATTATTATTAGGGAGCGGATTTTAATTAAATGCTATTTTACTTATATTTGTCTTTAGAACTAGTAAGATGTCATTTTTTATCTTTTTCATCATCTGTAACACTTACGATATGCAACAAATATTTTCCACAGATTTCACACTAGCTTATTCTATTTCTTTGCTCAAAACGTGTAATGTAAGGTTCCTGTGACGCCACAGCGCTAATGCCCTTTCGGCGGATTTCGAGATAACTAAAGTCAGAAATTTTCTGGTAAATAACAGTCCAAACCAAAAGTTTGCAAGTGAGTTCACTTGAACGAAAGGAAGAATCCTCGATTACATCAGTAATATATAGCAAACAGCATTAGTTGTTCACCTGACTTGGTGTTGACCACATTTTTCTTTTGCTTTTAAAGCATTTTAAAAACATTTTAAGTGCATTTTAGTGATGATTTTCTGCGATGTTTTTGGTCATTTAAATCCGCCCCTAATTATTCTTCACCGCGCTACGAGTAGGATTCTTAAAAATCCTTGTGAACGTACCTTAGAAAATGTTTGTGTTATGAGTAGTGCGCAAAAGATGTTAGAAAGACGGTTTCAAGATAAAATAAATCAGAGGTTTTATTATATTTCTTCCTTACATAACGATACAACATTAATCAGTATCAATATCAGTATCAGAGAGAATTTCGATCAGATCTATAAAATGTAATAAGCCGATTACCAAAGGTTATCACAAAGATTTTTTGGTGTTCCTGCAATAGAGCATGCTTGTCTGCATGTTTACTTTCAAGTAACTCTTTTAAGTGAATATTAGGTCTGGTACCACCAGTGCTTTGGCACACTAAGGAGGCAATCTTTAAGATAAAGATAGGTCGGAGGCAGAAGTCAATCTTTAAGATATTGTATATTTATGTAAATAGCACAGAAAGTGAATATTCGGCGTACGAATAATGAATGTGTATGCCGAATATTTTGAAATCAGTGCGCCAAAGCCTACTTCGTGGCAAGCGTACCGCATAGTACTACGTTCCAATCAATAAACCATGAAAATAGGTAAGTGTTAGGTTATCTTATCGTGGAGGTTAACTGAGCCAGTGCGCCCAAAGCTTATCCCTGTAGAGAAATTTGTTTTGATTTGTACAAGAATTAGTTAGTGATACTCTATTGGACATTTAGAGCTGCTAGGATGCTTGATGATGACGTTTATGGAGATATTTTTTCCTTTAAATTTGAGTAAGGGAAGGTCAATTTATCTTGATAGTTTAATTCACCATGCAGATAAATAAAATTAGTAACTAAATATCTTAACAGTATTCATGAAATTAGAAACATTTTGGAAGTGTACATTGCACAATTCATGATGCTTAATGTTACGACATTTTAGAAGTGTCAACATATAGTAGTAGATAAAAAGCTAAATCATTGTCGAACCTAGATTTGTAAAGTCAATGTAATGCTTGATATAGCAAAAATTATTGATATTGTAATAAATGTAATATTAATCGGGCCGCATAAATAGTCAAATTAAATTAGTAAAATCGTAAACCATCTCAAATGGCTACCCAACCTGAGGCAGAATAAAATAAATAAATAATTAGTGGAAGTATAAATAATAAACCATTTCAAGTGATGTTTTCTGTCAGGTCAATTGCTATGGTTATTAGTCCCGAATATGTAGTAAGCGTTATGTTCCGAGAAGTGGCAGTGAGGTGTCAGTACTACTGGATGGTAAGATGTAGCGTCGACCTTCATATTGGCTCGCACGAAACGTATATCTCTCGCAGCAGGGCACAGACCCACCCGGAACAAGGGCGAAGCTCTCGAGAGGTCTCTCAATATGTATGGCAGTGACTCTCAGTGTAAGATGTAGAAAGAGCTTGGATAAAGGTGAGGAAGGAGAGATCACGCGCAGTTCGTTGCTCGTTTGTTAGCGTATTGCTCCGGCATTCGTCTGATATTGATCGGAGAAACAACGGAAAACTACCGATCAGAGCAGGCGGTCGCAAGAATTCTCCTTAACAGTGTGGCCGAGCTAAGTAGTTAAGGTCGAATATCCGCCACCGTCCAGACTAGAATCTTAGGACCTCCCAATCAGAGCAGTTTCAGAGAGCGGGACTGCTGACTGTGCTAACTCATCTGGTATTGTTCTCTTAGTTCCAATTTTTTGTCAATTATTATTTATGAAAATGTATTTAGCCTCTCTCATTGCTTCCACTCAAAATTGTAGGTCAGAAAGAAAGATCAAAAACAATGAATTTCATGAACACTTAATCGGACTTTGGATCTAGTTAAATTTTTGTTTCAGTTCCAGAAACAATATTTCTGGAGGCTAATTATATCACAAAGCAACCTCGATACCCTATGTGCGTAATCTGATATTAAATAAATTTTAGTAAATTATTATTTTATCTTATTTTGACAATATTAGTATTCGTTTACACAAGACTATTAAGCGATGAATCACTAAATTTTATTAATCTGCCAAGTGGCGTAATTTAATTAGATATTCAATGACAAAGAAATTGAAAATAATGTTACCTTGAGTAGCAAAATTATGCTTGCGATCACGTCAGTTCAAATTACTTAGTTTTCCTCTAACATTTTATTCCTTGTTACAGCATTGTATGGCCCATATTGGAAACATGTTTTGGACTTCTGGAATCTGAAGGAGCCATACGTGCTATTTAATACTTATGAAGAAATGAAAGCTGTGAGTAATTTGGTTATTAATTCACATATCACGTAGCATAGTAAAGACTTCATACAGAAATATCTGCATTGTAGGACTTAGCCGGAGTCATACGTAAGACTGCCAAATTTCTCGGCAAGACTTTGACGGAAGCACAGATATCAGAATTGGAAGAGCACCTAAGTTTCAAGAAGATGAAAGAAAATTCTTCAGTGAATTACAACAATATTTTGAAACCAATCCACGAAGAATATAAAATTAAAAATTCGTTTATGAGAAAAGGAGAGGCTGGAGGATGGAAAAAGGACTTGTCACCCGAAATGATAGCGCGTATCGATGCTTGGACTGAAAAGAGGCTGGAAAATTCAGACTTTCCTTTCTATAGATGAAATAAAAGTATAGTTGTAAAGACGTCATAAGAACGTGGCTAATTTAAATTAAATGCAATTTAAAATTAATAAAAAATGGAATAGTAATAAACGTGAAAAATGGTTAAAAGCTGACGATGGTGCCATCAACATTTTCTAGAAGAGGAAGGGCCTATAAAGGGTTCACTCCATTTGATGTTTTCTTATGAAGACTTTTTCATTTACAGCGAATTATTGCTTTATTTATAGTATACAACTTTGCTTCCGCCGTTTTTTTCTCAAAAATATGACCCTTTATTGAACAAAATGCTTACACAGGATAATTTATTCAAAGTAATGTCCCATCGCTGCCACAACTTTTCCCATCTTTCCGGCAGTGGCTTGCGAAATGGCCGCGTCGAAAAAATTGTTCATCTTGGAGGCGATCCACGAATCAATCCACTTTTTGGGCACTTCAAAAGATCGGAAGCTGCTTGCTTCACTGCTCAGCACGCGGTCGTCGACGGCCGATTCAGAAATGCGGAACAAGTGATACATCGAGGAAAGTTGGGACGGGGGCAACGTACGGAGGAAGAAGAGTGTAGGTTGCATTGTGAGAAAAGCGATATGGGGATGGGGCTGGTAGGACTCCCATTTCGAACGTTTCCAAGGTACGTTTGTTTGACCACTCTGCAACGTGGGCGCTAGCATGTCATGCAGCAAAAATCACCTTTATCGTGGCCTCTCGCTGATATTGCCGGGCGTTTGTCTTTTCAATGCTCGGCTCAATACGCATTAATTGCGTTCGATATCGATCACCTGCTGATTGTTTCAACTTGGTTTTAAAAGCTCATGGTTACACGACGCACGAGCTGTCTCACCAATGCAGAGGCATGATCTTGGACCCATGAATTATCGGTTTGGCGTGTGTGACGTGGAAGCATGGCCGGGATACCCCCATGATTTTTTCCGTTTTAAGGGTTATCGTAATGAACCCATTTTCGTCCCCGGTCACAAACACGATGCAGAAACCCTTCAGTTTTGCCTCTGAAGCAACTGTTTCACAAACACACAAACGCCTTTCAATGTCTCTCGGTTTCCACTAATAATGGGACATGTTCCCTTCTTTCTGATCATACCCATGCTTTGAGACGTTTTGAAATGGCTTGCTGGTCACCCCAAGTGATCGTGCCATCTTCTTCTTGAGTTTGACGCGAGTCTTCACTCAGCAATGCCTCCAATTCTGCAATCCTCAAAAACTTCCCTCCTCCGCCACTATGCGCGGTCTTCCACGTTAAGTCACCATTCCTGAAGCGTTGAAAACCACTCGCGACACGTTCTTCTGCCACTAATCAGTCCTCACCATAAGTACTGGAGAGCGATTCGATGAA
The DNA here is from genome assembly GCA_017312745.1 of Gryllus bimaculatus. Lineage (NCBI taxonomy): Eukaryota > Metazoa > Arthropoda > Insecta > Orthoptera > Gryllidae > Gryllus > Gryllus bimaculatus. Next base: position 173,763 of record BOPP01000017.1, read on the forward strand.
GACTCAGCCCGCCAGTTTTCTTCATATTGAAACAAAAAAGCAGACCTCCCGCAAATGACGAGAAATTTCGGCCTCGTACACTGACATTTCAATCGCGAAACAACGTTACGTTTGCACACCCAATCCACTGAATGTTTGAATTGGGGTTATGTTGCCGAAGCCTCCACAGCTAACTGCTGCACGTCCTTCGATCTGTTTATCGCGACCGTTTATTACCACTGTAGCCAACTATTGAAAAACGGCGGAAGCAAAGTTGTACACCTTGTATTTAAATTTAATATTGGGTAATTAAATGACAAGGATGGGAACATTCATTGGAAAATGAGTAGAAATTAATTTTGAATAGGCTTTGGGGTATGGTTCAGAAGCTCCATGAATCACTTACTTTGGGTGCACAACTGAATGCTTGGAAATAAAATAAAATAAAATAAAATAAATGCTATTTTATTTCGTCTTGTCATAAGGACACTTTTACTCCATAAGCTTTGTGCCATAAGCCCACTTTTTAGATGATATTACTTTCAAAACATTAGTTTTAATATTATTATCAATATAATAACCAGAATCCACAAGAGCAACTCAACAGGTAAGTTTACTCAGCAAGTACCATTGGCAAGTTAATTCATGTATTATATATCATTTGGATTGTATAATTGTAAAGAACCTGTAACAAGTATTGTACGTCAGCTTCTGGCTCAATGACCACCATCTCGATCAGGTTTTCGTCCAGTTTTCCTGATCCTCGAGCAAATGCTGAGATGGCCCCTTGTTTTGCTTCTGGACATAAAGGTAACTTCAAATTAACTTCTCCCCATAGCACATCATACACAGTTTGTAACTGTTTTGACGTAAATAAATAAATCAAAAGTGGTTCGTCTTGAGGCACATGACTATGTAATTCTGACTTGCCACTCCTACGATTGTTGGAACTTCTGAATTTATTTATATTAGCCAACAGCTCGTCCCAATAAGGGCAAGGGCCTCCTGCTCGCGAAGGGAATTATTAATCCTTCTTTAATGATATGATAAGATGATGATGAAGGGTGAAGGGACAATCACAAGTACAACCATGCCCGAGACGGGATTCGAACCCGCGATCCTCCAATCCGATATCGCCACAACACTACTACCTTAGCAACCTCTTCTCTGAGAAAAAATGATCACAAAAACATTTCCAAGAAGTTAGCACAATTTTATCCAAATTCAAAAACTGCCTTTTTTTGATATTTATGGTCGCATCAACTTCTAGGTCATTAGCGCCCGCTATAGCGTGAAACGGTATGATAACTATGAGGATGGCACGGTATGATGATTACGATAGGAAGTGAAAGGACGAACACAATACAACCATGTCCGAGGCGGGACATGAACCCGCGATCCTTCGGTCCGAGCTCGCTACTACTGCTTTAGCGATCTCGGCCATTCGGACCGACCATCTGCCGTTCTACAGGTGAAAACATGAAAAAACAAAATTATTCGAGAATTACCTTATCAAGAAAATTGATGACATTATAAAAGCATTCGATGAAAGTTAACAAAACCATTACTCTAAATTGGTTAACAAAAAACATAACAGTTAAAATATACCATGAATTTGCAAATTTTTACATTCAAACAATCAAAAAAGAAATCAGATATCACCATTATCCCTAGGATTTCACGCCAATTTTTGTAAGCAAATCGGATGGGACACAATTTTCATTACAGAACACATTTACCGGCAAATAATGCCGATTGTGCGATATGACATGGATTTTGGTTTTGAAGTACAGTCTTCGATGGCGCTCGCAGTATGGAGAATGTTGATATATTTCACTACTAATTATTAACATTAGTGCCTCCGAATGTTTTGGTACAGAATGAACATAAATCTGTGTAAAATTATGTAACACTGTTTGATTTTACTTTTTTTAAATGTAAGCCAAGATATTCGAGCTAGAATGTTTTCCATATTCGTCATTCTTACACGATTTGTTTACTATTAGTTTTTGTAGATATATGTGGCTTACAACTTTTAAAAACATAAGTAACATATTTTAATTCACGTTCGTGCAAGTAACGGAATTTTTATCGGTTCTAGATGAACATTTGCGACGACTTCACTAAGCACATTTCTTTCTGCCGACGAGAAAGGCAGTGCCTAAGAGCTTTTTAGCCTCCTAAGATGCCAGGTCCAATTCAGACAACTTTCGGTGGTTAAAAGGCAACTCGATTTGATATAACATACATGTAATGCTGTTCAACTACTTCAACGTCAGCATCACTGTTATTACGGAATTGTTATGACGTGTAGCACATTAGTGTGTCTTCGTGTGCTTTTTCCATGTGCACACAAAGGCTTAATATACGAGGGTAGAGCACAAAAATAATAAGTCTCTCGGCGAAAACACTGTTACAAAAAATCCTGTCAATTAAAATGAATTTACTGAAAACTGTCTTTAAGAGTCCATAACCATTAGAGCCAATTTGTGCGATTCAAATGCTCGTATGGAAAGAAATATTTCTGTGGTCCAACTTAGGCGACCGTCAAATGGTATAACAAGGTGAATACTGTTTCCAAACCAAATCGATAATCGCGATACTCATATGAAAGAGAATACAAAATACCGTAGATTCCCCCAAAAATCTATTTTCTAGGATAATCTGATGCAAAGGTACAATGAGAAACGTATTTTTCCACTTTTCTTTCCTCATCTTCTACTGCATGTATCAGGAGTCGGGGAACAATAGTTGAATTTGAAGGTATTTAGTCAACAAGTTTTGGTGCCAAATTCAAACAAAAAGAAGTTTTTGATATTGATTTTTGACGCGATAACGTTGGAGTAGTGTCTCAGTTTTTTCCCAATAATTTGTCTCGGTTAGAATGTGTATTCCCTTGAATCTGGCGTCAAAATTGGTGGACAAAACACATTACATTTCAGCTATTTTTCTCGGACTCGGATATTTATTTTCAGCCTGATGCATGCAATAGAAGCTGAGAAAAAAATAAAATGTGAAAAATAATTTTCTCATGGTATTTCTGCAACAGATTGCCTTAGGAAGCCGATTTTTTGGTAATCTATGGCATTTTTTATTCTCTTTCATATGAGTATCGCAAGTATAGATTTGTTTTGTGGGCACTTTTCACCTCCTTATTTGTCTATTCTCTTTCAGCAGCATTTCTCTAATCACTACAATACATTTACTAATTTGAAATTAAGTTAATGCAATATACCAGCGCGACCTTTCAATCAAGAAACAATTTAGTGGAATTGGGGTTGACCGAATTTATATTTAAGATTTAAACATTTTCTGTCCTTAAACCAAAAAGATAGAAACTTGGTTATGCTTAAGAACATGAGTCTAGAGAAGGGATACCAAAAGTGTCGGTATTGACTCGTTGGGGGGGGGGGGTCGACAAAATTTTAAAAGCTGTCTCCGAAGATTGAGTAGTACCATACAGGGTGGGTAATAACCAAATATAAATTGGCCTAAGTTTCAGATTTGAAAATCGGTTGTAAATAAAATACTCAGTAATTTTCTATAAAACAAATATATTTAGAGAAATATAAGAGTCCATTTATCACTAAATTAGGTTTTCTTGAATCAGAGACGCTCATGTTGCACGTGAGCTTTCCTTATGTAATAATAATAATAATAATAATAATAATAATAATAATAATGAGAAGAAGACGAAGAAGAAGACGAAGAAGAAGAAGAAGAAGAAGAAGAAGAAGAAGAAGAAGATCGAGATCAGCCGAATGGGCGTAGAAGCACATATCGTCGTCCCCATAGTTGTCAGAGCTCTGGGACTTGCCCCGCAAAATTAGTATAAGAACTAGACCTTGTATTTTAGGACAAATGCCTATTTAGTTCCTTAAGGAGGTTGTGGAAAATATAGCAAATGTTTACAAATCATAAAAAAATGAATCTCCTGAAAGCAGTGCCTAAAATGTCCTAGAAGAGGGGTTGATGCCTATTTTAATATTTTTATGGCTAAAAATGATTAAAACAAGTAATTTTGAAGAATTATCTTATTGTAATAACTCATTTCTCAAATTTCGTATACTGACAAGCAAATACTTTCCCGAATTTCTCGAAACGCAAACATTCCCTTATCAAACCCGCAATCGACAGCGCCTGAAATCTCTCACCCAACACATCGTACACAACAAGCTCTGCAAGGAACTTCTGCTGCTCTAAAGATGATGTTTCACGCTCGACTCTCATCAGCACGCACTTCGGATATTGCACCCATTCCCAATGCACCTGTGCTGTGGTCACGTTGAGAATGAAAAGTGTGGAAAAACGAAGTTAAAAGAAATACAAGGGAATAAAATAATGTGCTTGTTGTCACATTGATAAATGTAAAAATACTTGACTTTCCTAAATAATAAAAAGTGACTAATTTAATGTTTTGTGATCAGTTTTATATGTCAGAAACATTACGTTTTGAGTATAATGTTTGTTAAATATCTGGTTTAATGAATATGTAACCTATTTTAAGTGCCTAAAACGTCACTTAAACGTCACTTTTCATACCTAATAGTGCCTAATTTCATAATTTTTGTTACCTATTTAGGTGCCTTAAATTCCGAGGTCTGGTAAGAAGTTGACTAAACTCCTAGGTCATTAAAAAAACTTAGGAGTGCAAGACGTTGCTTTATTGGGAACATACCTCATTTTGCGCAAGATATTGAACAGACACCGACAGTCCCTAGATCTGCATCGTAGATTGCTGGTTGCAACCCAGGGTAAATTTTATATTTAACTGACTCTTAGCATCTTTAGACGTAAATCAGAGAAATAATAATAATAATAATAATAATAATAATAACAATAATTATAATAACGATAGTTATGTTTTCAAACAATAACAGTATAAAAACCTTTTATTCTATTGAAATGTTATTGATGCAAGTCATTTTTGTTAGTTGCCCCAAAGTATTGGCCTACTGCCTCTGAACTTTCTGAACTTTCAAACTTTAAGTTAACCTCATTAAGAATTAAAAACTTTGGTATTTATTGTTTTTTTGCTAATGATCATAAGAACGCAAAAATACTGCATTAGAGAGTCCGTTAGTAATTTGGGACAACTTTAGAATAAAAAGAAAGCAGAGAAAATTTAAATTCCGGGAGCTTTGTTACTATATGCTTAAGAAAAATAATTTATAAAGAACATTTTTAGATTTTTTTACTTTTAAAATTGTATACAAACATTTTGCACTAAAATCAACTTTTTAAAACTTATTACCCAAAAAAACAAAAATTCGGAAAATTTCCTGATGTTTTGCCAACGAAAAATTTTTCCGAAGTCTTTTGAAGTGGAAAACTTGGGATTTTCTTAACAATATAAACAGATTAAATAATAAAAACCTTCTATATCTGTGTCTGGGGTCGCGAAGCTCCCGCTCGCACTTCCACGCAAGTGACGCGTTGACAAGCGGAGCCGTTTGGCGCATCGCCCACGGAGCCTTTGTGATGACCTACATATCTTGTGATACAGTCCGAGAAGGCACGGTCAATTTTCATGAGGATGACTACGTTACTGATCTATCCGGGAATCACTAGAAACAGGACGTAAAAACGGAAATTTAAAAATTTGCATTGTATTCACCTTTCCTCTACGTATTGGATGATCACATTGTGGATTCTGAGTATGGAGGCGATTCGGATGTCGATGGTGTATTGCCAAATTCCTACTTAGAATCTCTCTGGCTAACTTCTCACTTTTTTGCGTCTAATCGTACTACATTTGTTGGGGAATCTAATCTGTATGTTTGTCAAAGAGGCACTGATGTTTGGTTACTAAAGGTTTGCTTTAGTTAATATATAGACTGCTTTCAACTTGTAATGAATACCAGAATACATGGTTTCTTTTCCCTGAAAATGTGGCATTTTTCCATTGTATTTTTTATGGTATAAGAAGGTTGTATTTTAAATGACCACCATCCATTGTAGTTTAAGCTTTATCCAAAATTGATAGTGGTCTATATTTAAACCACCTATTTTTTCCATCCACATCCAAAGGAAATATAATAACTATAACATAATACATGTTTATATAAGTTATAAGTAATACAATAAAAAAATTTTTCTAATTTTTTACCAAAAAGTTTTGTCCTATGAAGGGTTAAAAATGGACATAATTATCTTATGGTTATTTTGTAAAACTAATGTATATTCATGGAGTTGTACCCAATATCTTATACTTTAATAGAAATAAAATTGTTTTCTTTCAGTGATAGTAAATATACACAAAGGTTTACAAGTTAAAGAAATTGGTATAAATTTTCAAAATTGGGTATGATATGTTCTTCACATGACTTAATCAAATCACTTAATCCCGTCATCACTTTGTATAATTTCCTTTTATTTTCTTACGTAATTGAGTTTTACTGCATGATAACTCAGCTAGATATTTTATGAGGCACTCATATTAATAGTTCCAACTTGATCTTTTCGACAAACTTCGAACGTGTCACCAAGACGTTATTTAAAAACATCGATTTTCAAGTAAACAAATTCGTCTTCAGATTTTCTATCCACACTCTGTTGGTACTTTCAGTCATTCAGCCATGCGTAGTTAAAGGGTGAGGAAGGAATTCTGGAGCAAAAGAAAATGTACTCAGACGATCCTTTTATGTATGTCACGTAGCGGTTTTTCCTATTTTTGACAAAACAAAAGCAAATTAAAATGTGATTGAATTTCATTACTGTGAACAGCGAAATGCAATATTATGATGAAGGGCAGTGTGCATATCCGCCACGGAGTTTGCTTTAAAACAATTTCTTCAATGTGCATGAAGAAGTTACCAGCGTTCAGTTGTTATTTCGTTTCAAGAAATGACCTCGCAAGAAAAAATTATAACTATGTATGTTATATCGTATGTCTAAAATGATACTAATACTTAACATAATAGTGGTCATTAATGACTTAGATAGTGTCTAATGCTACTTAAAACCAATTAAAAAATATATGAGCGAATAAACTTTTAGTAAAAATATAATAAATATACGAACAAATAAAACACAACGCGTACAAAACACATATAGTGCAAAATAAAACGAGCGAAGAAATGATACAATTACTTCATGTAATGTAATAATGTTCATGCAAATCTATCATGCTATGTTTAGAATTTTTCACTCTTACACGTCTTTAGTGCAATCAAATAATATAAATATTATATGAAAATGTGTTCAAAACAACAAATTTTACATGCGTTTCTTTTAGAACAATTATTTTAAAATTATTTTTGAATTGAATTTTAGAAAACACTTGAATTATGCATTTTCTAGTATTTTAATTTGGATGAAGATAATTTTTACTCCATATGAAAACATTGACAATGGAAGTCATTAAGTGAAGAGAATCAAAAGCACCACTGCACTTAAAGAAAATAGTGGAGGTGATACACTCATCCGCCATAATTAAGCTCAGATAAAAGATTTTCACTATGGCAATATTCTTCATATAAAAACGAAAATAACATTCACAGTTACGAGTAAATGTTGTAAATACGAGTATGTCGACAGGAACAACACTGTTTTAGGATATGGTTTGGCTAAACTTGCTCGATTTAAAGTTTGAAGGCTCTAAACATAGGTTAGACATCAGATCACCTCTCGTACAGTAAATTTGTGCATGTAACCTATAACACTCCCCTAGTTTTGCGCAAAGCAAAGTTACGTATTGTAACCGCAAATAAAAGACAAATGTATGAAAGTCAAAGTGCTGTCTGAGTCACGCTTGTTTGTGTTGCCAGGGTAATTATGGCTTGAATAATTGAATCAAGAACAAAATCTAATATGGTAATGTAGGAGTGCTAGGGGAGAAAAGGTTGAGGGGACAAACGGACGGACGAGGGGCCGATAAAACGGACGGACGGACGGATGAGGGGACGGATGGACGGACAGACGAGCGTACGAACAGACGGACGAGAGGATTAACAGACAGATTAGGGTACGAACGGACGGATGAGGGGACAAACAGATGAGGGGCCGTATGGGCGAGCGGAGGGGTTTGCGAGGAGACGGATGGACGAGGTGACGGACGGACGAAATAACTAACGGTTTGTGGCGGGGACGATCAAGAAGGGATGGGGGACATGCGAAAGGACATTTAGGGGGACAGACAGGCACGGGACGAAAATTTAGGGGGACAGACAGACACGGGAACAAACAGACATGGGGCAGATATTCAGGCAGAGGGAGACGTAGGCAGACAGGCGAACAGAGGGTCAGGCAGGGATACAGAGGCTCCCTGTTACTGACACTCATTTGGCTACGAGAGATCTTCAAAACTGGTTTTGCCATCAAAATATCGAGGTCAATTTTTTTGGCATGGTTGCACCTTTTTCCTTCTACAAGCTCGAGGAAGTAAAATATGTAATCGACATATCAGTGTTATAATCTGCTTTATTTAACTTCGCATTACTTCGAAACGTGGAAGGATCCATGCGAATGTTGTGTGAAGGTCATACCTCCCTGATGTGAAGCTCAAAAATCTGCTTAAATAGTCTCACTTTCCGCCGTCACCAAACTATACGATACGTAGCTCACTTGTTAAGTAAGTCTTTTTTTATATTATTCATGCAATCTGCTAATTTTTGTTTATTCATTTATTTAATGTATATTATTAATTTCATTAAATATACTACTGAATAAGTTACTTGACATGTGTGTTCGTAAATTCGTATTGAAAAGCACGCTTAAGCTGAAAATAATTCACTATCTCATGAGTATGTTCAAATTCTTACGACAACACTTGCTTTATGAGCGTCTTAAGCAAGTGAAATAGAAATATTACAAAATTCACTAGCCATTTTTTTATAAATATCTAGTTTCAAGTCTTGAAGAACTTGTTGCTTTTATAAATCTGTTATTCACTAATACCAATTTTTACGATCTTGGATAGTAAGTTATCTTATAAAAAACATGTATTAAAATTTTATATAAATCAACATTTTAAAATAACGCATTGTTGAACTTTTTCTGTGAAAATTGTTATTTTCAAATTGCGTCAGAAGATAAGTACATAAGACTTGAATGTCCAGAAACCAATAAAATTAACTGATTGGAGGAAGTTTGGAAAACGTTATTACGGAAACGTAAGACGAGTCTATAAGAACAAATTATTTAGAATAATCCATTAATTATTTCGATATTTTTGTTTTAGATGTCAATGTTTAGAAAATATTCGGACCATTGTAAATAGTTTATTGGTTGTGTTCATTATGTCAGTTATGTTTATGAATCAATTTTATAAGAAAATAATTTTCAAGGGAAATCTAAGCAGAGTATTCCTTCACCAGACGTAAATTATCAATATTTGTCTTGTAATGTATGTATATAATGTAATGTATTAAAATATTTTTCTTTCAGCAGGGTACAGACATTATGGCACTTCATTTTGAAGATGTAAAATCTCCTCTTGTGGAGAAAATGAAACAGAACACAAAACGAAAGTATAAAAATGGTATGGTAAAAATCACTCCATCTGACTGCGTCCTTCCCACGGCGTATCGGAATTTCGCTCAGCGCGTCAAAGACTTCCATGTACGCGAGGACGACGTTTGGATTGTTACATACCCCAAGTGCGGTAAGTATAAGAGATTCACAAAGGAAAACACGCGGTGGGATCCAGTAGAAACCGAATCCAACAGAAAAGAAATGCATTGCGTTCTTGACTAACCGGGATGAGCCGCATTACGATCAAACGAATTATTTTCTATTAGTATTTTTAATCGTTACGGTAACCCTTGTTGACTCCGTTTTCACTCGCGACCAGTTTGTATTGGCATCAAAACACACATGCCCATAGGGGGTAACGATAACACATTTGATGTCAGGTAAAATTAATACAATCATTATATTAAGTTTATTAATAAAACTTAAACAGTTCATAATTCCGTTCCAATAACAGTGATTACGGGAGGAAAATGTAAAGCTATGAGCAAATAAATATGTACAGTAAAAAACATAATAAATATACATACAAAACAAACAACGGGCAAAGTGTTACAGCAAAAACACTCCTGTAATGCAAAATACAACGAACTTTCATTTATTTCTTTTAAAAGCTTATGAAAATCACTATTTTTATACACATAATTCTGGAATTTTTAACGGTGTTGCCACAGCCTTTTTAATGGTCAAATTTACATTGTGCAGAAGTGCATTCAAAAATATAATAATTTATGCTAATTTATTTTGGAATAATTAATATAAATTTATTGTGGAAATGGTATTATAGAAAAAGACAAGAACAATCAATTTGCAAATAATTTAGTTTGGTGAAGATAATTTTTGCTTAAAGTAAAAGCAGTGACAAAGGAAATCACGTGTCAATTAAATGAGAAAGAGCCGATGGACACCAGAACGTGAACAAAATAGTAGAGGTGATACCAACACCGACCAAACTTTAGCATAACTAGAAGCTTTTAACGTTTTTAATACTCATTTTCTCTTTTAAGAATGAAAATAACATTCGCAACTTCCGTAAATATGTCTACAGGAACAACGTGGACACAGGAGATGGTTTGGCTGATTATGCACGATTTAGACTTTGAAGCAGCCAAGGAGAGGCTGGACATGAGATCACCTTTCGTAGAGTAAGTTTCTGATTGTAAATTATTACTTTCATTTTCCTTTTAGCAACACGAGGTTACGTAAAAAGTCACTGAAATCTATGAAAAAAAATAATTTTGCCATTCATTCACTTTGCATCCGTACATTTGAATTTTATTTCTTCTTTTACGGATTATTCCCCTACTATTTATTTATCTCCCTCCACCGAGTTAAATATAAAGCAGTATTTTTGGTAATACAATAACTGTCTTTTCAATGCAATTTTAACTTCACCAAAATACCAAGAAAAAGTGATATAATTTTGCAAAAATGCTGATATTTTAACTGAATTTTAACGCTTTTTATTAATGTACTAGTCGCTCATAACATCTGTTGTTTATGCGACTTAAAGTAAAAAAATTAAAAAACTGTTTTTAATACCTTTTTACTTTTAAAATTACTTCAGCTAAAATTTAATTTCAATAGCAATACAACCATATCGGTAAGTAACATTTTTTTACAAGTGATCTTAGAATATTTTCTTGTACAACAACTTTGTAGAAAATTTACATTCTGAAATAAAACTGAAATTATAATATCGGTTTTTGTATTAATGCTGGAAAGTATTTTAGAGATCATTTCTCTATCAATGAATGTTCTTGGAATCTATTTATGTATATATTAATCTACGATAAAGATCGCAGAAAAATGAATTCATTTTTTATCAAATTATTTTCAGGTAATTAGGAATGTAACCTATTTTTTTTTACAACTTTATTATAAATATTAATAATTATTAATGTCGAATTTTAAAATCTTAACATCTGTAGTATGTCAACTGTTAAAACATTAAATTGTCGACTATTTGCGGCATGTATGGAACAAGAATAACATGCTGGATCAATATAAACAGGGACTAAGACAATGTTATTCTTCTAAACGTCAGCTAGTCAACACATTGTCAACTTTACTAAACTGTCAACTCAACAATCACTTGTCAACACATTGCCGATTCACTCGCCAAGGAGAAAGTATTGATGCAATTGTTATCGAGTTTTCTAAATTTCTCTTTTCTTTGATTTAGTTCCTTACGACAAACATCTAAATAAAATTAGATATCAAAAGTAGACCCGCGAGTAGTCATCTGAATAAGGGAATATCTTCATATTTTGTGGTGCTACGTCTTCTACAAAAAGGATGTTTTTCTTGGGTTGGAACTCTTTGACGCATGCATCTTTCATAATAATTTGTTAGTAATTTTCTTCTCAAATAATTAAATGGCTCTTGCTCTCACAGGAACAAATTATTAAAAGAGATCATAAATCTCACATAATTCCATAAAAAGAGCCTCTGGTTTCTTTGTAATAATATCTAAAGTGGGTCTTGAAAGTTGATCGAAGATCAAATAAGCCATAAGCTTTAGTGAAACATATTTTGCTGAATAAAAATAACACAGTTTGCAAAAATATAGAAGGACTCTCTCCGGCTTCCCATTTTTAATTTTTAAGAAAAGAGATATTGTGAATATTCTGTAAAATTTAAATTGTAATTTCGTCTTTTTGAATAGATTTTGGGGCCTTTGTGATCCGGAGGAGGAAAAGGACATTGGGACGAAGGATACTATAGCATTCACTGACAACTGCAGTTCCCCTCGGTGCATCAAATCTCATCTTCCCAAGGAACTTCTTCCTGACCAACTCTGGACGAAGAAACCCAAGGTGAAACATTCGTGGACGTACTGAAAATTATATTATTTTACACAGTGCATATGTGCAGTTGTCTGGCATATGTGTCTACACATGTGACGTTATTTTTTCTGATTCGAGGTGGAACCGGTGACTTCATCGACTAAACATTAGCATATGAATTGTAATTTATTTTCGTTTTTAAATCAATGGTTATTTTAGATGCATTCAAGGTACATAGAACTTTTATTTCTAGATTGTGTACGTGACTCGTAATGTGAAAGATGTGGTGGTGTCTCTGTTTTATCATTACAAATTAATGAATGGTTTTACGGGCACTTTAGAAGAGTTTGTGGAAATGTTTATGGCAGAAAATGTTGGTGAGTTAAATTACGTAAATTAAATTTAGTGAGTTAAATTACGTTATTTAAATTTGGTAAGTCAAATTACGTAATTTAAATCTGTAGAGTTGGATAATATAATTTAAATTTGAAGAGTTAAAATAAGTAAATTAAATTTAGTGAGTTAAATTATGTAAATTAATTATATTGGTGAGTTAAATTACATCCAAATTTGACACACGCTCAGTAATACTCCTTTTTTAGTGTACTGGGACCCCTTCTGGAAACATAACATAGACTTTTGGAAACTGAAAGACGAACCTCACATTCTTCTTAACACGTATGAGGAAATGAAAAAGGTAAACTCGTGATACAATCTGTATTACATAATTATTTTTTGGTGATCTAGGGGGCTAATAAAAAACACAATTTCATTATTTTTTCATACGACTAATACTAAATTATGGAATTTCATTTCCTTGATTTTTTACTTTGGTCGAGATTAAAACTGATCTGATTACGTTGATGAAGTACTTGTTTAAAGTTTTTGATCTTGGCGAAAAATATTGTCATTTATGCGGCGGCGATGGTGTAACGGTTAGCGTACTGGACTGTTGTACCCAAGTTGGCGGGTTCGAAGCCGTGGATTTTTAAGGGCGAAAAAATCCTTCGTACGCCTTCCTTCGGAGGGGAAGTAAAGCCGGCTGTCCCATGTTCGTAGATTTACTTGCATGTAAAAGATCCTCAAGGCTAAATGACGCCTCTGAGCTAAATTCAAATCACCTGTTTCTCGCCCAAGAAATACCTCCTTTCTCTGCTAGTTGGTGAAAGGAGCGTAGCGAAATTTGCGTGGTCAGACGGAAGAGCGGGCCTGATGGCCCGAGTCTCGCCATGTAAAATAAGGCAAATTCAATTCAATTCAATTTCGGAATAACGTTTATAGTAATTGCTCCTGGAAATAAGGTAACTCTGCAGCTTCAGATAATTTAATTAACATTAAAAATAGAAAAAGTGGCCTCACGATTGTTTTTCATGGTGATTGACTTGTCGAGTTAAGGTTAGCAGTAAATTATTTTTTTAAAGTTCAATGTTTCGTCTTCTTTGAAACCATCCGCAAACAAACAATTCAAATTTCTGCCTGCTTCATTTACCCTGCGCCCATTCTGCTCGACAACCGAACGTCTTGCGCATTTATCTTCCATCAATCCACCGACGATCAATTATGGCGTTTCGTTGACATCACTTTGTACAATAAACTAACCTTATTAATTTATTTTATGTTGTCAGCTATGTTGTTATTTACTGTTACTTCCCAAACCAAGCACTTTATTCACAACTTTTACTTCTGTAGTGTATGTAATACTTGGCGTGTGCTTAACGCTGTTATCATGTTTTTTGTAATATTTTACAAAAAAATTATATAATTTACGGCGTAGTTGATTCCGATAGTTCAAACTGAAAAATGACATTAGATTAATATTACAATTAGTAGCTGTTTAGCAGCTGTTTTGTTTGTTAATATAAAATATCCATTTTCCCATGGTATATATGAGTTGGGGTTCTTTTGGTTATGAATGTAATGCTTGGGTTGGGAAAGGCAATCACAATTAAAATAATGAGGTCAAGAATACCAGCACGTGTGATATATTTTACACGCAGTTTTTGTTTGTTTGAAATGATCTTGCAAATAATTCAAAAAATGTTATTTTCTTTGTATAGGATCTACCATCTGTAATACGAAGAACAGCTACATTTCTTGGAAAGACCGTATCTGAAGAGCAAATAGCGAAACTAGCTGACCATCTCAGTTTCCAGAACATGAAAACAAACAGATCTGTTAATTTTACAAATGTAACTGATGTCCTTAAAAAGAAGTTCAACGTCTCCGCAGATTTCATGCGATCCGGTGAATCAGGTTCATACAAGAAAGAATTGAGTCCCGAGCTCATAGAACGCTTGGATAGTTGGAGCCGTGAGCGCGTCGCTGGTACAGACTACCCTTATGTAGCCTAATGCACTGTATACCAACTACTTAATCCTTCGCAGATGTAGGGAGATTGATTGAGGCTCGTAGCTTACACAATTATAGCGACTGTTACCGAATAAAAGTTCAAAATGTCAAAACTATATAATAATTTGATATATTAAGATTTAGGTTGAATTATCGAGTCTTAACCACGTGAATCGGAAAACTAATATAAGTGGACCCCACTAAGCTTGCAGTGTAAAAAAGATAATAGTAAAATAACGAATATCAACAGGATGATTATATTTCCAAGGATGTTTATTTTTCGAGAGGAAACTATTTTTCTGAATAGAAAGTTTAGCAGCCCAACTATCAAGAGAAATGATTCTATTATAGAAAGAATTCTGTAAGCAAATAATTTAGCGCGTCAGGAGTATTTCATAAAATTACACTTCTCTATTCTCAAGACTTGTGTTCAAGCACTTCAATACAAATGCGGAAAATAAAAAAATAAATAATATGCTAGTAAAAGCCCCGCAATCATTATTTCTCGCCTGTCACTAAGAGACAGGTTCCTAATATAATCCACTCGAGGCCAGCAGCTGTGCAATAGATGTCTGATCTACATAAAAGATGGCACATATATCTGCAGTACAAGATTGCGCTGAATTTTAATTCAATTTCCATTCAAACTTAGCTCCACCTGAGTTTCATTGCTGCTGGGCGTTGCCGTGTGACGCAGGGGGAAGCCGAGGAGGACAGGACAGGGAGAGACACAGAGAGACCGGGAGACAGAGAGACAGAGAGACAGATACAGACAGACAGAGAGAGAGAGAGTGATAGAGTGACAGAGCCAGAAAGAGACGTAGAGAGAGTGACCGAGAGAGAAGGAGAAAGAGAGAAATGGAGAGAGAAAGAGAGATGGAAGCAGAAATAGAGGATAGAGAGAAAGAGGATGAAAGGAGAAAAAGGGAAGAGGAGGAGGGAAATGGAAATCAGCACAACGTCTGCCGGGTTCAGCTAGTATTTTAATAAAGCAAGGCATGAAAGTAGAAAAGTATGAAAGAAAGTTTAAACACATGAAAATACTTTTCAAACAGTTTACAGCACCACATTCAACTAGTAGCTGTGTAGAACTCTAGAAGGTGTCTGGAGGAGAATTCTAGCGGCCGGCTCCTCTGATCGGTAGTTTTCTCTGATTATCCAATCAATACCATGCGAATTCCTCCCGTCAATAGCCTAATAAATGGACCACGAGCTGCGCGCGATTTTTCCTTCCTCTTCGTTGTTTTATCCTCACCCCTTCATAACACACATATTTACAGTTACTTTCATTTAACTAGTACCCTTGTCGGGAGACTAGTCGGGAGTTTAGTGCTTCACTTGTCCTGGATGGAGCGGTTCCCCGTGGGTGGAAGATATCCGTATAGGGAAATCGCTGTAAGGATAAGTGTAACTTGGCATCGGATTTCATCATCCATCAGGGAAAACTCACCGCTACCTCCTGTGATTAAAATAATACATCACACTAGTAGGACGTTATCATTTGACGTGCCCTTTGAATTACTAAATAATAAATTTCTATTATAATATATGGCACCTGAATGATTGGGAATAGATCTTCACATGATCCGAATTTAAATACGAATATGTGAAGTACGAAAAAAATCACTTTTGTGGCGTTCTACCCTTTAAAAATAATAACATTCGTATGTTGACCTGGCGACTCAGTAGTCCGCGGTAAATAAGGTGAAAATGGCAAAAAAATGACTATCGGCGTGGAAGGCAGCGCGTTAACGTCTGTGGCGACACCGCACCGTCAGTAAACAATACTGGCGAAGAGATTCATTTCGCGGAATGGCCTTAAAATGATGCTTATTTACCCAATATTAATTTTTTCAACTGAACATTACAATTAACATTACAAATAATATTACAATTAACAATTAGCATACCCCAAAGTAATGAGTTACGTTATTGCTATTTGTCTTGTAAATTTCCATCTTGTTTTTTGTAATAAAGTTGGCTTGGTATGAATCGGCGGTTTTTTTTATTTACGTAGTTAAGGGCCTGTTTCACCGGTGCCTGATACAGTTCCGAATACTAATTCGAAAGATATTTTATCCGTCAGATAATAGTACCTGATATTTATTTTCCGTTTCACCAAGGTCGTTCTTGTTAAAATATCTGGCAGATATGTTTATGATAAATAATCTTGCTAATTGCTCTTCACTAGCGGCAACGCCGCACTTTCGAGTCAGACGCGCTCTGTACGCACGAATTCGAATCTGTTTTGGTAATGGAAGTGTCAGGCGTGTTTCGCTTCATTCGTTGTTTTGTGTAGCAGTTTACTTCGGCGTGAGCTGTGTGCGAGTTTGGTGTAAAAGTTTGTTTTATTGCATCAAACTTCGTGTGTTTCAAAATGGAAAGGGGAAAGAGGCGAGAAAGAGGAGTTAATTTTGCACGTGAGGAAACAGACTTGTATCTCTTGTTGCGGAGAGGAAAAATATTATTAAATGTAAAGTAAAAGATGCTACTGTGTGGTAGGATAGGGATTGCCATGGGTAGCTATTGAAAAGGTTTTCAGTAGCTCTTTGGGGGCTGCGTTTTGCGAAGGGAAACATCTTTAATAAAAATATGATGCTCTGAAGAGAGATTAAGAAAATCTGATTATAACTGGACTTTTTTAAACAAAATTATAATGGAAATGATGCTTAATAAAAATGACCGATTCTGAAATCACAACTGGAGTAAGGCGAGTTAATCCATTTCAATTTTTGACATGATTATGGAGGATATCATTGAAAATGAAATCTTTAATTTCTATTGCCTATTTCTCATAAAGTATTCAAAATACATTTCTAAACACTTTCCACTCCCTGAACAGAATTTTAGAGTGTATAATTTACAATTAAATTAAGAAAATAAAAGTCAGAGTTAACTGATTTGAACATCTCTGAAGTCACACGCACATTAAAATCCTACTGAGAGGAGTGTGGGAAGCATAAAACGAGAGTGATATATTTTAAATGTTAACAACACCAAAACAAATTTTACAAAAACTCGAAGTTTAGGAAAGTTTAAATAGATAATAACAAGATAAAAATACGAGAAAAATATGATTGTCACTTGTATAATAATAATAATAATAATAATAATAACAATAATAATTCAAGTATTTTTTTGGTTTTAACAATCATGAAAATGTTAATAAGGCTTATTTGTTGCTGACCTGCTCTGTCTTTCATTCCATACTTGCCTCTCTTGAATCCATACAGGTACACAACATCTTCAAAAACCAGAACACGGCTTTCTTAACCAACAAATCCCTGAACTCTCTTCACCTGTGATAAAATTAGCACAAAGGGTACTCTCCTAACCCCACCACCCAACTCCACTCGCCTTCGCTCGCCCGACCCCTCCTCACGCCTCCACCGGCACCCTACGTGCCCCCTACGTACGCCCGCACCCCCCTCCCCCCACCGCTGCCGCCTACCGGCTCAGATCTTAAACAAGACACTCTCTCCAAAACCCTCAAAACTTTGTTTTCGGCCCTGCAAGGTATATACGACCCAGTTTGCTTACGCATCTGGCATGCAATGTCTATAATTTGTATATAATATTTGTATTAACTTATCTCTTATGGTTTATAATTCATGTATTAATATAATTTTATTTCGATAATTCTAATTTTAGCTCTGAGAATGATAGCAACGCGATCGAAACATCGTTAGCAAAGTAAATTGTTGATACCAGTCATCTTTTACTTAACATACTTAAATATTAGAAGGTATTTATCTCACCAGCGATCTAATTAATATATGTAATGTCTAACAAGTTTCCAATGCTTAAAATAATGGTGGTTAATGTACTAGGTAGTTCCATAAGAGACATAAATGTATTATTATTATTATTATTATTATCATTATCATTATTATTATTATTATTATAACTACGAGGAAAAGAAATTGTAGTAAAAAGTATCAGAAATATCAGTACAAAATAAATACAATAGGTGCAAAACCACTCATGTAATGCAAAATTAAGCGAGCGTTGTCGTGGTATAATTGCTTCTCGCAATATAATAATCCTCATGAAATTCAATGTTTTTATATTCAGAATTCTGTACTTTACCAGTTGTAGTGGAGTCTCTTCTGTACTTTGCCAAATACATATTCAATAAAAGTGTGTTCCCAAATCATATGTTTAAGTTAATGTTTGAGTAATAATTTTAAGTAAATTTCATGGGATTTTAGAAATTGCGAGGACTACACATTTTCTAGTATTTTTAAATTTTAGTGAAGATAATTTTTGTTCAAAGAGAAATGGTGGCAAGCGAAATCATTAAGTGAAGAGAATCGGAAGTGCCCCAGAAAGTAGAGGAGATACTTGACACACTGGCCATAATTAAGCATAGATGAACCCGTTTAACACAGGTGAAATTCTCTTTATAAGATCATTTACATTTTTTGTAAATAAGTTAACATTTAAAAGTTAACAGTTGAAAAAAATTAAACAATTGAAGTCGGTTCATAAATTTAAGTTAAAAGTAAAATATTTTCTGGTTCATAACTGTTTCTATACAATTAGAGACTATACTGATTATCAAAAAGAAAAATAATGTTTATTTTTAACAAAACGGTAATATATATATATATATATATATATATATATATATATATATATATATATATATATATATATATATTTATAATTAGTTTACATTTGTATTTTATATATTTTTTAAAAGACTTAATAAGTTTGTAACAAATAATGTACTTCAGCTTCCGGGTCAATGACCCCCATCTCGATGAGGTTTTTGTCCAGTTTCTCTGATCCATTGAGCAAATGCTGAGATGGCCCCTTGTTTTGCTTCTGGACGTAAATGTAGCTTCACTATGCGCACGTTTTGTTTATCTCTTCTTTTGCTCGTAATGGTAGGAATATAGGTATGGGCGAGTTACTATTTTGTTAGCAATGCAAAAAAATCATACTTGCAATTCGTTTTACGATGCAAATTAGTTTTCTAAAATTCGGAAACGAAAATGTCAAGTTTTTTCAAATATTGCCAATCTCGCGATTTTTATAATTTATTTTTATTTATTTATTTTAAGTTTTAGTCATGTTTCAACTATTTATAGTTAACATGACGGGAAGGGATTCTGGAACTCAAAAAAGTGCGAAGATGCTCTTATACATCACATATAGTTTTTACTGTTTTTTGGCTAAATAAATCTAAATCTAATGCATCATAAGTGATTGGTACACTTGAATAAAAATAAAATGAACGTCAGTATGGCTGCTTATTGAAAACTTTGTATGATACGCATTAAATTAATTTTATTTTGCACGTAGGATTGCGCCATTCGGCCTATCGGCATCACTTGTAACCTTTCCTTGTAACGTTCGCAAAATAAAATTCACATTTACTACTCTATCATAAATAGCTATTTATGAGTTTATAAAATAAGTAACAACACAGACAGCGGTATTTGATTAAATAAATCTAAGATTATAGGAACATGGACGCAGGAAATGGTTTGGTTATTCATAAGTGAGTTAGACTTGGAAGGTGTTGACGCGATGCTGTGCATCAAATTATCTTTTGTAAAATAAGGTTCTGCAAGTAGGCTACTCACTCTTCATTGCGCAATACAAGGTTACGTATGATAACTAAAAGTGAAGGACAAATATATGTGAGGCGGAGTGCAGTCGAGGAGATGCACGTTTCGTGTTGCTAAGCGGAAAAGTGCACTGTCGAATTGAATCGAGAACAAAATCTCTAATATCGTAATGATGAAAAAGCAAAGGTGACAGACCAACCCGGTGGCAGACAAACGAGGTGACAGACTATCCAAATGTCTGTCATACGAGATAATGGACAGAGAAACGAGGTGATTGACGGACGAGAGAAGAGACGGACGGACGAGAGGGCGAATGTTTAAGGAGGACATGAGGAGGCAGGACAGGGGAACAGTAAATTGAGGGGCAGAATAATGGGGAGAGAGGTTCGAGGGAACAGTAAGACAGGAAACGGAAGAATAGGGGGGCAGACAAGGGAATAAACCGGGTCGGATATTCAGGGGACAGGTAAGGGACGGTCATGCAGACAGTACGATACACAGACATGGGCATTCAGGGGACATACAGACCAGGAGGAGTCAGTTATACTCGTTCCGTATTAGATACACAAAACGGCATATTTTTCCGGCAAAATATCGTGGTACGTTTTTTGACGTGATTGCATAATACTCTCTTTACAATATATTCGGAGAAAATAATCGTTATTCGTTGTAGGTTGATTAGAAATTTCGTTCGTTGATTTGTAATTGACATATAAGTATCATAAACTGTTTTATTTAACAGTGTATTAGTGCGAAATGTAGAAAGATTCAAGTGGATGTTGTTTGAAGGTCATACTTCCCGGATGTTAAGCTGAAAACTATGCTTAAATAGTCTCGCTTTACGCTGTCACCAGACTGTACTCTACCGGCCTCACTTCTCAAGTAAGTTTTACATTTGGCAACTCTTCGCCCATCCTGCGAGTTTTTAGTTTATTCATTGATTTCATTTATATTATTAATTATATTATTGCATAATGAATATGACATGTATATTACAGTAAAATCATTTTTAGAACCACGCTTCAGTTTCTAAAACTCCATTATCACATAAATGTACTCGAACTGCAACATCTAGACAGTAGTTATGCGAGTCTTACGTGCTACAAAAATAAATATTAATAAATTCATTATTCATTTTGATGTTAATGTCTATCTTCCAGTGTCTAGTTTTCGTTGAAGAACTTGTTTTTATATATCTGCTATTTACGTAACTTGATTTTGAGTTTCTTATGTAATATACAATCTTTACAAATCATGATTCATAAATTACACATTAATTCTCACAATTAAAAAAATCGCAATTAAAATGTTTTTTTAAACTTGAATATTAATTGAATATACAATGTTATTTGAAGTAATGTATGCAGTATTTCTAACTATTTTTCATTGAACAGGGTACAGCCATTATGGCGCTTCATTTCGAAGATGTAAAATCTCCTCTCGTGGAGAAAATGAAACAGAACACGAAACGAAAATATAAAAATGGTATGGTGAAAATCACTCCGTCCGACTGCGTCCTTCCCACGGCGTATCGGAATTTTGCTCAGCGCATCAAAGACTTCCATGTGCGCGAGGACGACGTTTGGATTGTCACATACCCCAAGTGCGGTAAGTAAAACAATTTCAGAAAGGATAATACGTAGTGGGTCGAAATAGAAAATGCAACCAGCAGAATAGAAGTGCACTGTTCTACTCTGTTATTAATATTCCTGGAGTGAGGTATTATTTTCAAAGTACATTTTTCACTCAAAATTTCAGCAATTAACTCATCTTGACCAGTTTTTTTGTCCATTTTCCCTTGATCCAATGAGCGAATGCTGAGATTTCTTCTGGCTTTTCTACCAAACAGTAAATGTAACTTTATTTCTTTCGTCATACCTCATACTTAGTTTTTACGATTTATTTCACATGAAATAATTAGACCCTGCAATATTACTATTATACGATAAAATGTTTAAATCGTTTCACAGATTTTTATCTCCATCTCGAAGTAAGAATTCAATTCATTTTTTGTCAATATTACGTGGAACGACGTCTAATACTGTCTTTGAGATGTCAATTGTGAAGGCGTACAAGGCATCGAAACCCGGTCACCTCAGACATATCAAATGTTAATAATGATGACACCTTGAATTTGTATGTTACATTCGGGGGCAAATCCACATTATAAACATTATAACTCAGTTGTAAGCATTTTTTAGTTTATATTAAGTAGCATCAACTATATGTTATTAGCGACTTTCTGTTTCAAATACGATATAGCAGTAGAAAAGTAAACAGTAAAATTAGCAACCATCTAACAGTAGAAACAATTAAATGAAGTCGTAGGTTTCCGCGGCCAGATT
The DNA here is from genome assembly GCA_017312745.1 of Gryllus bimaculatus. Classification (NCBI taxonomy): domain Eukaryota; kingdom Metazoa; phylum Arthropoda; class Insecta; order Orthoptera; family Gryllidae; genus Gryllus; species Gryllus bimaculatus. Next base: position 196,275 of record BOPP01000017.1, read on the forward strand.
CATGTGCATGATCTTTGCTGACCGGGTGATGGCGCACCGAAGGTAGCCTTCAACGCGGCGTCACCGGGACAGCCAAGATCATGCAGAAGTAACAATTTAAAACAATAATGTCAATTCACATTTTTTCATTGCATTTAAATTTGCAGCAATATATTAATGGCTTTCCATCTGAAAAGTAATCATTTTCAACTCTTACACAGACCCTACAAATTTGATAAAGTTACAAACCGTAGAAGCTTATAACATTTATTCGGAGATTTTCTGTATATTGCTTTAAAGTTACATCTACGGTAGAAAAGAACTTCAGTCAGTGCTTTTTGACAAGCCGGTAATTTTGAGAGCGCCTCGAAATCATAAACATGATTACTACTTTTGAATAATTCGTTAATTCCCTTCAATCTCGTGCCATAAAAATGATGTGGGCTATGAAATATTGAAATTTCCATTCCCTATTCGTCCTGTAACACATTACTACGCATTGCAAGTTTCACTCGTTCCAAAAGGGTAGACCAAACTATCTCTCTATAGAAGTGTGAAACTTGCAATATGTTCATGTTTATTGACCTCTAAGTTGCAATAGTTAAGATATTTTAGGATATGAATGATGTATTTTGAGAACACGAATGTGTATTTTTGTTTGCATCATTCATCATTGTTTAATTCTAAAACTTTCACAGACAGATTTCATTAGCATCAAAACACAGAAACCCAATTAGAACTTCGATGACATATTCGACATCAGGTAATACAATCATTATATATTTTAAATTAAATACAACAGTTTAGGACTAAAAACTGATTTATTTCTAAGACTTAATTCCATTATATAGATCACGCAAGGAAGACCTAGAAGCAAATAAAACGTAGAGCAGAAAATATAAATAAATATACAAATAAACCACTTGTACAAAAACACTCGTGCAAAATGCAATGATCGTTGTCGTGATACATTTATTTCTTGTAATGAAATTATCCTTGTGTAATTCACTATTATTATATCCAAAATTCTGTACTTTACTACTATTTTTAACTATTAAGACATTTATATTCTCTAAAAGTGTGTTCCAAATAAAACATTTTATGTTTTCAAGTTTTTTAGTTTTTAGTTTGAAGGATTCAAGTTTTTAGTTTGAGTGAAAATATTGTTTCTCAAAATGAAAAATGAGAAAGGAAATTTTGTCATTTAGTACAAAGAAAAACAAAGTTTTGCTAACTTAAATAAAATAGTAGAGTTGATTGACACACTAGCCATACAATAGATACAAGGGTTTAACACTGGTAAAATTATTTTATATTAACGAACATAACATTCACAGTTCGTATAAATATGTCGATAGGAACAACATGGACGCAGGAAATGGTTTGGCTAATCATGCACGATTTAGACTATGAAGGTGCTAAGGAGATTCTGGACATCAGATCACCTTTCGTTGAGTAAGTTTTAGCGTATAGGATATTACTTTCACTTTTATTTCTGCGTTTCATGCCAACGCAAAATTGTCGGTGAAATATGTTTATATACTAATTAAAATATTATTAATATATTATTAATATCCTGGAAGTAACTAAGAGTAACGCATTTAAAAAATAATCTTTCTTTACAATTTTTACATCTTTCTCTGTTTTCTCATATTGTTGCATGCTTTATTACATTCTCATTGTCTAAGTCTACACATTTGTTTCATGATTGATGTTTTGAATTTAATTTTTCTAGTCCTCACAGATTTATTCTCTTAAGATAGTTTAAAATCTAATGTAGTTTATAATGGGTTCGGAGACACTTTCTTTGAGTTTGCAACCACAGATTTGAATTATATTATTTCTTACATAGATTCTTCCTTGTCTGGTTTTTCTCGTAGCAGTTGTCCTCAGCTTGAAAATCATTTAAAATAGAGTCAAATATTTTCTTTGAACTCCGTGTTAAATACAATAGTCTACTTTTTAACACAGTTGCAGAATTTTTCATTACTTTTTTATTTTTAAAATTATTTCAGCTAACATTCGCCTTCAAAATTAATTCGTTATCGGAAATTATGATTTTTTTGACATGATCTGTGTAATTTGTTATGTCGAACAACTTCTGAAAAAAATTACATTTCTTAATAGAGATAAACCTTAATTTCTCTCTGAGAAAACGGAGCTGAATTATATTTATTTTAGATTTTATCTCTGAATTTTGATATAATGAGTGATGTATTTCCACGATAAATGTCTACTAATTGTGAATTTTAAGTTCATCTCAGCTTATGATCAATAGAAAAGTCATTTTTAATTTGCGACAGAAAGAGCAAAATTTAAATAAGGATTTTCAAACTATAACAACTATTGTAATTTTTAATTTAATTTACATTTGAAAACCACATAGATGCTGAGAATTAACATTTTAGTATATATGAGAAATCATGTAAAAAAAGGTAACGTACTGTTTGTCAGGTCATTGAAGAGCTCTCTATCAGCTTCCGATTTTTTATTCCTGAAAAAAGAGAAGTTATAAATTGTAATTTCGTCTATTTTGAATAGATTTTGGGGCCTTTGCGATCCCGAGGAGGAAAAGGACATTGGGACGAAGGATACTATAGCATTAACTGACAACTGCGCTTCGCCCCGGTGCATCAAATCACATCTTCCCAAGGACCTGCTACCTGACCAACTCTGGACGAAGAAACCCAAGGTGTAAACTTCATGGACGACGAGAGAAATTTAATCACAAACGTATTAAAAATTAGGTTTTTAATCATACATTTTCCAAATTTATCAGGAAAAATGCACTCTTAATTTTCCTATTAAACACGTTTGTTTAAGTTACGAAAGGCACCCCTAAGGAGATATTTAAAGCAAAATATTTCAGAACAATTTCTTAAATATATGATATGCATTTAGTTAAACATTTAAGTTGCACTGAATACTTTTTAGATTGCATTAGTTCCTCTTCTATTGATGTTAATAACTATTTAATGGTAGTGATGACTATTTGAATATAATTGATATTTAATATATTTAAAACTAGTTGAAAACAATTGGCATTTTAATTACAGATAATAATATATTAATTAAAATGCCAGCGCCACGTGTGTTTAAAAGCTATGCCACGTGTGGTAATAAATTATTTTTGATATTTTTAGTTTGTTGTCCTATCTTTATATTGGTTATTATGGTTCTGACATATTCGAGCTTTATAATGTGTCTTATTATTTAACTTTCATATGCTTGATATAAGTCATTGATATTCTAAACGATTATTATAGAAGCCGGAAACCATTCACTTGCCAGATACAAAATTATTACTATCATTAGTATAATAAAACTACTATAACGGATACTAATTATATATTATTATTATTATTATTGTAGAGTCTAGTCACACAATGTAGGCATTTAACGGCTACAACTGTGGAATCGTGTCGAGTGGAAACGAAAAATAGTGCAGTAGTTGAGCGCAATGCAAAAACAAAGCGATTTATTGGACGTCCAAATGGGCACAACCATTGGCTTTCGGGAAAAGAGCAGAAACATTTCCGAAACGGCAAAGTTTGAATTGTTCGCGTCCCGCCATGGTTAAAGTATACTGTGCATGGTCTTTGCAAAAACGGCGCCGAGGCAACTGTTGTGCACCACGGGCCTTAGATGACAGGGAAGAACGACGACGGCGATGTGTACGAGCGGATAGACATGCAACTGTAGAGCAACTGACCGCCCGGAAGAACCAAGAGGCTACCGACAGGGTCTCGCAACAATCATTCAGCGAACGTTGCTGCGTATGAGCCTTTGCAGCAGGTGCCTGGCTCATGCACCGAAGCTGAGTACTGTTCAACGGCGACGAAGGCTGGAATTTGCATGCCAATACCGCCACTAGACGTTCACTGAATGGTGACAGGTGTCCCTTTCAGATAAATAACGTTTCCTTCTAAATATGCACAGATGGTCGTTGGTGTATATGGCGTTAAAACGACTGAATGCCAACACCCTGCGACAATCACCGGGCGGGTCCAGGTCGGAGAAGGGAGTATGTTGACTGGGGAATAGTTTTCGTGGCAGTCCCTGGGTGTTCTCGTCATTCTGAAAGGTAAACTATATCAACAAAATTCCAGCCGTCCTTGGGGACCATGTCCACCCCTATAAGAAGATCGTCACAAGACGGCATCTCCAACAGCAGAACAATGCAACGTGTCATACAGCTCTCAGCGAACGTGTGTGGTTCAAAGAGCACGAGGATGAGTAGTAGTACTTCTTGACCACAAAACGTCACCGATTAAAACCCATCCGACGATCTGTGGGTTCATCGCGATCGTGCTGTTGCGCCCTGTCTCTGCAACCGAGGGACCTAGCGCAGCTGATCACAACATCTGGAGTCAACATAGCTCCACATCCCTGTTGGTACCATCCAGAAAGTAATTGGCTCTCTTCCTGTATGACTGTAGCGGTCAGCTCTGCAGAGGGGATTTACTCTGGATTTTGACGGGCATATTAATGTGACTGCATGGTGTATTATTATTACAATTATTATTATTATTATTATTATTATTATTATTATTATTATTATTGTTATTGTTTTATTCTTCTATATCACAACTAAGGTTTTTTTGAGTCGGATGTATATAAAATCTACTCCAGATTCTCACCAGCTCTCTAAGGAGCATATCTCGTGACAGTCGGTGCTTCTACAATACTTTGCGCAAAATGTGGGCTGTTCCAAATAATGCAATTTCATGTATTTCCCATGTTTTTGAATGTCCTGGGATGATTATTATTATTATTAATTTTTCGAAACAAAACGGAGGTAGGTCTACTCTCATTATTTGAAACAAAGAACTTTTATTCAACATTTGGAATCACGGTTGAAGACAAACAAGAGGGAGAGAGAGGTTCGTGAACTGACGAAATGATATTGACATTGCCAGTGAGTCATTTGCCTGCCCATTGAGCTCAATCGCTTATAAAAGTTAATTCCAATTATAAGAGCTAATTATTTTATTTAGTAGTATGTGTTAGGGGTGGAATACTCGAGATCGATCGTACTTTCACAATGTGCCGTTAATTTTTTTTATCTGGAGATGGTTCTTCTTTAAGCACTGTTCTTATTAGTTGATTATGAGAACTAAAATATTCCTTCTCTAAAAATAATCAAATTAATTTTAATTCATTTTATTTCAATGGTTATTTTAGAGGTAGTCTATATAGAAATATTTTTCCCAGATTGTGTACGTGACTCGAAATGTAAAAGACGTGGCGGTGTCATTGTATTATCATCACAAGTTATTGAGTGGTTTTACGGGCACTCTAGAAGAATTTGTGGAAATGTTTATGGCAGAAAATGTTGGTGAGTTAAATAAAGTAAATTGAATTAATTTTATAGATTGGATTAAAGGAGTTGAATGAAGTAAATTAAGTTTGATGTGTTAAATAAAGTAAATTAAAATTAATGAGTTCAATTACTTTTTAATTTGCCGCTGGTTTAATAAATTCATCTTTTTTGTAGTATACTGGGACCCCTTCTGGAAACATAACATAGACTTTTGGAAAATAAAAGACGAACCTCACATACTTTTTAATACTTATGAGGAAATGAAGAAGGTAAATTCGAACTTCATTTAATCTTTGACCTTATAATATTTTAAGGTGATGTATCCGGGCAATAAAAACACATTTGTCTTACAGCTAACTTTAAATAATGTTCCTTTGAATGTTTATTCATTTAAGTTAAAATTAAAAATGATTTGAAAACGTTGGCGAGCTCATGTATGAAAGTTTCTGGTTTCGGCGAAATAGATTACAGTACAGAGATTTTACATAATTGCTCCTGCAACTGCGATAAGTTTTACAATCTTATACAATTGAATGAACATCTTTTACACGCGATTTTCTGTTTGATTTTTTTCAAATAATTGAACAAAACTTATTTTTCTTTATATAGGATCTACCAGCTGTAATTCGAAGAACAGCAACTTTTCTTGGGAAGACATTATCTGAAGAGCAAATAGCGAAACTGGTGGACCATCTAAGTTTTCATAACATGAAACAAAACAGATCGGTTAATTTTTCAAATGTAACTGATGTCCTTAAAAAGAAGTTCAACGTCTCCGCAGATTTCATGCGATCTGGTGAATCAGGTTCATACAAAAAAGAGCTGAGTCCAGAGCTCATAGATCGCTTGGATAGTTGGAGCCGTAAACGCGTAGCAGGTACAGACTACCCTTACTTCATTGGCTAACGCTCCATGTACCAACTTCTTAATACTTCGCAAGGGTAGAAGGGTTCATATTACTGCCTTCACAATTATACCGACTGATACTGAGTAAACTTTGATGTCAAAGTTTAGGCATCATTTTGACATATTTAGTTTTTAGTTGAATTACGATCAAGTATAACTGTGTCCTATAAATATGAATTGAAAAACTAATATATACGAAGAAAATTGCAATGTTTACAGAGTAGGAAGGAGATTAACGTAACGAATATCAACAGCACGATTACAATTCTAACATTATTATTTTTTGAGAGGAATTTATTTTTTGGAATGGGATGTGCATCAACGAAATAATCGAGTGAAAGTATGCGATTGTAGGAGTGCATTGTTGTAAGCAATTTTATGTTGTTCACCTGCCGTTTTGTACACCACCTCTGTTCTAACATTGTGCTAGTATTCCGAATATGTATGTAATTAAAATATTTCATTACAATGTAATTAACATAAAATTATCAACATTTTCTTGGACATCAACAAAATCTCCTGAAACAAAAATAATCCCGTCCACAAGAGTATTTTCACGCCAAGATATTGATAAAAAAGTTAAAGGAAATATTGGTAAAGTAATAAACTTATCAAGAAACCATTTTTGACATAACGTAAATGTTCCTAAAATGAAACAAAATAGAATAAATAGAATAGATGAATGAAAATGATAAATAGAATAAATAAATGGAGATAATCAAACTGACACACCAGTTCTATGGCGGCAATGTGCTCAAGTAAGGACAAAACAGCGCGAGTCATGAGCATTGCAGTGCTATTTGAAGGTACGCTAATGTTGCTAAGAGGGGAAAACAAAGGGGGTTCATAAGAAATTACTATGAGAGAGAGGAGAAAGAGGTCGCCCGGATGGCAAGAAACGGAAGAAAGAAGCTGTTGATACGGGTGGGAGGGATCAATTTCAGAAGGGGAAATTAAGAAGACATAATGTTTGAAATAACTTAACTTATGCTAAAAGGAAATAAAATAGAATTAACAGAATAGATGAACGAATAAATAAATGTAAGTGAGAAAACTGACACACCATTTCTTTGGCTAATTTGATTATTTAAAGTAGTGTGTTTGGGATTGTTTAATAAATTGTGAATATGTATTGTGTCCAAATAAATGATTAAGAATCCTTGCTCCGACAGTCCTTAATGGAATCTACATTCAGTTTCTAAAACTTTGAAGTCTCTGTACGCTGAAATAAGAGATGGCTCAAGAAGTGTAATTATGTTGTGTTGTGTGTAAAAGCACGCATTTGTTCTTTAATTCTTTCTTTGAAGAACCATTCGGTCTGAACAGTTTATTGTGCAGTACAATTTCCTCGGGACATAGATATACACATGATAGAGACTTACAAATAGGATCTTTATTTGTGGGAAATTGTTTTTGGGGATTGTTGGGAGAGTTGAATGTGACATAAATGTCAATTTATTTGAGGTTTTAGGAATTTTCGTGAGTGTTCTAAGAAAGGGGATGGAGTATCTGGTGTGTATGTAATAGGGAGAAAGTTAAGTTTTAGTGTTGAGAGTTTTATACTATTTTATCAGTCAATTATCTACTGTAATTATTGTTGAAAACTATTTTATGTTGTGAATCGCTTCTATGATGTTATTAGGGGAGAGTAGAATAGAGAATAAACTATGAACCGTGGAATGCTGCGTGTTTGTGAGAGGATGAGTTTTGTGATGTGTTATGTATGACTATGACTGGATGTCTGTTTCCTGTGAATGTCTAAAACATGGTGGTCATTCAATGATGTGATTAACAGGTCTAGAAAATTGAGAGTTGTGTTGTCATTTTCGTTTTCGTTGGTAAATTTTATATTAAATGCTGATACATTGTACAATAAAAAAAGTAGTATGATTTGCTTTCTGTAGGCTAGGCAAATCAACGGAGGGAAGTCCAACTGGTTGGGTGTGGTGATGGAGACTCTCAAGAACAGAAATCGGCCCTCCGCAGTAGCATGCCAGAGTCTTTAGAGTGCGCACACTGATTCCTGTGAACCACTGTTAAGAAGTGTGTCGTCGTCGTGCTCATCATGGAACGGAACCTTGAGCAGGGCTACAGCGTGAACATTTGCTTCAAACATGGAAATACCGTCACGAAAATCTTCGATATGTTCAAGCAGGTCTTCAGAGATGTTCTTGCTAACGTGATTACAGGAGATGAAACCTGGTGTTACCAGTACGTCACGGACACGAAACGCCAAAGTTCGGTATGGCACACGAACAAGTCTCCTGGTCCCAAGAAAGTGATCAAGGTGAGAAATCCCAGGGTGACAACCATGCTTCTGGCCTTTTTTATTATCTTGGAGTTTGTATTGGAGGGTCGAATTCTGTTCGTGAGAGTCCCTATCACCACATGCAGCAAGTTGGACTCACCTCCGTACGTTTGCCTGGCTTACAAAAAATCAGTCCTCCTACGTTTGTATCGTACCTAGTATCTGCATTTAATCCACTAGGAGTTTGGATGCACAGATTTACGCAAGCGCTCTATACGTTGCGAAAACCAGTCAACCGTGTGCGACCCAACGAGCTAGAATACCCTACATAGACTGGCTGACCCTATCAATTCAGAGCTCTTGGTCTACGCTCGACGCCGCCATGTATTTTCAGTAAAAACATGAGAGGTGCCCGATGGTGGCGTGTTGTTTGCATTAGATCTTATTTATACATTATTGACGTTCTGTTTATCTGTAATATATTAGTTGTTAGGATAAATATTCACAATGTCTTTAGTATGCTCGGCATATAACTGTAAAAATAGAAGTAATCAATTCACAAATGTTTAATATTTTGAGTTTGCCACCTTCTTTGTAATCTGTTTACTTACTTTTTAATGCAATAATATTCACTTTCAAACGTTATGCCAACTACAATAACATTTCAATAGCTTCCATTCTAATGAAGAACAATGTGCCGAAGCAACATGCTTTTAAAGTTCCTTAATTCGTTCTCCTTACATATTGGGATTTCGTTTTTGAATCATTGATTTTTGGTCATGTGACATAGTAAGAGGATGTATATTATGCGCTGCCCGCGCTCACCCGGCCATGCCAAACCGAATTCTCTACACCCCAGATGTGGCTCAGCCTGCCTTCTTCCTCTTCCATCTAGAGCTCGCTAAACCTCGATGGTACTGTCGATAGTACTGAACTATCAAAACTATTGATACTTCTGAAAACTATCGAATAGTATCGGAATCATTTTTTTATTTAAACATATACATTTAGATCGTTCATATTTAGTTACCAATACTCCAGCAAAATAATTCATCTTCTATTTATCACTCATTAAATGTAAATATAATGTCACAACTGGTTCAAACATTAGTTCGAATTCGTACATTTTCAGAGACGTTTGCATTTAATGACGGATAATTTATTGTAAAAATTGGTGAGATGTAATTTGCTTTACACTTTAATATTAAACAATATTTATTTACAATATCTTGTGATTCATTTACTGATAAACAGTTCTCATCAATTAGTCAAAACATTTAAAATTTTATTAATTTCTCTGTATCGACAGTACTATCGATATTATTCGATAGGTTACTTGAAAACTATCGATAGTCATACTATCGAGGTGTAACGTGCTCTAATTTCATTGTCTGAAACGGGCCATAGAGGGGCAACTCCATCGAAGACGCCCAGCGGTTGTAACGAGGACATTCAAGAGCATTCCGACTATGACATGCATAAGGCGTTCTCGGATTGGCAGACGCGTTATGCTCGATGTGTCGCAGCACAAGGGCCCAACCAATTGTTACGGATTTGTACAGATATGTGCAATAAATTATTTTCAATAAAAACAGTTCTACTACTTTCTGATGTACCTTTTAAAACAGAACATCAGTGTAGTTTTTCAATTGTATGTACGTGCCAATCCAAAGTACTATAATATCAACATATCTTTATCAATAAATAATATTTGTTTAGGAAAGTGTGTCTGGGTTTATGAATTATTTTCTTTAGATTGTCCATGGAAGACTGCTAGTAATGGGGCAAGTGGGGATCCGAATGGAAATGAAGTTTGAGTAAAGAATTTGTATTTTATGTCTAAACATAAACATTATTAAATTATCAGAAAATGTGCCGATATAAATATTTAGATAGTAATAAGAATTAATTTTCCAAATTTTATTTGTAATCATATTTGCAATCAAGATTGTGCTAAACACAATCTTTAAGAAATAAATAAATCAAAGAGCTACACATGAAAGGAGAAGTCTTGAACCGTTTTGTTTATCTGCGCATTTGTATGACGCGCTAATCAACTCCGCATTAGTCCACGGATCCCTGAACCAACAGAATGCTGAGTGAAGGTCATACTTCGTTGGCGCTACGCACGAAAGTGCTAAAATAGTATCAGTTCGTGCTATCAGACAGTATCACAAAGAGTCTTCACCTCTAGTAAGTTTTATTTTTTGAATTACTATTTTCTGCAATATTCCGTGTGTTAATTAAATTTATATTACAAATAAATTATTAATTATATTATCGCATCAGGTATATAAACCATATGTTAGTAAATACAAGTCAAAATGAAATTAACAATACACTGAGAGCCCATTTACAAATTAAGATACCGAAAATCGAATTTGAAAATAATTTTTGGAACTACATTCTACGTTCAACAAAATAAATAAAAATTACGGGCACAATTTTATGTAAATGTTGAATTTTGTTGGAGTACGAATTGTAGTATGAAATGATTTTTGAAGAAGAATCAGTCGAAACCAAGAATTTCAATGATTGTGCTCAATCATTCTAGAAAATATTTCAGATATTACACTTCATCTCGCAAAACTCTTAAAAACATTCATTGCAAACCATTGTTCAGATTGGTGAGAACAAATTGAGATAATGTAGTCACGAAATTATCGTTACAGAAATATTTTGGGATTTGAGAGTGTAATGCTGTGTGTGCTAAATAACTCAATTTTTCAGCCTTGCTAAGAACTTTTTTAATTTCAACATGGATCAGGGGACACATTTTGTTTTACAAAGAAGTACTTTCATGTGATACATTTTCTAAATTTCATATTTTATTTATTATATTTTAAAATATAAGTACATCGTCTGATGGATATGTAAGGGTGTGACAAAATAATATGAACACCATGTCATATAATATATCTTTTTGCATGTTGACGTCTTTGCGGACGTGTAAACTCCGTGACGCGGCTGCGTTGCACCGTTGACGTGCCACTTATAGAAGGTTATAGTGCAGTATATTGTAGGTTTTTGTCTGCGATGATAAACATATGCGACTGGTGAAATGTGTGATCCCCAATTAGAGTTATGTAATTTATGGACGGTCCCTTAGTAACGTAGTATGTAATTGCATTTTGCAAGTTATTTCTTACCAACACTTCACCCACCACTTCAAAAACTCGTATCAAAACGAAATGGAGAGGTTGGAAATAAGTTATATATTTTTAATTTATTGAAAAATGAAACATTTAGGTTCTTCAAAAATTTAGTTGAATAAAGATATGGATATTTTTGATATTTTGCATCTTTCAAATTTCCCAAATATTTAATCAAAATCGGACCAATTCCAAAACTACAAGCAAAAAATATTCAGAAAACATTTAGAAACGTATTCGGTGTCAGGATCAACTTTTACTCTATTCTACCTATGCTGAAAAACAATGTTCATGTAGATGGTATAGAACAACTATTTGTCAAAAATAAGAATTTGACACTTTCATTTGCACATTTCTAAGACTCCGGCCATCAGCGTTCGCAGTTAACATGACGAAGAATTGAGCCAACTCGAAATATCTAACTCATTTTATTCCTAAATACAAATACGGTCTAACGCGGCTCCTGATTAGTCAAACAACGTGTTTAATCAGCACCATGTATATTATGCTTTGCACAAATATTACTTTCATAAATATGCTTTAGTTATTTGTCAGAAACATCCGCTATCTGGTTTTATTGAACTATACATTACATGCATGTTATACCCGATTGATGGGTATCTCTGCCCGAGGAAGATGTTGACTATACTACTCTCGCATAAAAATGTTATTTTATTTTTATATATTTATATTAATATAACGTCATGTCTTTCATTGAATAGAACACAGACATTATGGAGCTTCGTTTCGAAGATGTAAAATCTCCTCTCGTGGAGAAAATGAAAGAGAAAACCCAGCGCACATATAAACACGGCATGGTGAAAATCACTCCGTCCGACTGTGTTCTTCCCACCGCGTATCGGAATTTCGCTCAGCGCATCAAAGACTTCCATGTGCGTGAGGACGACGTTTGGATTGTCACATACCCCAAGTGCGGTAAGTAACACTAGAAAAAGCCAATTATGAGAAACTGTGCCGTGCCAAATTTTTTTCATCGAGATTTCAACTATATTGTTTAACCTCCTTGTGGGAAAAGGATGTTTTGATGTAATGAATATTTGCCTCAGAGGCAGACAGACGGAGGAAGGAATAGAACAGACAAGGATCAATGACTCATCCTTTAATCATGAAATTCAGTAGACTTATTGTTTTTCTACGTGTTATTACTAAAAAAGAGTTTATTTTAAACTTTTATTGTTAATTTTATTAACTTTGATTCAAAAAATGAAAAGTACTACCACCGTAATACATTGAAGTTTTCTTTACTTTTGGCATATTTATAGTCACGCTGTCTGTAAGAAACGAAAATCAACTTCCTTTAAATACTTAATATGAAAATACAATAAAAATCTTGACAGAAAATTATTTCAATATAATGTGCAAAACATTTGAAAAAATTTGCTTGAGTAGCAGATATTAAATCATCTGTATGCAAAGCAGACATCATAACTTATAACTGTGGGAACACCTGCCTGTGAGGCAATATTAGATTAAAAAACTTAACGTTTACATGAAAATATATCACGCCACATCTACGATGACCCTCTCTCCTTAAAGTTCATGAAAAGCACTTGAAGAGGGTAAAGACGCTTGACGAACTTATAGCGACGTCGGTGATAACAATAGATAGTCAGATGTATCCATCTGAAAGTTGATGTTAAGAAGTTGCGTTAAGATACATTTGACTTAATTTGTTATACAATAATTGTGTTTACGTACACTGACATTTAATAATATAATTAATATATAATATAATAAATGAATGTAATGATATACATGTTTATGTTTATATATATATATAAACACTAAAATACATAATCAATATAATAATAGTTAGTAAAAAATCCTTTAAATTTAATATTTTAAAGGAATGGTGAAAATTCAATGAAGCTCAAAATATTGGGAGTGTCACGTGCTAACCTAACATAGAAAAAATCGTATTATTATTTCCTATGTTTATGTCCTCAGGAACAACATGGACGCAGGAAATGGTTTGGCTGATCATGCACAATTTAGACTTTGAAGGTGCAAAGGAGAGGCTGGACATAAGATCACCTTTTCTAGAGTAAGTTACTGGATGTAATTATCAAATTGAATGAGCAATGTAAGGTTACTCCTACAGTACCTTACATTGCTCTAACATTTTTACAGTAACGATTATACATGTGAACGAATTTTTTACGCAAGAATTAACTTTTTGTAACTATTTTGCAAAAAAGTTACTTTTTGTTAATAGTTGTTTTTCTATAATTCCGTTGTATAATTTTGTCATTTCATGGCTGCAATCACTTGCACAATGATTCTCATTACTATACAGATATCATTATGATACGGGTTCTTGACCAATCACAGAGAAGTTTACATACCAAGTATTGACAATTAATCATTGAGAGGCGTTCTACTAGAACGTTTCGTTCGATTGTGTGCATTAAAATTGCATTTAATATTATATTATGCTTGTCAGTTTTAATTTCTTTTATTAGAAGTATTTTTTCGTGGAATTTTATTTAAATTAAAATGGATCGTAATTTCACTTTGATCCTATTTGACTAACGCAGTTCTCCATAGCAAGTGAACTGGTAAACAAAGCCACCTGCGACAGGGTACGGTAAGCTTAGGGAGCTGTTCACTAAGTGGCCTTGGCACAATCCTGCATGTCAACTGCCACGAAATTATTCAATGTAAAAGGTTAACCTTTAAAAGTTACCATACTCGCTAGTTCCTCGCTCGTATAGTAATGTCACACTCGTGCATTAATACCATCATTACATGATGGTTACATAAAGTACTATTTTCGTTTAATTAACTAAATGTGATCATAAATTCCATGAAAAATTTTGATTAATTCTATGTTAATAACACGCGTGCAATTAAAATTCAACCGAGCAATTAAAATTACATATCTGCCAATCATTATTCAGAAAAGGAGCCAAATCAATTAATTACGAAATTATAAGAGAAACGCGGCCAAGTAATTTACAGTTGGCCATGACACATGAACAAAAATGTACACTTCAGATTACATACCTACAATAACTACATATAAGCAATGAATGAATAAAATTAAATGTTTAGCTAGCTGACTTACGTGATAACAAAATATTGAACGTGAAAAAATGAAATGTTTTACATGTAAAAGTGCCCTGTGCTAGACGTGACTAGATCCTCTTCTCCCAATACTTATGCATGTTGTATTCCCTCTCATGTTTGTCTTTACTTTTCGTGAGAAGTAATGTTTTCACGACTTTGTCAGATACTTATAATATTTGGTCCGCAACATGATCAAAACCTTTCATATGCAAATATTTCGCAGAAACAAAAACAATGCAAGGACCTCTATAATAGATATTTTTCACAAGCAATACTACGTCAAGAAAATATGACTCAAATAGTAAAGATGCGATTGAATTTCTTAAATTTCAAATTTTTCTTAAATGGAAAAGAAAATATTGAACGCAGTATGCGTATAAGGGGTAAAAGTGCACTCGTAGTACTAGTATATAAGAAAACTCGCTCTTACCGTTGCTCGTTTTCTTGAACATACCATTCAAGAAATTATTTCCCTCTTCATACACTAGTTTCGTTTAATACTATTTCACACTTTTCTCTCTGTAACAATTATTAAATTGATGCCTTTTTGTACCATTGTCATGTGCTATTTACATGATTTTTTGTCTGTAATTCATGTTTTACATTTAGATTTGAACGATTTTAAACTGGTTCGTAATTCTCAAAACTTTTCCAGGTGTTTTAAATTCAAGAGTTTGTAAATATATCCTTTGAAAAACATCATTCAGTTTGCGCATCACATATTGATTAATGTGTGTCTGTTAATTATATCGATTATCTCCTAAATAGTTATTCTATTAAGTGTAGTTGGCACATCAATATTATTTATCTATTAATTCTAGAAGTTATTCAATGTTTGTTTTCATTTTTCTTGCGAAATGTGCATGATTATTCAACACGTAGAGAGACACGCTCCGCACTTTTTCGGTTTTTGAGGTAAAGTTTTTTTAGAAATACGCCATCTGATTGAATGTGCGCTGAGCACAGTGGACAATTGCGATTCGCTGGTAAAGCGCATGAGCAGGCATATTCTAGTCTTCAATGAACATGTGGAATTACTAACGACGAAGACTTAAACTGTCGCAGGCAATGGGCAGGAAAGTATCGAGAGGTCTGGAGAAGACGCGGTTATAATCTACACAACATCTAGACAACACATACGATGGTGACAAGGAATAAGAAGAAACAAAATTGCACATCCCAATTGTTCCCTCAAACGCTGTGGAATTGCGTAAACCATGCAGAATAAATGTTCATGTTTCATTTTATGCAAATAATATTTTGTTCCCTGTTACGACCTGCAAGATCATATAATTTTGTTCCATTTTTCGGTCAGATTTGTAGTCTTCTAAAAACGAACACTATCTTGTTTCCAGCAACATTTTTCTTGGCATTTTTGTCCGTGTTTTTGCTACTATGGAAGATATGGAGCGAAAATTAAAGAACGTAATATTCATTGCCTGCATTATTTTTCTTTTCATAAACCATTCATTTATACTTAATATACACGCAGCCGCGAAGTATGCAAAATTTGGCCACCTACACTATTTCCAGTTCTTGATTTTTTATGATGCTGCATACTAAAGCATTCAGTCCATTCTGTGGATTGCGAATCGGATACATTGAAAAACTGGCAATTTAATATACCTTTCTACCTATCACCATCACTTATCTTCAACTGCGCTAAAATTGCAGTCGGGGAAAGACAGAAAATAAAAGAATGTCGCGCTCACATAAGAACGAGTTTCGAGCAGTGATCAAGCAGGAGAGCGACTGATAAAGAGAAAAGAAGTCGTTGAGGCTACAAAGTATTGCTTAGATGATTGGGAGAGCTTTAGCAGAAACTGCGACAGGAGAGTTCTATGCATCGTCTTGCCGTTTTCTCGTCAGGCCAGAAAATTCTGAAAAGACAACACATAATTGACAAAAAGTGATATTTTGCCATAGGTGTCATTAAATATTGAAGAGACTGTCATGGTTACCTCTGGATGGAAATAAATATTCTCCTTACGTTCTGCGTCATTCATGCTTCGTGCTTGTGCACGCTGTTTCTTGCTGAGTTTCGAATCGCTGGTTAACGGGGCCTACATGATAATGCTTGCCGCTGTACCACCAACTTTCAATGCACTTAATATGCGTATAGATTAGCTCGGCGTTTGCCCATTGACGGAGTAATGACGTCAGAGCTTTGCTCCCTCTCCCTATCGTCATCTCGAAGTGGAGGTGCCAGCAAAGAGGGGAAGGAGGGATGGACAGACTGCGGTCGCCGATAATGAAAACCAGTGGGCCTTTGCCGGTGTTTTAGGAAACATGACTGGGAGACCACCTATACCTGTTAATTTCTTTCGGTTTGGGAAGATAGGTTTTCTTTTGTAAATATCGTAACAATGGCGGAGTTTTTCGAAATAACAGCAGTATGTTAAAGAGTTCAACTGACAGAGACAATACGCAAATTTGCAACTCAGGGAATCCTGCGAGATGAAAATAATTTCTGAGGATTTAAAGATAGCTTGCAATCATGAAATGAGAAAAGCATTTTGCAGATGAAATATTATGAAAAAGGAATTGAAAATCGCGAGGATTAACAACAATCTCAATCAAAACTCTACTGTATAAATAATCAAGCCTGGAGACCAAATTATCTCACGTGCCCCTCCCGTATCTATTTGTTAACATTAACTACACAGGCACACAAAATAAAGTTGTCAGACCCAAAGACTTTATACATGCTTCTTTATGTATGTCTACGCACTGAATCCGAATCTGAAGACTGAATTGTGTCGTAAAATTGTAAAATTCAGTTTTTCGTAATTAAAAAAACTCTTTTTTATTTTACTTACAACTTTATTTTGTGTGCCTGTGGCATTGTTTCGGAACGCACTAAAATTGTTGTATTTTATAACAACCTATAAAATATTGTTTGAATTTTAGAACTGTCTTCTCCAAAAATTTTATGTGTTAGAGGAACTGAAGTAGAATTACAGTACTGCCTACAATAAATAGAGTCGCATATTACTTTCGGTTATGAAATAATTCATGTTCCATTTTTTTCATATTTTTATTCAATCATAAACATTTAAAAAATAATTGCCATTTAAAAACATAATTATCAAGCGAACCTATTCCCCCCTTCCCTACCATTATTGGAACACTGTACTCCCGACGCCGCATCCGGCACTGCCATGCTCCGCTGCTCGATTCTGTGCAGGAGAGCAGATTTTTGTGACGTTACAGAAAATCGAGTTAGCAAGCCCTGGCTTAGCTTCTCTACACGATTGCTACGAAACTGCGGCTCCAGAATCTCTAACAATGCGATCTCATCGCATCGTGTGGAAAAAATTACATTCCGAGAAATTTCTTACAATGAGCAAACTTTTCGTCGCCGGCAGCCTAGGAGGTAATACGATCTACCAGACACTTTTGGATGCAGTTGAAGGTCCATTCCAAAGAGTTTCATATAAAACGATTTTTTGTTATTTATGAGAGAATGCTCCAAGTTTGAAATGTATCATCTTTCCTTCTTAAATTCTTTCAACCAAATTTAAATTAATTTGGCCGCCTATGTGCCAACATGTGATTTAAGAACAGTTACTTACAATTACAGAAAATAAAAATATTGCAAACTATGCATTTTCTTGTACAGTAAGTAGTAGAGATATAATTCGATTTCTTATTCGTCGCACGCAAAGTGCAACAATCTTGTCGCCATATTGGCTATAATTTGATACCATGAGTGATGTTCACATCTTTTCGTGATAACAAGTGAGTCAAAAAGCTCTTTATAAAACATTTAACATTCAATGAATGTAAATGAGAAATGTTGGAAAACTTATTTAATAAAAAATAATGAAGCGCCGCCTGATTGAGCACGCGTCATGCATTACTGAGTTAAACAAATGGTTACCTTGAAGAGGTAAGACAGCTCTGTGCAATGGGTGATGGTTCAAAAATTGTGTTCGTTTGAAGGGAGTTCGGTTAATTTAACTTAGCAAAGATGTCACAAATTTGACAAAGCAAATCTTAGTGTAGTTTTCATTCATAAGAAAAGAGATAGTGGATATTTTATATATTGAATTGTAATATCGTCTCTTTTTAATAGATTTTGGGGCATTTGTGATCCAGAGGAGGAGAAGGATCTTGGAACGGAGGATACTATAGCATTTACAGAAAACTGCCAATCCCCTCGTTGCATCAAATCACATCTTCCCAAGGACCTCCTACCCGATCAACTCTGGTCAAAGAAACCCAAGGTATAGCAGTCCTAGAATACACATCCCTATTGACACAAGAATACACCTAGTCATTTTCAAAATTGTATTGTCTTCTAAATTACCACAATTCACTTTATTTGTCTTTGTTTCAACAAATGTACAATGGAATGAGTTTTTAATTTTGCAATGTATCGTCTCTTTCAACGTTAAGAAAAGGACTCTTCTCATGCTACTGACTGAATCCTGAATATTTAACTCAGTGTTTTGTTATAGATTATTATGCAATTTCACAAACTAAATACAATGTTAGCATATTTTAAATAGTTTTAGTTTAGTAATTTTATTTTCAGTTGTAGATTGTCGAAGTAATATTAACAATACTGGTGTATAACAAATTGCCGTTTTCAATTATACGCCCAATTTAATCAAGACTGTAAAAATAATAAATGCATATTTGTTATCTTACACTGTATTCACACACTACATACTCATCTATTTTATTCGCAGATTATATACGTAACTCGACGCGCCAAAGACGTACTCGTGTCTCTGTATAATCACCACCAATTAATGAATGGTTACGCGGGAACATTAGAAGAACTTACGGAGATGTTTATGGCCGAAAACGTTGGTGAGTTTTAAAACTTCACACGCGCAAATCACATCTGATTTGTACAAACTTCTTTTACTTCATTACTTTTCAGTGCACTGGGACCCGTTCTGGAAGCATATCCTGGACTTTTGGAAACTGAAAGACGAACCCCACATCCTTATTAATTCATATGAAGAAATGAAAAAGGTAAACCCCTTTATCTATCATTGTTACTAGTTTCTAAGTGAATGTTTCAAAAATTTCAATCAGAATTACAATCACATCAGTTTACCTTATTGGTTAGATTAATCACTATCTTTGTTACAAATATCTTGACATTGATTAATACAAAAAAAGAGTCGAAAAGATTAGTTATTAAGTTAAAAGGTTTTGGTTCTTCGACTTTTTTAGTTAAAAGTCTAAAAGAAATATAATTTAGTGCTAAGTTTGAATACATGTGTTGCCGCAAACGATACGAGTATCGCAATTTCAGATTAACAAGATCTGCAAAAGAAACTTGATATATGTATAACACATATTCCAGGATCTTGAGTATGAAAAATATACAATTCCTTACAAAGTCAAGATCAGATTTCGATATGAAATAAATCCGTTGGTGTTAAAGTAGGTCTCACGTTTTTTTTTTTTTTTTTGAGACTAGAATCATTTTTACAATTAAAAAATACTGATGGGTAACTAAATAGTAGAAAAGAAATTTCTTGAAGAAATAGTTTATAAATCGTGCATTGTTAATTTACGATCACAAATCTATTATCATTCTTTAAAATTAGTCAAAAGTAGTATACTCTCAGAATTGTCAATAAATTTTGACTAATTTTAGCCGACAGGGTTCGCCAGGACTGTCTTAGTAATAATCACCCATTCCTTGCGGCGATCCTCGACTAAACCAATTCGAGATTTGATTAAAACGGACTTTGTCGAAAGATGGACGGATATCTAGCCAGATTTATTTTACACTTCTGTAGTACGTCTTGACCTCCTTGTAATTTTTCATCTGTCGAAAATAAACGCACCTCAGCCGGGTTCGAAGCCTAACTCTCGGTGTTCAGAAGACTGTAAGCTACTCACTCAATGAAGTTAGCAAACGTTTTCAAATATAAAGTATAAATATTCTCAAATTCAATAAATATGAAAAAGAAGTTTCAAACATTTTTTGGTAACAATAACCTTGCTATAAAAATATTAAAACATTTATATTTTTTAATGATTTCTTTTAATTTTTCAATTTCAACACGTGAATTGTCCATGAAAAATAGAACATACACTGGTGTGAGAGGAGGAACGCTGTGGAATTTGAATGAATATTTACAGACAATTAGTACCTCTTCTTAATTTTCCTTTGATGGAATATGCAAGACTAATTATAATCAATCCACTCTATTACAAAATTTCCATATGAACTTTGTAAAGAATCTTGAGGTAATAGATGAAAATATTGATAGCTAAATATATTAAATTGTCTTAGCCAATGTTAATGCTAGTTTTATTTTGATAATTCTGTTACAACACCAGAAGCGGAGACTATAAATAGATTAATACCTATGATGGAGCGGTGGCCGGAGTCAGTATCTACTTGGCTGTCAGAGAAACGCTACGTTCTAGATGCCAACGTTTTAGATGACATACTGCGGCCTTCCTCATTTTGCCCTGAGGAAGGACGCAGCATAATGATCAAAACATTCGCATCTAGAACGCAACGTCTCAAGGACAGTCAAATACTCGTAGATATATAAATAGATTAGGTTTTAATGTTACTTTGAATAAAAATTAATTTCTGTGTCATAACTGTATGGTGTTAAGTCAAACTACAAATGCTATGCCTTCAATACTAGTAATTAGTGTTACTACGAACTGGATCTTTTGTTTAGTAGTATTATCCGCGCAGGTTTTCTCGAGCCTTCATTTAACTAGATACGAGAATAGTGGGGGATTGGTACTTTTCAAGACAGGACTGTTAAATCAAATCTGGAGCTCGTTTTTTGATACCAAATATTGTTGTTTACATTACACGGGATCAAACATTTATGATTTTCAGATTTTGTTAACAACACCAGTTGTTATCACTTATTTTTAATTGAAGCAATGATCCTAAAGGAGTTGGGTTTGGTAATGCTGGGCTCAAGAAATCGCACGCGTATAATATTAAGAGAAGCTCACATACAGATGAACACGTTTTATCAAGAACTATGTCTCAATCTAATCATTTTCATAGGTCAATTTTCTAACCAAATTTTCACAAAAAGTTAAAATTAAACAAAATGTTACTATTTATTTTGTTTACCACAATTTTGCAAACTTATGTTTTTTATCGATAATGAACACGTAGTCGTATAAATAATGTAAAGTAAATATTTTGCTAATTTATATTGTTTTGTTTGAAATTGTGTTTAAAATCAATATTATTATTATTATATTATATATAATTATATTATAATATATAATAATATAATATATAATAATAATTATAATATATATATATATATATATATATATATATAATATAATATTAGTATTACTTAGCTACTATAATACTTCCTTTCTACAGGATCTACCGGCTGTAATACGACGAACAGCTACATTTCTTGGGAAGACATTAACTGAAGAGCAAATAGCGAAACTGGCGGACCATTTAAGTTTTCAGAACATGAAAAATAACAGATCTGTTAATTTCTCATTTATAACTGATGTTCTTAAAAAGAAGTTCAACGTGTCCGCCGATTTTATGCGTGCTGGTGAATCAGGTTCATACAAGAAAGAACTGAGTCCGGAGCTCATAGCTCGCTTGGACAGCTGGAGCCGTGAGCGCGTTGCTGGTACAGACTACCCTTATGTAGGCTAACGCACTGTATACCAACTACTTAATACTTCGCAGATGTGCGACAACTCGCTCTTAACATTCCTAGGTTTGGAAGTACTCGAACATTTTGACAGTTATCACAATTATACCAATACAAAAAAACTTTCTCGCTATAGCAAGGAACATAACCTGACATCAACAGTTTTGGTTGTTACGAGTCACAATGTGTGATATATCAACCTAAAACTAAAATATTTAAACTTTACGGAAGAAATTAATATCAATAATCATCGTGATGTTTTAATGCTGACAAATGAGCTGTGCATTGAGAAGAAAATCGTGTATTTTGAAATGGGCCGTCTTCATCTCCAAAATTGCATTCTTCAAAAAATAAATTTTACTGTATGTTTTCTAAAACGGCATTGTTTTTACTATGTAATGATAAATAGTTAATTTTTCAATTTATTTTTCTTATTTTCTGTGCAACAGTGGAGTTATTTAAAATTTATTTTCATGGAATTATTTAATTTTCAAAATTTCCCGTATCTTTGAATCACCGTGTACAATTTTAGGGTAGGAAGTAAAGCCCTGACATACAGTAGAAGGGAAGGTGTGAGGGCTAGGTCTTGCATTGGTTCAAAAGCAGTATAATACCAGGTTAGCATTGAGCGAAGAATAGTATAAAAATGTTCAAACTTCTTTATATTTTAATTATTTTTTAAAGTATGATGCAAAAAATTATATTCCTAATTTCGTTCAGCTTGTACTCACTTCTAAACACTATAAGTTTGTTTTCAAAACCACTGTGCTTGTATCAGGTAAATGAACTAGTGTAACGTAGCAGGTTCTTGTTACTCTCTTGCTACCTCTTACGCAGTAGAATTTTATGTAACACTGCACAAAAAACGGCGAATTTTCAGCAGAAAAACTTTCTTCAGGGTCCAAATAACGAAACTGAATAAATTCAGTACCTAAATTTAGAAAAAAATCTTTAACACGCGGTCAAGTCAGAATCCATGTTTTATGGGTCCTTGTCGCTACATATTCGAATGACGGCAAAATGTCGGCCGGTCCGTCCGTCTCTCCGGGGCAGATCTTATTTCCTTTGAAAACTCTGACTTTTCTAAATTGCAAAACTTCAAGTTTTTTTGGCGTCTTCCTACAACTACAATTATGAAGATAGATTTCATTAAGGGAAAAAAATTCAATTTCTAAAAGATATATTTTTAAATGAGGACACGTACATTTTTGCCAAACTTCGAGTACTTTTCCTCTAATTTTGCGTGAATGTTCGTACGTGCTGTTTTAGCACTACTAGTTGTCATTTGTCTCCATCTAGCAACGAGATCACGATTTCTCGGAATGTGTGTTTTATGCATGATAGACTGTAGACATTAGCAGTAATTTATTAGTATTGAGAAAAGTCGACAGTACTTAAGAATCAGTAAGAGGGAATATTAATTGTTAGTTTTCTTATTGAGAAAGAATTATTTTTCGTAAGGGAAGTCGATGACTACTTGCGTCTCTCTTACGTTTGAGACGTTACACCAGCAAGGGGCTTCTCATAAATATTTTTCAAAATTTTCTTTAAAAAAGTATCTCAAAAACTCTTTTTAAGTTTTTTTAAAATTATCATATAATCCTTTTGGATTATTTGTATTTGAAAATTCTACGCTACCTGAAATATATAATGAAGCACACTAAAATTGACGTTAAATTATAATTAAACGTAAGCGTTACCAATAATACAGAAATATGAGTGCTGGAGTAGCAAGAGCTTATTTTTTTAAACTATTTTCGAAGAAAAAATGGGTGGTAGAGTTATTCCCAATTCAGCAGTAGCACATTTACTGGGTTTCGTGTTGAGGGTGTCTAATAAACTATCATCCTTCTGTAGCATAACATATGTAGATGGGAAAATAAATACAGGATGATTTTCAATTTAATTTCCACGTCAGAAACATTTGTCAAAACGTCACTGCCATAGGATTCCAACATATAACTTGATCAACAGTGCTTGTCTCTGTTCCCAATTGAATAACGTATGTATAATTCGATTAAAAAGAACATTAATCTTTTATTGAAAAAAGAGAATAATAATGATTTCCTGGCAGACACTTCTTTTCATGACATATTTTTGGATATCTTGCAGTTTAATAATATTAAGCACGTTTTTAGAGTTCACTTTTGTTTCGGCACATTTTCTTTCTATATATTTTTTTCTTAAACCAGTAGCAAAATTACGAACTTTGCCATAGCTTACAATGATCATTCTGCAGAAAATAACGATGATTGCAGATTCTGAAACAACCTATTCTGGATCGTTATTGGAGAACTGACATGGTCTATTACTTTCTTATCGTCATTAAGACGCGAAGAAAGTAATTGACCAGGCTCGTATTAATATAATTGCCTTACCTACACGTTGCGTTGACTGTTGACACTCTATTGTATACCAACACATCAAATGAGCGTTTTCTCTATGTGCATTGTTTCATATCTTGTACAATCCACGATTTTCACATAAATAACTCGCTTTTAAGTGTATTTTTTTTTCAAAATCAACTTAAACTCACTACTCAATTAAGAACCTATCCAACACTATCGTTGATTATTAATTTGAAGCTATTCACTGCTCAGCGCACGTTTCTTATAATCACGCCAGCCCCGGAAAAGGCTTCTTGATTCCGTATATGACCACTAGATAGCGCAAAGAGCACCTTCACGCTTGACGCCTTGTTGCAGGCACTGTTTATACACGGATAGGCATTCTTCTCGTTCGTCACCAATGCACCCGTGATTTATAAACTTTGACGCCCGTTTTTGAATTTTATCTAACGCTTTGATTTGCCCTTTTTTGTACGGGTCCCAGCATGCCGCTCATATTCTAAAATTGGACGAACAAGTGTAGTATATGCTAGGGATCAGGCATTTGGACTACTATTTTTTAGAATACGCATTACAAAGTGCAGCGCTCTCCAGGATTTTTTGACCGTATTGTTAATATGATCCGACCAACCTAAGTCGCTTCGCAGGACCAAACACAAATACTTAGTTTTTTACACGTGGATTCGGAAACGTTAGTTCCTAATTCATAACTGGAGCGTACGTTCGAGCGTTCGTACGTAAGAGTTATAATAATAAATAACCACAGGGTCGCATATTCTATGCTTGCGATGGGATCCTGAATATCTAGATGCGCCTCTGCATGTAGGATATGCGATACTATGCATGCAATACTACTTTTTTTAATTTTAATTTTTAAAGAAAATTTTTAACGTAGATTTAGTAGACTTCAAGTGGATATTTTCTCTAAATATGAAGAGCTTAGAGCAAATATTAAGAGTACAATTTTGTGTGACATCCTTAAACGTGAAACAGAGGCTGAAATTAATATCCACAAAAAAATTCTGTTATATTTTATAAATCGGTGCAAGGAGCTAAAGAGAATTGAGCCATGTGAATGTGCTTTCTCTAAACTACAATACGTAATTAATAATAAAATTAGTCAATTGTGTCTACAGAAAAAATATTTCGTTCTATAAATGATTGTTCTAAACAAATATAATATTCTTAAATAGTATTATGTAAAATGTATTGCATTTATGATTTCAGTACCCATTTTTCTGTAGTCTCGATTCTCGCACTGAGGTGAAAAGAAACCTGTCGACCAAAATTGAACCCAAATTCTGACCATATAGTTATTTAATTGAAAGTACATTAAAAAATAATATAGTGCTATCACAGTGAATTCACACAGAAACATTTGGACAAAATAATATAAAATGTGTGAGTATAATTTAATGTTTCCTTCCTCCTGAAAAGTTGCAAAAAAAACAACTACTTGTTCCCTTCCCCTCAGCCCGATTCAATCAAATTACAGTATTTATTTTACAAAAATATTAAGTGTTGCATTAGCGTGAACATGAAAAAGAAAACATTACGATAAATAAAATAAAAACTACTTTTTTTAGTAATTCACAAAACGAGGTAAAGAAGGTTATAATTGCATGAGTGGTATGAACAAGAAAACGTGCGACGACAGGAGTGAGTGTTCTTCTTCACCCAGAGTGTAACTATACTAATTATCCACGAGTTTTGTTCAATATATATTTTTATTTCCGTTTAAGAATAATTTAAACTTTGAGAAATTCATTCACATCTTTACCACATTAGACATACCATTGATGACGTCGCATTGCCTCTGAAAAATACTTATGTTAGTAGGTCTTGCATTGTGTTCTTATGGTCCCTACACTTACATATTGAAATGTTTGCAAATGGAAAATATTGAACACATTCCGGGTGATATATTAAAATAATTTGACAAAACCATGAAAACTCTACTTCCCATGAAAAGTTAAGACAGGTAATAGAGAGAATCAACATGTATAAACATTGAAAAGTAAACAAAATAAGCCGCTTCTAACGCAATTTTAGAACCGGTATTACTCGCGCAACTTTTCTTGAACGATGACCTTGATCCCCCTCCCTTGTGCAATAAACAGTTGAAGGCAAAAGCTCGCAGCGGGCACTGATGACAACCTTTCAAGCATTAAAACTTCGTTGATGCGAAACAGAAGCTTGTCAAAGCCAGTGGCTTTCATAGTGCAGAACCCCTGTTCAGGTTTATTGTCAATATCGAAAGAAATGGCTGAGTCAAGTACAGGTCATTCATGGGAGTCACCTAAAACTCCCGAAAAAGTTGAGCACAAGATGCAGTTTTGACTTTCATTTCACAGACGCTGGCATTACTTAAAATACTTTAGTGGCCGACTTTGTAACTAATATCCCCACTCCACCCGAAATCGTCAATCCATCGTTCAAGAAAAGTTGCCCGAGTAATAAATAGAACTGACGTATATATTTTTTTACATTTATAATATGCTAATTGTAATAATATTTATATATGAAACTTTTAATTTAATCTTGTTAAATATGTTGGTGCTCCACTAGCCAGCTAATGGAGCTAATAGCTAACGAATTTTGTTTTATTAATTCATTTTCATTTATCCATTCATAATCTCTGATTATGAACCTTTTGGCTCACGATTCATGCCCGACTGGAAATACGTTAGCTACGTTTGTATTTTAGTGACTGAATTAAACGATTTTGATCTTTTTCTGAAATCTGATCGGTAGTTGTGCAGTTTTAATTGCACGGTGGAGCACGCGTGCAATTAACGTAAGGAAGGCATCAAGACACTGACCAGTTCCGTTTCTTGTTAGTACTATAATTTTGATTTTGAATGTTTGCAATACGTATCGTGTTATGCTTGCATGGAGTGGCATACTTTTTTAATTGTAATTGTTAAAGAATTTGTTAACGTATATTTGGTCGATCTCAAGTGGCTGTTTGCTCCAAACGTGGAGAGCTAGGACCAAAAATTACCAGTACAATTTTGTGTGACATCACTAAATGTGCAGCAGAGTCTGAAATTCACATCTAAAAAAAAAGAGCTAATAAATTTTATAAATCGGTGCAAGAAGATAAAGAGAATAAAGTCATGTGATTCTCCTTTTTCCAAACTGCAATACGTAATTTATAATCAATTTAGTTAATTGTTACCACACAAACATTTCTTTGCATACAGGATTTTTTAAACAAATATGTTTATTTATTAAACGTGTTTCGTTCAATATTTTTCGTTTCCATTCAAGAATAATTTAAACTTTGAGAATTTCATTCATATCTTTATCACTCGAGACATAGCACAGATTACGTCGCATTGCTTCTGAAAAATACTTATGTTAGTTGGCCCTGCATTGTGTTCTTATGGTACCAATTTTGACCATATATATTCCGGATTATATATTAAAATAAATTGACAAAACCGTGAAAATCTTACTTCCCATGAAGAGTTAAGACAGACAGTTAAGACAGTTATTAGAGAGAATCAACGTGTATAAACATTGAAAAGTAAACAAAATAAGTAATTTCTAACTCAATTTGCTGATGTACTTTTTAAAACCGGTAAATACAACTGACGTGTATATTTTTTAGATTTATAATATGCTAATTATAATAATATTTATATGTAAAGCATTTAATCTATTCTTGTTAAATACGTTATTGCTTCATTAGCCAGCTAATGGAGCTAACACAAAATTCGTTAAGTAAATGATGGCTTTTATTCATTTCTAGTTTATATGTAGTTGTAAGTAACATAACCTGTGATTATGAACGTT
The DNA here is from genome assembly GCA_017312745.1 of Gryllus bimaculatus. NCBI lineage: Eukaryota > Metazoa > Arthropoda > Insecta > Orthoptera > Gryllidae > Gryllus > Gryllus bimaculatus. The sequence continues at coordinate 224,762 of BOPP01000017.1, forward strand.
TTGGTTCATGTTTCATGGTCGTCTGGACATACATTGGCTACGTTTGTGTTTTAGTGGCTTAATTTAACGATTATGATCCTTTTCTGAAATCTGATCGGTAGTTAAGGACCTTTAATTGCATGGTGGAGCATGCGTGCAATTAACGTAGTGATAATTAACGATATTTCGTGGAATTAATGAGCAAAATGTATTTAGTTAGTCTGATTGACAAGAGGAAGCTTCACTAAACTCAGCGGGAGACGCATTTGCTCGCCGTACGTTTCCTCGCTGTAAATGTAAAAATAACAATTAAATATGTGGAATAGTCACAGACAGGTAATGTTGTTAGTATGTGTTCACTTATGACTTAAAGCACTGCATTATATTTAAAGCAACGTAGCATGATTGTAAGTTTTAAATTAAACATATCAACAACATATTTAAAACTGTGATCGGACCTTTATTTATAATACTCTATTTATAATTTTATTATAAATAATTATTTATTTATTAATAAACCGGATCGTTTATTTATAATAGAATTTTTGCAGTTATTACATTAATATTGCTGATTAAATGTAATATTACAACTAATATTGACGTAATAGTAAATTATTTAAATACGTTATTGAGTAATGTATTTTAAATGTATTGCTATGTAATACTAAGTTTTCTTACAAGCGACCTGTCAACATGCTAACGTCGAAACTCACCTAATTTTTTTTCTTATTCAAAGATATTCAGTACTTATATGTACTGAAGATAATAAGCTGCCGTCACGCACGAGAAGTTACTGTAAACAAATAGTTTAACTAGTTTTGTACAAGGTTTTTCGCTTACGACATGAACGCTCCATCTTGCACCGAACGACTCACATAGTACTGCACCTGAACGCTAGGATCTCTATCGGGTATGTCCGACTGTTCGCTGGGCGGTCTACAATACTTTATTTCGAGGACCATTGTATCTCAGTATAATAAATCGGTCAAATTATTTTGTTAATTTATAAGTTACATACGAGGAATTAATCGCAATTAGTACGACAATCGAATATTTTGTACGATTAATAAACACAATTAAATCAATTATATTTAGAACGATAATTATCTAGTTCAATTCCAATTTAGAATTATAGATTTGGATAATTTCAAATAAATTTTATTTTTTTTTAAATTTATAATGGAATTAATTTTAATTTAAAAAATGCTTTAATATTGGCAAAAATCGAGCATCCTCGTAAGCACCTCCTGAAAATGCGGTGTTTTCGGAAATGCGGATTTGAGTGGCAATTTTCGAAAGACGATTTGCATCGTGAAAAGTGTAGAATTTTGGTATTTTTTCAATTACCTCCCGTAGGTGAGAGCAGCTATTTTTCTCGGCATAATGTTGATGTAAGGAACAACGGGGAATTCCGATCAGAGAAGCCGGTCACTAGAACTCTCCTCCTGGCAGCACTTATAAATAGTGAATGTTTATCTATAGAAAAAAATGAGACCAGATTGCGACCTGTACCTATTAAATGGTCACTTGCTAGAATAACGGATATTCCGCAGCGTTGTGGCGATATGTCATGAAAACTTTGACTGTAAACATTTGATGTTCGCCTTTACCCTTCAGCCCCCAGGCTGGTCTTCAGATCACCACACATTCTCCAACGTTCCAACTCAAAATATTTCGGATACCTTATACCGAAGTACATTGCGATAACGAAAGCAATCTCACTAAACCAGTCACGCATTGTTGCGATAAAATGTTATATTTTTATTTCTTTCTTGTGAAAAACGATGACAAAACGTGGACTCCTTTCCAAAATATAAATATTGGTAGTTAATCTGTTTGTGTTTTTAAAGCTAGTAGTCATTCATGTTTTTAGGTTTAATTTACTTTCAGCGGCTTCATTCAATAAAGTAAATTGCTTTAACTGATTCTCTGATTTCCGAGCTATCTAAAAAACAATTGGCTAAGATCAATACATGGACAAGAGCTATTGAGGAATACAGGTAGATACTTTTATATTCTAAAAAATTCGATCACAGTTTTCACTCAGAAATTCTCAGATGAATCTAGTTTCGAAAACTAGATACGACGTATATTATTTTCACAATACAATCTAGTGAAACATATGACATATTATTAAATTATTAATAATATTTTACTTATAACTATAGCCCTTATATTAATGACAGGTCATATTTTTCTTTGTGTTATTTCAATAGAAAATATGAATTAAGAATGAGTTTATCTACAAAGACTAAACTTTCGCAATTTTCATTAAAACCAGAAACAAAAATAATCAAGTTCACTAGACTATTTCCTTCACATGATATAGATAAAAAAGTTAAAGAAAATATTGGTAAAATAATAAACTTATCATGAAACAATTTTTGAAATATCAAAAATGTTTCTAAAATGAAATAAAATAGAATAAAAAGAATAGATGAATGAATAATTAAATGGAGATGATTTAACCGACAGACCTGTTCTATGGCGGCTGTGGGCTTAGGTAAGGACAAAACATCGCAAGTCAAGAGCATTGCAGTGCTATTTGAAGGTAAGCTAATGCTGTTATGCGTAAAAAACACAGGGGGTTCATAAGAAATTACTGTTAGAGAGAGGAGAAAGAGGCCGCCCGGATGGCAAGAAACGGGAGAAAGAGCTGTTAATAGGGTGGGAAGGGTTAATTTCAGAAGGGGTGATTTAACAAGGTATAATGTTTGAAATAATTTAAGTTGTGGTAAAGGGATAGACAATAGAATTAATAGAATAGAAAAATGAATAAATAAATGTAAATGAGAAAACTGACATGCCATTTCTATGGCTAATTTGATGATTTAATATAGTGTATTTAGGGCTGTAAAATACATTATGAATATGTCTGGCTTCCAAATTAATTATCGAGAGTCCTTGCTCCGACAGTTCTTATTGGAATCTATATTCAGTTTTTAAATCATTGAAGTCTCTGTACGTTGAAATAATGTTTTTGTTCTCAGAGATTTCTGAAGAAGTGTAATTTATGTTGTGTTGTGTGTATAAGCATGCATGTGTTCTTTCATTATTTGTTTGAAGAATAATCGAGTTTGGCCAATTTATTGGGCATTACAATTTCCACAGGACATAAAGAATACACCACATGATAGATACTTACTTAGGAATAGGATCTTTATTTGTAGGAAAGTGTTTTTGGAGATTGTTGGGAGAGTTCAATGTGACATAAATGTCATTTTGTTTCAGGTTTTACCAAGTTTAGTGAGTGTTCCACGGAAATCTTCGATATGATGAAGCGAGTCTTCGGAGATGTTCTTACTATAGTGAATATAGGAGACGAAACCTGGTGTTACCAGTACGTCACGGAGTTGTAATGCCAAAGTTCGGTATGGCACACGAACAAGTCTTCTGGTCCCAAGAAGAAAACCGGTGAGTAGGTCCATTGTGAAAACCATGCCTTTTTGTCTTTTTTGATTATCTTGGAGTTTGTATTGGAGGTTGGAGTTCTTTTTGTGATAGTCACCACCACCACCACACCCAGGTACTTGGACTCACCTCCGTATGTTTACCTGGCTTACAAAAAAATCAGACCTACTACTTTTTTATCGTACCTTGTATCTGCATTTAATATAAAATTCACAAGTATTTTGTATCCCCTGGGAAAACCATGAATGCACAGATATAAACTCGTTAGTTTGCGAAAACGATTCAACCACGTGCGACCCAACGAGCGACAATACACACGAGTGCTAACTGAAATAACATTTTAATAGCTTCCATCCTTATGATGTAACCGACGTAGGAAGCACGTTTTTTAAGTTCCTCAAATTGTTCTCCTACTACTTTTTGATTTACCTTTTAATACAGAAAATCACTCTTGTTTTTCTATTGTATGTACGTGCCACTGCAACGTACTATAATAACGACATACCTGTACCAATAAATAATATATTTTTACGAAAGTGTGTCCGGGTTTAAGAACTTATTTCTGTTGATTTTCCATGCCAGACTGCTAGTAATGGAGCCAGTGGGGCCCCATGGGAAGAACAGAAGATTGAAAAAAGTATTTATCAAGTTTAAAGTATTTTATGTCTAAACATAAATATTATTAAATTATCAAAAAATGTGCTTAGAGAAATATTTAGATAGTAATTAGACATAATTTTCCAAATTTTATTTGTTATCATAACGTTTGTCATTATTATTATGCTAAAAACCAACTCTAATAAATAAATCAAACAGCTACACATGAATGGAGAAGCCTTGAACTGTTTTGTTTATCTGCGCATTTGTGTAAAGTGTTTATCAACTCCGCATTAGTCGACGGAACCCTCAATCAACAGAATGCTGAGTGAAGGTCACATTTTGTTCACGCTATGCTCGAAAGTGCTTAAATTGTATCAGTTCGTGCTCTTAGACAGTATTACAAAGAGTCTACACCTTGAGTAAGTTTTTTTAATTACTATTTTGTGCAACATTCCGTCTGTTAACTCAATTCGTATTACAACTAAATTATTAATTATATTATCGGACCAGCTATATAACCAATATGTTAGTAAATACAAGTCAATATGAAAGTAACAATATTTTGATAGCCCATTAACAAATTTAACGGGAATTAAATAACATACCGGAAATTAAATTTGAAAATAATTTAATGAAGTACATTTTATGTTCAACAAAAGAAATGCAAATTCTATGAGCAATTTATGTAAATGTTGAATTTTGTAATAGTGCTTAATATAGTATGAAACAATTTTCTAAGAGGAATAAGTCGACACCAATAAAGCTCTATGATTGTGCTCAATCATTCCAGAACATATTTCAGATATATTCAGATATATATTTCATCTCGCAAAGCTCTTTAAACTTTCATTGCAAACCAGTGTTCGGATCGGTAAAAACAAATTGAGATAATGTAGTTACGAATTTATCGTTACAGAAATATTTTGGGATTTGAGAGTGTAATGCTTTGTGCGCTAAATAACTGAATTTTAGTGCCTTGCTAAGAACTTTTACAATTTCAGCATGAGTCAAGGGACACATTTGGTTTAGCAAATAAATCCTTTCATTTGACCCATTTGCTAAATTACATATTTTATTTATGATATTTCAAAATATTAATACATGGTCTGGTGGATATGTAGGGGTGTGACAAAATAATATGAACCCCATGTCATAATGTATATCTTTTTGCATGTTGACATGTCTTTGCGGACTAGTAAACTCTGTGACGCGTATGCGTTTCACCGTTGGCGTGCCGCGTTTTGAAGGTTACAGTGCAGTGTATTGTAGGTTTTGTCTGCGATGATAAACATAGGCGATTAGTGAAATGTGTGGTCATTCAGATTTCGAAATAGGATAAATTGTTGGTGCGCGGTTAGCGGGTGCATTTGTGACGAATACAGCTGACCTCCGTAATGTTTCACGAGCGGCAGTGTCCACGGTAATGCCAGCATACACAAAACATGGTAAAACATCAAAGAAGAATAGTAGGTGAAAGCTGAAGGTAAAAGAGGCCAACGCTCATGAAATAGGATTTTGACCAGACAACGCAAAAATGACTCCAGAACTGAACATTCACTTGGATAATACTGTCTTCACAAATGCAGCACGGCGGAAGATTCACAAAGCTAACATTCATGGAAGGGTTGCAATTGCAAAACTCTTCATAATGAAAGCCAACGAAGAACTGAAACATAAGTGCCACGATCATTAAACCTGGACACTTAATGACTGGAAGTAGTATGAAGAATTATCATTTACATTGTTTCCTACAAACGGCCGAGTTTATGTATGTAGAATCTCAAAAGAAGCTTATCATGGAGCCTGCCTGCTTCCTTCAGTCAAGTATGGGAGAGGTTCCCGTTCGATTTGCGCGGTTATATGCTGGTATTCAGCTAGTCCAATCATTATCCTCACTGACCAGATTACTGCGAATGAAAATCTCGACATTTTTAACAACGAAGTGCTTACAATACTAGCATAATTTTGACAAACACCGCCTTATTCGAGCATGATAATGCACCCATACACACCGTAAAAAAGGTTCAGAGGTGGTTTGCGTACCATCTGAATATCACCAAACTTCTTCCCTGGCCAGCACAATTGCCAGACCTCAACACAATTGAACCATTATTGTCAGTGATGGGTTATCCAATAGTCAGTAGTAGTAAATTACCTTGGGCCCCCAACGTGCAGGGGCCTCGACGTCATTAAAAAATATTAAAACACTTTTTTTTAATAATTAACCGTGCTAGACACTTTAGAACGAAAGAGAAAAGTGAGTAAATTTTAAATCGTGAAAACTCTCTATATTTTTTATTGAACGCAGCTACTTTTTTTACACGTTTTCCATGACTTCAAAATATATTGTAATAAATCATGCATCAACATTTTTTAAGATACGTTCATGTCCACATTCAGAATGCGTACCCTAATAACACAATATTCAGAGGAGAACCATAACTGAAAAGTTGGTGCGGGTTCTTTAGCAATCACCAGTGGCATATTAATCTGACACTGGTTATGGGCCGGTTTAGAGCAGAGATCGTCCATATCTAATTTCATTCAAGCAATTGGTGGATGTTTGGGTACAAAAATAGGAGAACATTCCGTTGGAAGCTATTCAGACATTCTAAAAATCTATTCCGTAACGAATTGACGTGGTTTTAAAATCAAAAGGTGACTCAACTACTTATTAATAAATAAATATCTTGTATACCTCATGTGTTCATATTAATTTGTTTTACTTCTATGTAAGTTACTCTTTTTAACAATATTTGAAGAAAAAACAGATTATATATATATATATATATATATATATATATATATATATATATAAAATTTGATGACGATTTACTCCTGCTTTACTCTGGGGCAATTTTTGACATCAGGCTAGTCATTCATTCTTTTGTACCGTCATGAGCAGATTACTTAGTGCACTAATAGTTCTGCAAAAGAAACACATATTTCCTTGACATTAGTAATTGAATTTGGTAAGGGTTAGAGATCGTCCACAAATTACGTAACGCTGAAGAGGGGGGGTTGAAGCTGTGTTACGCTGCATTATTTAGGGGTAGGGGGTAATAGGTTAGTGATGCTTATATTTATTTTTTTTAATATTTCAATATTTGCTCAAAAGCTACTTTTTAATCAGTTTTATACTTGAAAATATGCATACTAACAAATTAAAATAAAAATATAATAAATAGAAGAGTTATATTCAAGAAATTGTTACAATAAATATAAATTTTTTCATCAATGATATGATTGAATCTTCTAGATTATTAAGAAAATATTCAAAAGGGATCAATAGTACATTATCGAATCCAATTAGTTCGCAGTAGACTCAGAGCCTATGCGTCACCCACAAAAGCATGTGCCCGGCCTGACGAAAAGTTTCTGCTCTGGCCGTCCTTTCATTAAAGAATCGTCCCCAAACTTATTATGCGCAGTTCGCACCGCCATCTAATTCTCACGTTAATTACGATTCATTTCAATGTATTACACAAATACAAATAATGCAAATATTTTCTAATATATGATTGAGTTTTACTTATTTGCATTTGGGGGGGGGATCTTGTCGCAAGCCTTACGTAATTATTAAAGGGGGTTCAAGAGCGCGTTAGAGTTGCGTTACAGAGGATATTCTAAATACTCAAAATTTGTTTTACGTAATTTATGGACGGCCCCTTAGTAACGAACTAAGTAATTGCACATTGTAAGTTATTTCATACCAACACTTCAAAAACATGTTTCAAAACGAAATGGAGAGGTTGAAAAAAAATTACATATTTTTAATTTATTGGAAAATCTAAATTTTGAATTAAATGTATTTCAATACATTTAGTAACCTCTCCTTCTTCTACAAAAATGTAAATAAAAAATAATATTTAGTCTGGGAAAAAGGGCAAGTCTTCGAAAAAGCATTACGGACAGCAAGAGAATGGGTTTACTATGAAGCTAATTTGCAGATTGACAGATTCACTACTTTAGATGCTATAAAAAATTCTTAATTTTGCAATGATTCTAAGACATTTTAACACGACAATATTCCAAATGCCTTGGTAGATTCATGAATAAATTTAAATTATAATAAATTACATTAAAAAGAAATTGGTGTCACCAAAAATATAGTTGGAAGAGGGTATCCAGGTTTTTTAACTTTTGCAATTTTCGAAATCTTCAAACATTTCATCAAAAATTGGACTAATTCCATAACTAAAAAAAAATATTTCGAAAACCTTTGAAAACGTATTCGGCATCAGGATTCTTCTCTTTTCTCTATCAGGAGGTTTCTGTATTCTATTTATACTGAACAATAATGTTCATATTGATAGTATAAATTATTTATTTGACAAAAACAAAAAATTGACACTTTCGCTTACGCATTTCCAATGCTCCGACCTCAGCGTTCGCAGTTAACATGACGCAGACTTCAGCCAACTCGAAATATCTAACTCATTTTATTCCTAAATACAAATACGGTCTAACGCGGCTCCTGATTAGTCAAACAACGTGTTTAATCAGCACCATGTATATTATGCTTTGCACAAATATTACTTTCATAAATATGCTTTAATTATTTGTCAGAAACATCCGCTATCTGGTTTTATTGAACTATACATTACATGTATGTTATACCCGATTGATGGGTATCTCTGCCCGAGGAAGATGTTGACTATACTACTCTTGCATAAAAATGTTATTTTATTTTTATATATTTATATTAATATAACGTCATGTCTTTCATTGAATAGAACACAGACATTATGGAGCTTGGTTTCGAAGATGTAAAATCTCCTCTCGTGGAGAAAATGAAAGAGAAAACCCAGCGCACATATAAACACGGCATGGTGAAAATCACTCCGTCCGACTGTGTTCTTCCCACCGCGTATCGGAATTTCGCTCAGCGCATCAAAGACTTCCATGTGCGAGAGGACGACGTTTGGATTGTCACATACCCCAAGTGCGGTAAGTAAAACAATTTCATATAGATAAACAGGGTGTGAGTTGAAATAAAGCATGATACCAATACAGCGATTCTTACTGGTCTTGTCCTATTTAAAAATCAATGAATTAATATAATGCATTACGTGAAAATTACGTTCTAAAATTTTTTACCAACTTAGTCATGTAGAAGAATTGTCGGTTACGTCGAAGAATCAAAAATGGTTAGAAAAATGTTTTCGCTACTTTTCATTCATGTAATGGTAACATTATAAAATGACAATTATGACAAACTGTGCCGTGCCAGAATTTGTTCAAAGATATGACAACTATAATATCTTAGCTCTCTGGTGGGAACTTTATGTTTTCCCGCTTCAGTGAGAATATTTACTTCAGAGGCAGACAGTACTAAAAGCATCAATAACTCACTTTTTAAACACGGAATTGAGAAAAAGTATTGATTCTTTTCTACATGTTCTTATTAAAATGAGTTTATTCTAAGATTCTGTTGTGAATTTTAGTAACTTTGACCTCAAAAATGAATTACCATGGTACTACAATGAAGTTTGCTTTCCTTTTAAACTAATCATCGTCTTAACCATAGGTAACGAAAATAAACTTTTTTCAAGTACTTAACATGAAAATCCACAAAACGCACGAAAGAAAATAATTTCAATAGAATATGCAAAGAAATTGAGAAAATATATGCTTCAGTATCAGATTTAAAATCATCTGAATGGGAAGCAGACATCAAAACTTGGGGCATCGCTAGTTTAAAAAACCTAACGTTTACATGAAAAAGTAGCACGCCACATATACGATGAATATTCTGCTCGAAATTTATAAGAGTACTAAAAGCATGTGGTATGCTATTTAACTAAAATCCCTTGAGAGGGGTGGAGACTCTTGGCGTATTTATACGAGGGTTGCCTTATATATTTCAGGATCAGAGAACAAAAACAAATATTAATTATCGAAAATCACTGTATTGTTTTTCAAAATATTCCCCTTGAAGATCTATACACTTTTGCATGCGTTTGAACCAATTGTCGAAGCCCTTTTGCCACTCTGATTGAAGTGTCTCCAAAACATGCATTCTTAATGCAGCAACCGCTTCTTCAGGTGTCGAAAAACGTTGACCTCTCAGTTTGTTTTTTACGTATGGGAATAAAAATAAATCATTCGGTGCCAAGTCAGGACTATACGGCGGATGAGTCATCAAATCGATGTTTTGGGTGCTCATAAATGCAGTTGTTTGAGCCGATGTGTGAGAGCCCGTATTGTCGCGGTGAAGAGTGATCCGTCTTCGGCGGTTGGTTTTCCTGATTTCTTGGAAGACAGCTGGCAAACAAATCATTGTGTACCACTCAGAATTAACTGTTCTGCGTTGTTCTAGTGGTATGGTTGCGACATGTCCAGTTTTTCTGACAACAAAGGTGACCATCTGTTTGGAAGTGCTTCGTACGCGAACAACTTTTGTTGGATTTTGCTCATCTTGAAACACCCATACAGTCGACTGCTGTTTACTTTCGGGCTCATACGCATAAATCCACGATTCATCAACTGTCACAATGTCATAGACATATTTCAAAGCACCGCGATCATATTTTTTGACCATTTCTTTCGACCAATCGACCCGAGCCTTTTTTTGAGCGATTGACAAATTGTGTGGGATCCAACTCGAACAAATTTTTTTGACAGTAAAATGTTCATGCAATATTGATTGTATGCTGATCCCACTAATGCCTAAGATTGTCTCAATCTCACGATAGGTCACATGACGATCTTGCAATATCAGTTCATACACAACATCAATGGTTTTCGGAACAACAACTGATTTTTGACGACCTTCGCAAAATTCGTCTTGGAGTGAACTACAACCACGATTGAATTCACCATATCACCGATAAACACTGGTCCTTGATAGAGCTTTATCGCCAAAAAGTGAATTAAGTTTATCCATGCACTGTTGCTGAGTTAATCCACGTCAAAAGTTGTAAAAAATAATCGCACGAATATGTTCACGATTTAATTCCATTTTTGGGCCAAGATGAACTTTTTAAGTTACTGTAAACAACACAAATAGCGCTCGTATGTCAAAACGTTCTGAGTACATATAACCTCAAAATATCAACTTTACGATAGAGCTGTTAGTTGCCAGATTGCAACACCAGGATTGCCAAATCCCGAAACATAAAAGACAACCTTCGTAGCGGCCCCAGTGATAACAATAGATAGGCAAATGTATCCATCAGAAGGTTAATGTAAAGAAGTTGCGTTTGCTGCCACGAATGTGGTATGTTCGTAATATGGTATTTTCTGGTGAATGTTGAAAATAAACTTCCCATTTTAAATTTATAAAGACCTTGAATTATAAATCATGTTTCTAGTACGTCCAAAAAATGTTGACAATCTTCCCTCCACAAGCTCATTTAGCAAGGTTTTTCAAGTATACAATTTCATATTAAATACTTAACCTACAGAATATACTTTAGATAGCAAATTGTAACTAGCAATTGGGGAGGGTTTTATAAAAGTAAACGGTTAAGGGAAAATCATTGTATTACATCTGTATTTATTTATATATTGCTTAAAAATTTAAGCAGTTAGTCTGTAAGTTGACTTTATTTGTTATACAATAAATGTGTTTACATACACTGACAATTAATAATATAATTAATATATAATGCAATAAATAAATGCAAATCTATAGCACTAAAATCCATAATCAATACAATACTAATAATAAAAAACTTTAAAATTTATTAATATTTTAAAATAATTGTGAATAATGAATCAAGCTCAAAATATTGGGAGTGTCACGTACTATCCTAACATAGAAAAATCTGTATTATTATTTCCTCTGTTTATGTCCACAGGAACAACATGGACGCAGGAAATGGTTTGGCTGATCATGCACGATTTAGACTTTGAAGGAGCTAAGGTCAGGCTTGACATCAGATCACCTTTTCTAGAGTAAGTTCTTGAATGTAATTATCAAATTGAATGAGCAATGTAAGGTTATTCCTGAAGAATGACTTTTACACTAACGATTATAAATGTGAACGAATTTTCTATCTTAGAATTGACTTTTTGTATTTCACATAAACTTAACTAACTTTTCGATCACAGTTGTTTTTCTACTCTCGTTGTTTAATTCTGTCATTTGATGGCTGCAACAACTTGCACAATAATTTTCATTACTATACAGATTTCATTATGATACGGGTTCTTGATCAATGACAGAGAAGTTCACTTACCAAGTATTGACGTTAATAATTGAGAATAGTTCTAGAAAATGTTTCGTTCAATTGTATACATTAAAATTACGTTTAATATTATATTGTGTTTGTCAGTTTTAACTTCCTTTATTGTTAGTATTTTTCGTTAAATAATTAAAATAATTGGACCGGAATTTCACTTGATCCTATTTTACTAGTGTAGAGCGGCTGCCTGGTAGGTGGTCTTGAGTCAACCGCCACCAAACGATTCAATGTAAAAGTTTAACTTATTAAAGTTACCATACTCATTCGTATTGTAATATCACACACGTGTATTGATACCCACAATTACGTCATCGTTTCATAATGCATTATTTCCGTTTTGTAACTAAATATACTCAAAGGTTTCATGAAAAATCGTTGAAAATTAAAAATTTAGCCGTGCAATTAAAATTACACTTCTGCCAGTCAGAACTAATAAAAGAAACTAAATCAATTATTAAAAAACTATAACAGAGACATAACTACGGTATTTGCAGTTGGCCATGTAACATGTACAAAAATGTGCATCAGAGGTGACGTTCCTACAACTACATATAAACAACGAATAAATAAAACTAAATTGGAGAAGTAAACGTTAAAGTAGCTGACTTATGGAACAACATAATATATTTAACCTGAATGAATTTTACATGAAAAACATTTCGCCTTACGATAACGAATGTACAAAATGGAAACGTCAGTTGTGTTTACTTCTAAAAAGTACGCTGTAGCAAAACTGTGTCAGAAGCGACTTGTTTACCACACAATATTTATATGTGTTGAATTCTCTGTCATACGTACCTTTACTTCTCGTGGGAAGTAATATTTTCATGACTTAGTCTGCTTCTTCTAATATTTCATCCGCGATGTGTTCAATACCTTCCATTTACATATATTTCGTGGAAACAAAAGCAATGCAAGGCCCACTAAAATAGATTTTTTCAAACGCGCTGCGTCGTCATGAAATGTACGACTCAAGATGGTAAATATGTTCTTGAATTTTTTTTAAAATTTAAATCAGTATTCTTAAATGGGAAAGAAAAAATATTGAACGTAATATGTGTATAAAGGGGAATAATTGCACACATGGTACACAAGAAAACTCGTCGCTCGTTTTCCTTAACATACCACTCATACAGTTATCCCCCTCTTTTTACACTCGTTTCGTTAATTACTATTTCACATTTTTTCTCGGTAACAAGCATTAGATTGACTCACTTCTTACATTTTTCATATTCTATTTACAAGATTTTTTTACTGTTTTCAATTCCTGGTTTACATTCAGGTTTGTACGATTTAAAACTGATTCGTAATTCTCATTACTTTTCTAGGGGTTTTAAAATGAAGTGTTTGTAAATACATCCATAAAACTTCATTCAGTTTCCGAATCATCAATTTGATGATTCGGAATGTGTGTCTATTGATGTATCAATTATTTCCCAAATAGCTATTCTATTGATGTGTAACTATCACAGCAACATTATTTTTCTATTAATTCCTGAAATTATTCAATTATGTTTTATTTCTCTTGTGAAGTTTGCATGTTTCTTTAATAAATAGAGAGAGAGCTCTACACATTTTATGACTTAAAGGTTTTGAGTAATACGCCTTTCAAATGAGCGAATGCTGAGCACAGCGGAAAATTGGGTTGTGCCAGTGGAGCGCATGAACAGGCATATACTGGTCTTCAATGAAAATGTTGAATTACTGACGACGAAGACTGAAAATGTCGCAGGCAATGAGCATAAAAGTCGCAAGATCAGAGATTGTCGCGATTATAATATGCAGACAACACATACGATGGTGACAAGGACCAAGAAAAAATTAAATTACACATCATAATTGTTTCCTCAGACACTGTGAAATTGCATGAACCATGTATAATAAATGTTCATCTTTCATTTTATGCAAATAATGTATTGTTACTACCTTCAAGATTATACTTTTTTGTTGCTTTTTCGATCAAATGTGTAGTCTTCTAAAAGCGAACAACACTCCTTTGTTTTCGGCAACACTTTCCTTAGTGTTTTGTCCGCGTTTTTGCTACTGTGGAAGAGATGGGGGCGAAAATTAAAGAACGTAATATCCATTGCCAGCATTATTTTTTTGTCAAGCATTCATTTACACGCAATAAGTAGACATCCACGATGTATGCAAAATGTGGCCCCCCTCCACTATTTCTGTTTCTTGATTTTTATGTTGCTGAAAACTGGAGTATTCTGTCCACGCTTCCTATATCTTTATTATGTGATCTGATATTGTGGAGTGCAAATCAGATACTTTGAAAAACTGGCAATGTAATATAACTATTTACCTATCACCGTCACTTATCTTCATTTCCGCTAAAATTTCAGACCGAGAAAGACTGAAAATAAAAGAATACCGCGCTCACGTAACGTTTTTCGAAAGCGATCACGCTGGAGAGCGTGCGATGAAAAGGAACGATGGATGTTTTAAGAACTGTTACTTAGAATTCTAAACAATATTGCAGGTTCTGCATTTTTTTATAAAGTAACTAGTAGAGTAATAATTCTAGAAGTTATTCATCGCACGCAAAGTGAAACAATCTTGTCACCGTATCGGCTATAATTTAATACCATGAGTGATGTTCACATCTTTTCTTGATTAAACTTGAGACAAAAAGCTCCTTCTAAAACATTTAACATTCAATTAACGTAAATGAGAAATGTTGGAAAACTTATTTAATAAAAATTAATGAAGCGCCGCCCGATTCAGCAGGCGCTATGCATTACTGGGTTAAACAAATGGTTACCTTGGACAGGTAAGACAGCTCTGTGCAATGGGTGATGGTTCAAAAATGTGTTCGTTTGAAGGGAGTTCGGTTAATTTAGCTTAGCAAAGATGTCATAAAGTTGACATGGCAAATCTTAATGTAGTTTTATTTCTTAAGAAAAGACATAGTAGATATTTTATATACTGAAATCTAATATCGTCTCTTTTTAATAGA
This sequence comes from Gryllus bimaculatus, assembly GCA_017312745.1. Taxonomy (NCBI): domain Eukaryota; kingdom Metazoa; phylum Arthropoda; class Insecta; order Orthoptera; family Gryllidae; genus Gryllus; species Gryllus bimaculatus. The sequence goes on from BOPP01000017.1 coordinate 239,909, forward strand.
TTTTGGGGCATTTGTGATCCAGAGGAGGAGAAGGATCTTGGAACGGTGGATACTATAGCTTTTACAGAAAACTGCCAATCCCCTCGTTGCATCAAAACACATCTTCCCAAGGACCTCCTACCCGATCAACTCTGGACAAAGAAACCTAAGGTATAACAGTTGTAGATGTATTGACACAAGAGTTCAACTAGTCTTTGTCAAAATTGTATTGTCTTCTAGATTATCATAATTATTTTTATTTGTATTTGTTTCAACAAATGTATTTGTACAATGCAATGCGTTTTTAATTTTGCTATGTATCGTCTTTTTCAACGTTAAGAAAAATACTCTTCACATGCAACTAACTGAATATAGAATATTTATCTCAATATTTTGTTATAAATTAATATGCAGTTGCACAACTAAATACAATGTTAGTATATTTTAGATAGTTTTAGTTAAGTATTTTTTTTATTTGTAGATTGTCGATTGATGATTGCAGTTTTCAATAATATGCCCAATTTAATCCAGATTGTAAAACAAGTGCATGATATTTATTATTTTACGCTGTATTCACACACTATATACTCATCTATTTTACTATCATACATTTTATTCGCAGATTGTATACGTAACTCGACGCGCCAAAGACGTTGTCGTGTCTCTGTACAATCACCACCAAATTATAAATGGTTACGCAGGCACTTTAGAAGAACTTACGGAGATGTTTATGGCCGAAAACGTCGGTGAGTTTTAAAATTTCACACGCGAAAATCTAACAAATTACAGTTGATATGTATAAACTTCTTTTACTTCATAACTTTTTAGTGCACTGGGACCCGTTCTGGAAGCATATCCTGGACTTTTGGAAATTGAAAGATGAACCCTACATCCTTATTAATACATATGAAGAAATGAAGAAGGTAAACCCTTTTTCTCTCCTTTCTCTTCTTTTCTATCCTTGATACTAGTTTATATGTGAATATTTCAAAAATTTGAATCAGAATTATATTCTCATTAGTTTACGTTATTGTTAAGATAAGCACTACTATCACCTTTGGTATAAATATATTGACATACAAACATTGGTTAATACAAAAACAGAATCAGAAAAGATTTTCGATTGTCTTAAAGGGTTTTGGTTCTTCGAGTTTTCTAGTCTTAAATAAATATAATTTTGTGCCAAGTTTGAAAACATGTGCAGCCGCAAATGATCTGATGAGTATAGTTATTTCAGATTAACGTAGATCTGCAAAAGAAATTTGAAACTTAATATCTGAGTAACACGTATTCCAAGGTGTTGAGTTCACTGATTTCCTCATATACAAATTCAAAACCCAATTTGTAACAACACTGAATATTTAAACCATGTCATAATTTTGTACTGTTTGTTAATAATATCTCTATTCAGAACTTGACATTTCTCTCTCGCGTACACTACATAATTTTAAAACACGAGCACATAAGCGATCGCGTTTTACATCATATTGTATTTGTAATTAATTTTGTGTTTCTGCGTCAAGTTACAGAATTTTTAATATTGCAATCTTAAAGTTAGTAGGATATGAAAACATACAGTCCGTTACGAAGTCAAGATGATGTTCGTTTTGAAATAAAGTTAGTTTTCCTTAAGAGTTAAAGTTTGTCTAAGTTTTCTTGACGCTACGGTTACTTTAACAACTAAAAAATACTTATTGTATAACTTAATAGTTTATGAAAAATAGTCTATATCTTGTGCATTGTCAATTTGCGATCACATCTATTATCATTCCCTACACTTAGTCAAAATTACATACGCGAAATGTTTGATATATTTTGTGTTTAATAACGTAACGGGAAGACATTTTTATGTAATAGTAGTTTGGATTTTTTTCTGCCGATTATGTTTTTTGTGCGCAAATAAAAAACTATACAAATCCCACTTTCTTTTTTAATTACAATGCGTAGAATCGACCAAACACTGTGTAGTGTGCATTGATGAATTTCACTCTTGAGCCAAAAGCATTTCTTTCGCTAATTTCTTGTTCAAATATTGCTAGTTTATAACGGCGGGGAAGATAGCAACGGGAGATTAACCCATTAGTTCATCGCCGATGTGAACCAAATTGCAACGATATCTTTCTCTGTCCGAGAGACACCCCACGTAGACACATATTTCAACGTTTCGGCCGTCATGCCTATACCTTACCTATAGGCTACCTGAGGAGAATTGCAACATGCCGGCAAAAAGGTTAGTGTCTGTGACTAGGACGCGGTCTCTCCCAGACAGCCAAGAAGATACCTACTCCAACCGCGGATATCTACGCTTTCAAATGGCATGCAATTTTTTAATGGTCGCGTAGTACACTCTCAGAATTGCCTGTAAATTTTGACTAATTTTAGCCGCCAGAGAACGCTACCACGACGTCCTTAGTAATATTTACCCATTACTTGGGGCGATCCTCGACTAAAACAATTTGAGATTTGATTAACACGGAATTCATTCTCCGCCTGTCGAAAATAAACGCACCTCAACCAGGTTCGAAGCCTAATTCTGGGGGTTGTCAGGACTGTAAGCTATCCACTCACAACCAATGAACTTACCAATCTTGTTGAAATATAAAGTATTATTAATATTCTCAGATTCACTGAATTTGAAAAAAGTTTTAAACTTTTTTGGTAATAATCTTGTAATAAAAACAATTAAAATATTTATATTATGGTTGATGGTTTCTTTTAATTTTTCAATTAAAAATGTTATTCATCCATGAAAAGCAGAAGATATACTGGTGCTAGAGTAGGAACATTGTGGAATTGAAATTTATATTTACAATTACTACACCTCTCTTTAATTTTCCTTTCATGGAATATGCATGATTAATTATAATCAATCCACTCTCTTCCATAAGTTCGAAATGAACTTTAATAATAACCTTAACAAAGTTCCAGCTGTCGGAGTCAGTATTTACATTAAATACTAATCTCGCACTTTCTTACATTTTATTTTTATTAATTTACTTATTTTAAACTTTTACTCATCATTCAACTATTTATAGTTAAAATGATGGGAATGGATTCTGGAACTCAAGAAAACCCCATGCGTCACATACAGTTTTAACTATTCTTTTAATTAAATAAATCTAAATCTACTTGGCAGGGAGACGCTGCGTTCTAGATGCCAACGTTTTAGATGACATTATGCGACCTTCATTTTGTTCTGAAGCAGCATCACGACCAAAATATTCGCATCTAGAACGCAGCTTCTCCCAGACAGCCAAATAGATATAAAGATTAATTTTTAATGTTAGTTTGAATAAAAAATAATATCTTAATCATAACTGTGTTGCTGTAAGACAAACTACAAATGCTATTTCTTCCATAGTTGTAATTAGTATTACTACGAACTGGAATCTTTTGTTTAGTAGTATTATCCGCCCTCACTATCTCGAACCTTCATTTAAATACATACGAGAGTCGTAGGGGCTTGGTAGTTTTCACGACAGGACTATTAAATCAAATCTGAGGTGTTTTTTTTATATCAAACATCTTTTTTTACTTTAGACGGGATCAAACATTTATGGTTTTCAGATCTCGTCAACAACTCTAGTTGCTATCACTTATTCTTAATTGAAATAATGTTACTAAAAGAGTTGCGTTTGGTATTCCTGGGCTCAAGAAAACGTACGTGTATAATATTAAGAGAAGCTCAAATATAGATGAACACGTTTTATCTAGATCTATGATTGAATGTAGACAATTTCAGGGGTCAATTTTTTAAACGAATTATCACAAAAAGTTAAAATCACACTAATTTTTAGAATTGATTTGATTAACACAATTTTGCAAACTTGTATGTTTTTTTTTATCGAAAATGAAAAAGTAGTCATATACTAAAAAGGAAATGAAATGTTTTGCTAATTTTGTTTGAATAATGTTCAATCAATTTTCAAATATTTTCAATTTTAAATAAATTCAATGGTTTCAAATTATTTATTTTCTTACTATATTCCCTTTCTACAGGATTTACCGACGGTAATACGACGAACAGCTACATTTCTTGGAAAGACATTAACTGAAGAGCAAGTAGCGAAACTGGCGGACCATTTAAGTTTTCAGAACATGAAAACAAACAGATCTGTTAATTTCTCATTTAGAACCGACATTCTTAAAAAGAAGTTCAACATATCCGCCGATTTCATGCGTGCTGGTGAATCAGGTTCATACAAGAAAGAGCTGAGTCCCGAGCTCATAGCTCGCTTGGACCGCTGGAGCTGTGAGCGCGTGGCTGGTACGGACTACCCTTATGTGGGCTAATGCACTAAAGATTCGTTATGAAGACTTAGACAAGTACCAAAAGAAATGTTAACAAAACGTAATGTGATATATGTACGAATTAAAAATAAGAAACTTTTCCATTAAACTAAAACCGACAAGTATTATGAACAGAGTCATATTATGAACTAGGTCATATTAAATTAACACAAGATATTTACTATAAAGTTTCTTGAATTGATTATTCTATTTAATATTAATTGTTTTCATAATATAGTGTATTAAATTGTATAATCCAGTACTTAGTAGGTAACAGAATGTATAATATAATTTCAAATTAGATACTATCACACTTTGAAAGTGCCAACAATGAATCACATTTAATTATTAAGCTCTTGAAATCGGAAGATCTGTGATACGTTAAAACACATAGAGTAGAGATATTGTATCTCTACTCTATGTTAAAACACCGCATCAGTGATTCATTTTTATTTAGATACATAATATTACTTAAAATGCATTCACATTGTATTTACAAACATTCATATTATGAAGACAACAGAAAATCTAAAAGGGAAAATTAATATTAAAAATAAATAAATGATAAAATTTAAATACAATTTTTTATTGGGATGTCATTTTTATTAACAAGAACTTCTTAGATCTGTAACGTATTCACTTAATGACACATAAAAATTTTATTTTTAGAAATTTTACCACTGTTAAGTTTTACTAAAATATTATTATTTTTATTTAATAGGTAATTATTACAAACAAATTAGATTACTTGATACTATGTGCTAGCCGAACCTAACCGATACAATACCTACATCCTTTCGCTTCTAATCTTTCGAATTCTTGGTATTCACCCCAATGGTCTTCATCGCATCAAAGCCGCGGAAAAGAGACCACAAGGTACGGCTCAGGAAAAAAACCCCTGAAGGGGAAAAACCTCCGTCAGAAGCCGAGTACATTCTAATTATCCACATTTATTTTATGTATTTTATTTTCTGGCGCGGGCGTCCCGCCGTCTCCTTCAGTGCTTGCCTCCTCAGCACCTGAAATCAACGCCCACAGAAGATCGTCCGCCACCAACGCCTCTCCCTTACATTTTCGATCCCCCTTCCTTCACCCCCTAATTGCTTATTACTATGCAGTTTATTTTATTATTGTATTGTCCAGTTATTACCAATTGACTACGACTTTGACTTATTTCTGTTTACTGACTGTTTCTAACTTAACATAAATTACGTACTTATGTAGCTTATTGACTTATTTATTTCTCTCCAGTCTAGGCTCGCTCAAGCTAACAGTGCTGTTTTCCCATCCCTAATTTCAGTTTCCTAATGGTCCGGACTTTCCTAAAAATGTTCCTAATTCTTTCATAAATTTAGATCTTTTATCACTAAAATGTTTTGGGCGAGCGTTACGTTCCTGTTTAGGAAGTAGTAATTCCATTCCCATCCATTTTTTTCTCCATGTTTCGCGTTGCACGCAATTAAGAGGATGTGGATCCAGTCTTCCTATCACCGCAAAGCACACAGATGCCATTACACTTGCTCCTTTAGTCTACGCTGCATCACCCGCCAACCTAACCAAGCGTATCCCCCTCTTGCGTCCTTTCCGAGAGTATGTATGTAACTTTCGCAACCCATAATGGACTCGCATGGATTTGAGCTACCAGCGAACGTTTTTCACGTTGCTGCCAGATCTCTTGCCTCTTTATATCCGCAGTCTATCGGAAATCGCACTTTCTATCTCACGGTTCCCTATCTCCACCATTTCCGAGAGACGTCTCCCAACCTGCGCGGTCAAGTAGCCGTTTATTTGTGGCGCCCAGTACCGATGGTCGCTTCCCTCATTCGCTCTAAACACCTATGTATAAGTGTGTCAGCCTGTTCATCTGCTAACTAATCCAGAGTTTAATAGGTTCATTTTAAAATCTTTCCAAATTTCCTATACTACCAGACCTCTCTTAAGACTCCGGCATTTTGCTGCGCACCTAACACTCCTAGAATTAATTTGCAATAATCTGTTCATCTTTCTAATCGATCTATGCCTACCATCCCGATTTCTGCTCCATAGCTCATAGCTGCGGAGAACTAACAATTTTGGAAAAACATAGTATCGCATACTTTTTACCGCAATTCCGGAACCCTGCCACTTGCGCCAAACGATTTCTTAGAGCGCAATTCTTCGCTTTGCTGTGAGCCGTCAATAATATGGTATTCCATTCCCATTCATGAAAATTTTTGCCCCAAGAATGTAAATGTTTTAACGCGCGTCAATTTCTTCCTAGCGTAGTACCATTTCTCTTGCTACCCCAAATAAACCCATTCTTGAAGACTACTACTTTCGTTTTTTTGAATATTTACTTTTTTGTCCATGTATCCACTATACCGTCTAGATATTTAAACTCTTCTGTAAGCCTCAATCGTCTCCGAGCACAAAACTAAATCATCCGCATATAGTAGTCCGGGGATTTTTCAGGCACAATTACCGGAGCCGCTGTATCCGCTTCCTGTACCACAGTCAATAAATCATTTATAAACAAGATAAACAGAAGGGTGAAAGAGGACATCCCTGTCTTTACTCCTACTGTCGATTTTATTTTTTGCGCGTACTTCCGTCACCGCACTGCGCAGAAATTTACTTCCCTATACATGCTTGCAACACTTTTGAAACTTTTACGTGAACGCAGCTATTAATTTTTGCCATAAGCTTCCCTATTGATAGAGTCAAAAGCTTTTCAAAATCCACAAAACTGCATATAAGTGGCCCCGTTTACGCGCAAGCGCGCTGTTTTACTAGGGTATCTAACACAATATATTGTCGGTTGTCGCGAACCTCTCCTAAATCTGCTTGTAATTCTGATATTTTTACCGTACTTTTCCGCCCATTCACTCAGCCCCGTTGAGTATTTTACAGAACAGATTGCTCAGCGCTGGCAAAATACTAATTCGCGATAATTTTGTGGGCAATTCGCATCCCCTTTATTCTTAAAAATTGTGGAGGATAGCTGTACTCCAGTTTCTGGATACCGACCGATATCAGCGAATTCAATTACAACCAACCGCAAATTACTCTCTGGGTCTATTTGCCACAATTTCGAAATAATAAACCGACTAAAATATTTAATACAATAATATACTATTAATATTTGTTTGTGTTAAAAGGTACACTCTTGCATAAAATGCTTGTGTCATTACATGAACTTTTAATATCTTTAATGTATTTTCAAAAAATATTTAGACTATTACAAAGTTTAATATTTAGTTACAATATAGGAAGGAAATGAAACGATAATAATATCAATCTTTTTTATTATTGTTAAAGTTATATAGAAACTATGACTTAGATTTATTAATTTATTTTCCAATAACATTTATATTTTATAAAGAAAATTAATGTATATAGTTGAAACAACTTGCAGGTACCTAACCGTATTGTACATTAGTTTACCAAAAATTTTGCAAACTTTTATATTTTGATTTGTTTTGTTATATTACAATAATCCAATTGGTAATTGGTTATCCAAAACCACAGTAAGTGTTTACATTTCTGCTGATCACACTGGTAATTAATTTGTGCATGTAATTATTTCTTTACTACATTGGATTTAAATACTGATATATTTTAATTTTATCTAAAATTTTAAATTAAATATGTACAAACATTCAAGTACTAATTTTTCACAATATTAGGAGTTTTTGTGTAATTTTGAGTTCTATTGCGTGAATGATCGTTTATAGAATGCGCGATTTAGTAACATTACGTATGCGTTACCAATAATACAGAAAAATGTGTGCTGGAGTTGCAACAGCTGACTCGTCTTAAATATTTTTGATGAAATAATGGGTAGTAGAGCCATTCACATTTCAGCAGTAGCAAATTTACTAGGTTTTGTGTTGAGGGTGTCTCATAAACCATCATCTTGCTGTAGCATAACATATCTAGAGGAGAAAAAGATTCAGAATGATTTTCAATTTACTTTCCACGTCAGAAACAATTGTCAAACTCCACCGCCTTACGTAGGATTCCAACATACAATTTGATCAATAGTTGCCTCTTTTGCCGATTGTATTAAGTATAATTGCATTTATAAGAACATTATTCTTTTATTGAAAAACGAGAGAAAATAAAAGTTTACTGGCAGACACTGGTTTTCATGACATTTTTTTGGCTATCTTCAAGTTTAATAACTTTAAGCACTTTTTTAGAGTTTGTTTTCGTTTCAAAATATTTTATTCGTATATTTTTTCTGGTTTTCTCAAACCAGTAGCAAAATTACGAAACATGCCATGAGTTACAATGATCATTCTGCAGATGATGACCATGACTGCAGATTCTAAAACACACATGCTGCATCGTTATTGTAGAACCAACCTGGTCAATTACACTCTTCTCGTCACAAAAACGAAAAGACAATAACTGGCCGGGCTCGTTTTGTATATAATTTTCTTATCTACACCATGCGTTCACTGTTGACAAAATATACTATACCAACACATCAAATGAGTGTTTTCTGTAAGTGTATTGTTTCATATCTTGTACAATCCATGATTTTCACATAAATAACTCGTTTTTAAGTGTATTGTTTTCAAAATTCACAAACTCACAATTCAGATTCAATTGAGAACCTATCCTACACTACCTTTGATTATTAATTTCAAGTTATTCCTTGCCCAGCTCCCGTTCCTTATTACTACGGGAACTCCGGCAAAGGCTTCTCGATTCCGTATATGACCACTAGATAGCGCAAAGAGCACCTTCACGCTTGACGCCTTGTTGCAGGCACTGTTTATACACGGATAGGCAGACATTCCCCATTCTGGCGCGTCTTTATTACAAAAAGCCAATAATGGTAGCAAGCATATTAATTGTGCACAAATGTAAATTAAAATGAATATGCACGAGGAGAAAGGCAACAAGTAAAAAATGCGATATTTTTAATATTTTGGAAAGTCGATCTTTAAGGTAAAGCAAATAGTATAAAGAAAGGACTCATGCCATAATAATGTTTAAGAGCGTTTAGGCGATAAATTGCAAGAGTGAGATAGCTGTACTGCAAAGGAAGGGATCAAGACACTGACATATTCCGTTTCTTGTCAGTACTGTTATTTTGATTTTGAATGAATGCATTACGTATTGCGCTATGCTTGTATGCAGTGGCATACTTTTTTAATTGTAATTATTAAAGATATTTTTATCGTAGATTTGGTTGATCTCAAGTGAATGTTTGCTCCAAACGTGGAGAGCTAGGAGCAAAAATTAACAGTACAATTTTGTGTGACATAACTAAATGTGCAGCAGAGTGTCAAATTCATATCCCCCCTCCCCAAAAAAGAGCTGATAAATTTTATAAATCGGTGCAAGAAGCTAAAGAGAATATAGCCATGTGATTGTCCTTATTCCAAACTGCAATACGTAATTTTAATAAATTTAGTTAATTTTTGCCGCACAAACATTTATTTCGTTGCATGAAGGATTTTTCTAAAAAAATATAATATTCTTAAATAGAATTATGTAAAATGGATTGCATTTACGATTTCGGTATCTAGTTATCTTTATACTCTATTCTCACATTGAGGACAAAGAAAACATGTCAAAAACAATTAAACCCAAATACTGATTACATAATAGTTATATAGTTGAAAACACATTAAAAAATACAGTTCTATCACAAATAATCCAGTCAGAAAAATGGGACATGAATATATAAAATGTTAATGTTTCCTTCCTCCTGGAATGTTGCAAAAAATTACTTGTTCAAAATTACTCCTCAGTCCGATTCAATTAAATTGGAGTATTTATTTTACAACAGTCGTAAGTGTTGCATGAACGTTAACGTATAAAATATTACAATAAAGTATTACAGTATTACAATAAAGAACAAGTTACAAGTATTACAGTAAAGATAGTAGAAACTACTTATTTTAGTAATTAACAAAACGAGGTAAAGAGGGTTATAATTGCATGTGTGGTATATTCAAGAAAACGAGCGAAGATAGGAGTTTTATTTTTTATCCCGAGTGTAACTAAACTCATTTATCCACGCGTTTCGTTCAATATATTTTCGTTTCAAGAATAATTTAAGCTTTGAGAATTTCATTCTCATCTCGTCTCCGCTGGAGACATACAATTGATGACGTCGAATTGCTTTTGAAAAATACTTATGTTATGCATTGTATTCTTATGGACCACATACTTACATATTGAAATGTTTGCAAATGGAAAATATTGAACATTTCAATATAATGGTTATTTAAACAGCGGAGAGATATTGATGGTTTAGAAAATGCAAGCAAAACGTTTTAAAGTCATATTTATGATCATATTTGCATATTTGTGGATAATAAATGGTTGCATATTTCTAACATTTTTGGGTCATAAACATCCCGGCCCTACTTAAATATTACAATATTATATTTATTCACTGACAATTTAAGTGAACGATTTTCAGTGAAATTCTAAGGGTATCCTGAGCTTAAGGACATAGAGCTTTCCCCTTTTCAATAATCTCTCTCAAATCACTCAATATTGGAAAACATTCCGTTAGTGCAAAACTTTTATTACCTACGGTTGATGAGAATGTAGGAAAGAGAATTTTGAATTTTAATTTCAAAGATTTCCATACGACATAATTTTTAATAAATATCTGGAGTGTTGTACTTCAATAATGTTTGGATTGTATTACTACAAGTTAGTATTTACATTCTTCGGATTATGCATTAGATAAATAGTATTAACAGGAACGTCATCAGAATCTAACACCTATGAACTTACACGTTTAGAAATTCTTAATACGTACAAGGACCTATACGTCGGCTTGCTAGTGTGTGTGTTGTACATATATATATATATATATATATATATATATATATATATATATATATATATATATATATATATTGGAATAGGAGGAATAATTATTTAGCCCAAATTTTGCTTCACAATTTTTTCCTATCACATTTAAGATAATGCAAAATTATTATTGTTCTGTCAAAAATCACATCTTAAATAGGTCTATCTGTAATATATTTTTGTACTCGCCATAGGGCACATCTTGAACAAAAGTGAATGAATAAATGAAATAGAACCAGTTCCAATACTGAAAGTAAACTTGTAATATTGAAGAAACAAGACCACCACGTTTCCTCTGCAAGAGAAGGCGTGCCCGCAGCCACTTCCCTTCCATGCGGCGACCGCTTGCGAATGCAGGTCGCGCGCATGCAGCGGCTCCGCAGGCAGGTAGCTCTCCGCGGGCCTCGAATAACGCAGGGAACGGGAGAAGAGAAGAAACGGTGGAAACGGAGCCTGCGAGTTTCTGCCGGAGAGGCGCGTAGCCACCTAATAAATTGAACTCAAACCCCGAGGACGTTTCTCTCCAGAGGTCGAAACATTTCGAAGAATCCTCTCGAGAAAAGAACAGAAAGAACACTCCGCGAACTGCCCAACAAGAACAAAGGGAGGCGGCGGCGGCGGCGCGGAGTGCTTGGATACGGCGACCGTCCGCCGCGCCACGTCGTCCTGGGACCGGCCGGGCGGGCAGACGCAGCGGGGATGGATAGGGAGGGAGGCGAGGCGAGTCAAGACTTAGAGGGATGGAGCCAGGCGGGGTGGGGCGGGGCGGGGCGGCGGCAAGGCGGGCGCGAAGGAACGGGCGGACGGGACGGACGGGACTGGAGAGACGGCGAGTCAGACAGGACGGAACTCGACGGACGGGTGGGAGGAGCGGGGCGGGCGACAGGACAGGCGGGCGGTGGTGAGACGGGCCGCAACTGGACGGAACGGGTAGAAGGACGGGGCTGGACTGGACTTAGGGTGGGTAGGGACGTCATGGGACGGGACGGAACGAAGTGGGAAGGAGGGGAGGGAACGGGACTGGACGAGACGGGACGAGACGGGACGGGACGGGTCGGGACGGGAAAGGGACGGGGCTGCGCGGGATGGGATGGGATGGGATGGGGAGTCGGGTGAGTACGGGGCGGAGCGGTAGCGGAGGACAGGTTGACATAGGAAGGAGTGGGGAGACGCTGAGCGGAGCGGGGTGTATTTATAGAGCGAGGTTATTGACCCACGCAGGACGGGAAATCCCCTGCGAATCTCCTTTGAAGGCAGCCACCACACATTCAGACGACGACTCGATTTTGATCCAGTGGCAGATTTGCTAGGCGGAAGGGGAAACGACATCTATTGCGTACAGTACTTGATTAGAATTGAGTACAGCGATAATAAATTTATTCTTCTTTCATATATTTAACATCGTGAAAACTTTGCCAAAAAGTGCATCGCGAATATTTGTTGAAGTCAATTTTTAACAATCCTTACTGCATTAAGGCTCAATTGAAGGTCGAAATTAATCCTATGTGGTACCAAATTTAGGGATATCTTCATATTATACGCACGGCATCAACAGGATAGCAATGTGAATTATTCTTAAAAAGAATGAATAGGGTGAAGAAAAGAATTTTAGATAGCCTTTATTCCTGTAATAATTTTAAAAAAGGGTAATAGAATTCAAAATTAGTTAAAACAGCCAGTATTTAGAAATAAAAACGTGATATCTCGATGTGTAGGTTTAACACCATCGCAACGAAAGATGTAGAGTTTTATTTCGACTTTTTGTAGTCCATGCAGAAGGATCGTGATATACCAAAATTCACATTTTGAAGAGCGGTTTTATTCTGAGTTTTCACTTCTCAATCATAGTCATGAGTCTCCTCTTTCAGAATTGCAAAAACGCTTCTTCCGACTTTCAAATCAATGAAATTTAATGTAAATATCTTGTCATAAAATAATGCAACATATTTCGATTTCCACTAGCCCTAATTGTTATTTAAGAAATGAATGGTACAACAAGTATTTCGTTTCATCTATTTTACTAAAAGCATTCTACAAAACATATTAGAAAGGCACTTGAAGTTTGAAAGAACACAATACAACAAGTATTTCGTTTCATCTATTTTACGAAAAGCATTCTACAAAACATATTAGAAAGGCACTTAAAGTTTGAAAGAACCAGAAATACTCTTAAATGTATGGGAAAATTGCAATTTCTTCCAATTTTAATGACATTCGTTCCTTATCCCTTAAATCGGAATGGTGGTAATAACACTAAATACATGCGGAAAACAGTTTCTCTATTCTATCTGCCTAATCTAAGCCATACAGATATTTTGTACCCATATGATAAACACATTTGAATGTACTTTTTCAGTCCCGCCTAATGTCTAGCAGCTAACAGATGAATCGCATACGTTCAGCTCCTATCAAACTGTAGCAAAAGCATCATCACAACATTCTATATGTTCCAGTCAGTTATACGTCAGTATTCGAAGAGTTAATTCAAATACACTCAGATATTACACATTCATTCGATTACAATTCTTCTTTTGTATAGCCCACTAATGCAAAGGCTTTAACGAGAATAATGCGAGTCCCAGGTCACGCGTTATCTCCAAAGAGCGTCTTCATGTTTGTTTATTCAGTCATTTCAAAACACCGTTATGCCTCATTAGTAACAATACTTCGATCGTCGAGAACGATCCGATACCGTAGCATTAATCGTTGCTCAGTTTGTAATGAAGTTAAGCTTCAAAAATATTGACTTTTTGATTGAAGTATGTGTCTTATATTCTAAGATACATGGAGATATTCATTCATCAAGAATAAATAAGAAAGACAGGTAGTCTCAATTAATCAGTAATCTGTGCAATATATTACAAGGTGTGACGTTGAATTTAATTTGAACTTATTAAAAGAACAAATATATTTGGTATTTTGCATATTTAGTACTATTTTCATTGTTTGTTTTTAATACTGAAGTTAAATATTAAATACACACCATTATTAACAAGTGATCGTAGGTAATATGTTTATGAGAAATGTCTTGGGATCAGCCACTTCTTTATATGAAGAACTTTATAAAAAGTTTATAAAGAAAAATGAGAGTATGTGTCTACGTGCTTCAAATATTTTACACTCACTGATCCGACTGCTCTCAAATTTGAAACGACTATTTTTGAGCAGATAAAAATAAACAAACGCGTAGTTGTGATTCTGAAGCTTGGAATGTGTAACGGGAAAAATAAATTGCTATATCAATTCTTTTGAAGATCAGTCCCAAATTAATTTATAAACAGACATTTTGGTGCATAACTTTTCTTTATTATTCGGGTTTCACATGGTTTTCAACATGTTATAATTAAGAACAATTGAATATAACATGTTGTAATAAAGTAAAATTATGCAAAAAATTGTAAATTAATTTTTGGACTCCTTACCTTCAAAGGACTTAGTATAGAAATATTCATAAAGAGAGTTTTCAACCTTTCAGAAAAATAAATTGCTAACGCGATGCATTTGGAGCAGGGTGGGTGCGTGGGTCATCATCGGGGTGGGTTTGGGCGAGAGGGATGGAAGGGGCGGCGTAACGGAGGGAGGGGCCGGCCGGCCGGAGAGCGTAGCGGCACAAGAAGGGAGAACATGGCGGGCGAGTGTTGTACGTAGTGAAATAGAAATAAATTTCAATAACAAAAGAAAATAATATATTAAAGATTAGTTACAAGTTACAATGAATTGCTAATATTAAAACACTCCGGCAACCTTTTCCTTTCAAACCCTGCTTTACCGCAGAAAATACAAGCCACGCGTGATGCGCGCTGTCGGACCTCGTCCCGTGACAATTACCGTCACATGGCCTGACGCCAAAATTTAACCCGGTCGTGGCGACCTGTGCCTACAGCACGCGAGATTGTCTGGCCCTTACTCTCCGACATCTCGCCCACACTCCTACACTCCTTGTACACACGTACAAGCTCCCCGATGCAAACTGAATGAGAACGCGGGCGCAGATGCGCCGCGTTAAATAGTTGAGGCGACACCCCCACCACTGTTCCATAGATAGGCTCGCCGGCTGGCGCTTGGTTTACGCCCACACACAGGATTCTCAGGTTGGCTGCCTGCTTCCGTAAACGAGGCTCGCCGCTAGCATCCTCGAGTTTCAAGCCTACGGTATTTTTGGCTCTGCGGTTCTACCTGAGTCACCGCCAGAGCGCAAACTCCCGGAAGTTCAGCTCAAATCCCTTCCTCCCCCGCAGCGTACTTTCACCGACCTAACGGTTCTGGCCCTCGTGTTAACGACGCCACAGTGTATTGCTCGGGGGGTGGAAGAATGGAGCGAATGGAGCGCGGATGGCCGGAGTAATGATGGTAAATGCAATTGTTTAATTAGGCCTTGACATGCGGTGCACTTTTTAGAATTGAGTTTCATCTAAAAATTGATAATTCTTTTGTCACTCATATTGTTATTGCTGTTATTTCACCTCGAGACATTTTATTGAGTCCATAGTCACCGAGATGATCTCTCCTTCTCGCACATCCGTCACTTACCGCAGCTTTTCTGAAATCAATGAGAGAATTGGCCGTACGACGATGGGGAATGTTGGTACAACAAAGTTGAAATAAGCGCGTGTTGGGGAGCAAGTATCATACGCAGTATGTGGCCCTTTTACACTTTTGAAAACGGAAGTGTGGACACGATCGTTCCAAGCAGCCATCCTCTAAGAGTCTTATAAGAGCAAGAGAAAGAATCAAATCAGCTGGTATCGTCTGTCGCTCTGCTGCCCTCCTTTCCTTTTCTTTTGAAACAAGGATCTCCCAGCTTACGAAGCCTCTGGCCTGCGGACTACCAACTACATTCTCTATCGCAATCAGTAGAATAATTGTGTAACCAATTACTATTACGTTATTTGTAGTGCAGAAAGATTCTTATCTTTCCTTCTCAAAAAATGATACAAAAACGTCTTAGGACGATCGATGGGGTAGCGGTTACTCTGCTCGCCTTCTGTGGTGGAACCGCGGTTCAAATACTGGGTGATCTATTTGGTATTTGTAGTGAACAAAGCGAGTTTTGATTTATTGATTGGTGATTCCGGGCGCGTTAAGGCCATTATTTCCGTAAGTGTTGTGCACATTTTCCCTCGGGGAAAACAGCGGTGATTTGCCCCGTGGGATGGCGAGATCTGGCGCCGACCTACCGTTCGCTAACCGGGTTTCCTCCACCAGCAGGTCACTGCCCCAGCCAGGACGAGCTCTTCGTGTCCTGTTTATTAGGGTACTGCTCCGGCATTCGCCTGGTGTTGATCGGAGAAATCATGGAAAAGAACCGATCAGAGCAGCCGCTCGCTAGCATTCTCCTCCAGATAGCGACAAAACGCGACTTGGCTATCTAGTTAGTGTCGAAAATCCTGCCAGCATCTGGATTCGAACTTAGGACCTCCCGGTCAGAGGCACTGCAGTGACATCAATTGCTGCCATGAGCCCCCTCTCTTAGTGGACAAAGCGAACTCTCAGTACGTTTGCTGGTTACTTTCAAAACAAGGTTCCAAGCCTTTTTGGCGTTGCACGTACAGTAATTCTCTTTGAACATCATTATAGGTCAAGTCAAGTCATAAATCATTTCTTTTTATCCCTACCGGCCAGAGACTCAGCGCCGTGAATATTTCGGGTTCTCACACGGTCACACTTCCAGGGACCTGCGGTGTCTCAGGCTGCTTAACTTTGGCGAATTCATGGAGTTTGGTTAACGTTCGGTTACTGGCGCAGAATTTATAAAATGTGACTTATACCGTTCTGGTTTTCAGCCATTCAATTCACACCTCATCTTCAGAATTACCTACATAATTAAATACTATCTATTTCCAATTATGACACAGGTTCTGATCTAAAAGAACTAATTTTTATTTGAGATTTTTTCGTAGATCCAAAGTCCTTAGAAATGATTAAAAATGGGAATTTATTAAAAATAATTTTTAAAAATTAGACTTTTTTAAAACATTAAAAAAATATGTTCGTAAACCCGGCATGATTTTTTTAAGTTTAATACATTTGAGTGATACAGTACAATACACCATACAGGCTTTTTGTTACCTAAGTCAGATGGATGGAGTTAGGGAGATGAAAATTGCTCCTTTCAACAGAGCATCCATCACCGAATGCGGTGATGAGAGATAACTGAGAGACAACTTACTATGCGTTTAACTTTTCGTCGGATTCAGGCGGTTTTGACACAATTTCAGTTCAACTATAACTTAACAGTACTAATCTAAATGTGGATATTATCGCTAATATTGACAGAACTTGAAAAAGTTCTGTCAGTTGCAAGATATAATTTTTTTGTAAGATATAAATTTTCTTTGGTAAAGACTCGAATGGAGCAGGCCAATGGAAAACATTATCAATGGCTTGTAAAGAAGATATCAAACAAATCTCATTATAGTAGTAGTAGTAGCCGTAATAACAATAATAACAAATAATAATAATAATAATAATAATAATAATAATAATAATAATAATAATAATAATAATACCGAAATAGTTGCCTCTGTTGCCGAGAAGAAGTGAAAATATCAGGCCTTTGCTATTGAACTGATCGACATGTGGCGGTTAGTACAATCTGTTGAAAGTAGTCCCTGTGGTCATCTCTGCAAATTGACTGATTTCCGAAGAAGTAATTTCATACTCTGCAACGCTTGGCCTTAAGAACTGGTACATTTAAACAATGCAAAAGGCTGTTCTCCTGAGCACTGCATTGTTAGGAAGTTCGCATTGTTAGGAAGTTTTTATTGATATAACTGACCGCCCGAGTTTGCATGCGAAGCAGGCACCTTCGTTCAACAAAGGTCCCGGTGTCAGCTACAGGCACCTTGCCGAGTGAGAGACATGAAATAATAATAATAATAATAATAATAATAATAATAATAATAATAATAATAATAATAATAATAAAATATAAAGATGTGCTAGTTTCGTTGCAGAAAATTCGATAGAACGCTCGTCACTCTCTAAGGAAGCTCCCGTCGCGGGGCGGCGGCGAGTCGCCTTGACGTACGAAGCCGGCCGGCGATTACACCGGGCGCGCACCGCCCCATAAATCCGAGCGTCGGGAGGGGCGGTCGCGGCGCCCGGAGCGACGCATCGACGGCGCGAGGGCAAGGGCCACTCGGTGGGCGACGTCGCCCGCGGCGCTGGCTCTTCGCCGCCCGCCGCCCCTCCCACCTGCGCCCTCTCATTACGGGCGTTTCGCGGGCTCATTATTGCCATTAGCAAGCCATGAACTTCGCGTTAAGGGTACGCAACAATCGTTTATGATGAGGATGTTTGAAATTGACGATCAAGTGGCGGAGATGTTAAGTAAACTAATGCGGCTGCTTAGTGCTGGGTAATTTGAAATGGTAAAATACTATAATGGGCAAACAAAATACATGTGTGTGAAAAAAAATTTAATATATTTTCTTGGAACCCTCATGACGTCACCTTTCTTAAGAGTAACTGCTTTTGAAGGAAGTTACTGGAATTACTTTTATTTCAAAGCGACCTATTGTAAATATGCACTATACCATTTTAATTTCTGAGGAATTAAAGTTCTGTTTTATGGATTTCATTCAATAACGTGAATATAATAGTAGTCAAATAAGTTTCATTAGTGTCCATATGTTAAGAGCAGATTCATCTTCAATGTGTCTAGATTGGAAAAGTTTGAACGGAATTTTGAGAACAACAGTAGGGATTTTTCTGCAAATTCACAGTACTTATTCAGTCGTGCAATTTCACGTTAAGTGAATTCGCAAACATGATTCGCCTTTACTCAATTTTATGTCCCTATCATTGATTTTCAAGTTTATTCTTTGATATATTGTAACGAGTCAAGATGTCAGAAACTTTTAATATCAAGAAGACGTTCGTGTGTACGGCCTGCTTGGACTGGAGTTATAGGTTGACAAGGTCTAACGCCACGGTGGCAGACATCGCTGTAAAATAAAAACACAGGCAGATTGAAAAAAGTAGACACCTTAGTGAATGGAGATGGTTCGTAGTCTAGTATACGACTTAAAAACTTTATGCAATATATACGACGCAGTATATGTTAAAATATAAAGAAAAGCTGAGTGTATAAATAAACGATAGAGAATATATGTGTTGGAGGAAGATTCAGGAGTACAGATGGTGTTTCGATGATTTATGGATGCAAACAAGGTGTATGTTCAGAGACATGATATGACTGCAAATATATTCAGAGAACTGTTAGGATTAGGTTTGTTTTTCCTCTAGTTAATTACGCGAAGTTCCTTTGTTTACTTTTTTATTTTTGTTATTGATTAATATTGTAACTAAATGTTTTGTTCTGATTAGAAATTTGAAAATGTTTTTAAATGTAATCAAAAGTTACCATTATTCAAATCTACGGCGTACGCCGTAGAATTATCGGCCCTGAAACAAATAAATGGATATTTCTGTTTTTATTAGTGAATTTGATTCACTAAAGGTAAGAATTAGAACTATCTCAATATTTGTTTACTGCCCTGCAGACCCTGCGTTTCGAACTTCGTGAAACACGCAATAAACATAGGTGCATCATAATCAACAACAGCCGGGCATGTTTTATTTTACAGAGGTATATATGTCGTTACGTTTGCACTCACACGCTTATAACCAGCGGTTAATTTAACTTTTCACAACGGTTAATATTGGCATTTAAACCACCTCTCGGGAAACTTCTTTAATACTATCCAAATTATCTCAATTCCTGAAGGCTACACTTTTGCTTACAACTCCCATCTTCCGTACCAATATGAGTATTTAAAAAAATCTTGAATATAAATTATTTTAAAACGAAATAAAAGGAGTACATTCCTTTCGCCGTCCCAAGAAGACTTCCTTATGTAGGAAGTGGTCACAGGTTAATTTCGTCAAAAGAGAAATGTTAGACGTGAGCCGCTGCAGAACAAGTCGCGTTGCCAGCCGCCCCTAGAGACACGTCGCAGCGGCCGCGCCGGCCCGCCTCCGCGCGCGCTGCCGAGGGCGCGTGGGCCGCGTAACGGCGACCGGGGCGCGCGATATTAAATCGATCCGCGGTACCGTTAATTGCGATCCGCGTGCGCCCGGGCGGACGGGAGGAATGGCTGGCGGCGAGTTGATGGAAGTTGGGGCCGAAGCTGCTGTGGTAGTGGAGGAGGAGGAGGACCGAGAAGGAGAAGGACAGGAAAAGAAGAGCGGGAGGAGAAAAGGAGAAAGAAAGGGGAATGAATACCAGAGGGAGGAGAAGGAGGAGGACGGGAAGATGGAGGAGGAGGTGGGAGACGAGAAGAGGGAGGAGAAGGAGGACGAGAAGAGCGAGGAGAAGGATAAGACAGAGATAAAGGAGACGAAAGTGGTCAGAGAGTAGAGAAAAAAAGAGGAAGAGAAGGACAAACAGGATAATTAAGAGGAAGAGGATAATTAAGAGGAACAGGATAATTAAGAGGAGAGGAATAGAGAAAGGAGAAAAGAGAAAGAGGAGGAGGAGGAGGAAGAACAGAAAATGGTGCCAAAAATGGTGGAGGAGAAAAGTGGTAAGGCGGCGGGAGGTGTCGAAAGAAACAAATGTCAACAGTGGAGGGGATGATGATAAGAAAAGTGGCTCAGGAGGTGGAGACGGTAGACCAAAGGAGCTGTTCTGGGGCTGCGGAAGAAGAAGCGGAGAACAAAATAGTGGCGAAGAGGAGAGACACTGTCGGGGGGAATGTTTCGAATCTTAGCGGTTGCGGAGAAGATGGAGTCGTCGAAAGAAGAAAACTCTTGTTTACATTATGAAGATTGCGTTTTGGCGCTGACGGAGGTGACTGGAACAGCGGCAATTGCAGGCGTTGGAGTAGGGTGTCATAGACACTGCGATATCAATTACGATGATAGAGTCGATTCCCGATTCGTTGTTGATGGCGAAGGGGAGGGCGAGGGTGAGGGTGAGGGTGAAGGCGAGAGCGTGGGCGAGGGCGAGGGCGAGGGCGAGGGCGAGGGGGAGGCGAGGCGATGGGAGGGCGAGGGCGAGGGCGAGGAGCGAGGGCGAGGGCGAGGCGAGGGCGAGGGCGGAGGCGAGGGCGAGGGCGAGGGCGAGGCGAGGGCGAGGGCGAGGCCGAGGGCGAGGGCGAGGGCGAGGGCGAGGGCGAGGGCGAGGGCGAGGGCAAGGGCGAGGGCCGAGGGCGAGGGCGAGGGCGAGGGCGAGGGCGAGAGCGAGGGCGAGTTGTGCTGAGGGCGAGGGCGAGGGCGAGGGCGAGGGCGAGGGCGAGGGCGAGGGCGAGGGCGAGGGCGAGGGCGAGGGCGAGGGCGAGGGCGAGGGCGAGGGCGAGGGTGAGGGTGAGGGTGAGGGGGTCGATTATCGAAAAGGCAAAACGGGTCGTCTGGATCATTGCGAGGGCGATGGAAGACGTGTCTGGAGGGGATGTGGGTGAAAGTTGAGTCGAGATCAACGGAGTGAATAGGAGATTTGAATGCAAAGGCAATGGCGGAGTTAGCTGACCGTCGTGGCACCCGGGGAGGTGGTGGAGGCGAGCGGGCGCTGGTGGGAGTGGCGACGAGGTGTTAGAGCGGGCGCGGCTGCGGCGGAGGTGGCGCGTGGGCGGTGAGGGGCGTGTCCGCGGGCGTGGGTCGCTTCCCGGCTCGTAAAGCCCGCCCGGCAGATGGCTGCGGAGGGGGCAGTGGTGGAGGCGGAAACGGGCCAGACACGCCCCGCGCGACTGGATCTCCGCTCCCCGCTGCATTCTCAGCCTCTTCCATTAACGACGCCATGTTCTCACTCCACCTCAATGGCGGTTAAGTTGGTTCTTTTTACTGCTTTCAGTGAAAAGATATCCAGAAAAGGGATCACCTACGTCAGAACATTTTTTTCGTAATTGTTGTGAAGAAATAGGTCCATGGTGTTGTCTGAAAATTAGGCATATATTATCATACTAACGAACTTTATATACCGAACTGGAAATATTATCTTTTTCATTAGATAATAAATTTGGGAATGTTAAATTTAATATTTTAATTTAGAAAATAAATATTTTTATCCCACCAATCAAACGCGTGTCAATGGGTATCTGATTGAAATGCTCTTATGTACAAGTGTACGTACGCATTATTATCGCCTAATAATTGTTTGAACTTAATAAAGAATAAAATATTGCCAAATAATATTGTTTTAATAAACATATATCTCCCAGACGTGATTGGAACCTCGCTATTTGAAATTACAGGAATTCAAATTAGCACTTGAAATCAGGTTACTAATAAAATAATTATTTTGATGAACGCGCCTTTAAAATCTGTCAGTAAGAGAGGGAGAAAGGTTGGTAAACAGCAATGTAACGTTACATGAAACGAAGAAATAGTCCACTAAATATATGTTTGTTTCAGTGTCACATAGTATATCTTGGCAAGGAAGGAAATCAATGCGCAATCTGTCCCGCCTGCCCGTGAATGGTGATGCAGTCGCAAAACGTCAGACGAATTCTGAATGTGTGGCATTACTACAGGCGTAGGTCGGCATTATATTCATTGATCTGTGCGTTTGTGTTTAATCATGAACGCTTAAACGTTTATACTGTTAAGATTCTCATAAATTGTAACGTAAACTCATGTTACATTGGAAATGCAATTAGTGAATAAATTTAAGTTGTACAAGTAGTGTTATTAGATCGATCTAATAACTGTTCTATGAAAAAGGGTCGCCTATATGGTATTGAGTTGATTTCGTAGTAAAACACGAAAGAAAACAATGGAAAAATAAAAGAAGATTCGTTTTTACTAAATAAAACTTGTATACAAGTACAAGGGAAGGAACAGGAAGTTACAAGGGAAGGAAATAATCGTTTCCTTAAAAGAAGGATTTCTTAACAATTTCGACGTGTCATTAATATGACACGTGCTTCATTGGAAAATATAGGTATTAAATTATAATGGCTGAATAATAGTGGACATTTCATAAAGAAACTATGTAACATCCAATTGTTATTGAAAAACTACTACAGTGTTAAGATAAGCCAGTGGAAAAATCTTTGGATCAAATTCATTACAAGTTCAACTATTACCACTAATCAAAAGACAAATACAAACGTCAGGTTTTGATATTTTAATTTTAAATTCAAGCTGACTGCCTCTACAAACAGTTGTAGACAGTATTTATCACTCGAAAATCACTCCCACCAATTGCAAATTAACTCATCACTTGAAACACACGGAAGAAAAACACTTCCAAAAGGAGCCGCCATTGCAGGGTAAAAAATGCGTAGTTTAATAGTAATGCATATCAGCAGCGTGGCCTTTGAGTCATTTCTGAAGGAGAGATTGATACAGACTTTGCTGTTAAACATGCCCCCGAACAGGATGCTATACATTAGCGGAGCCTCAGCTGTGCTTTTGCAGGGAGCCAACTACGTCAATTAAGTATTCAGTAACCAGACTTCCTTCAGAGGAAACTGGCTTCTCACGTTTACTTATGTGTTTTCAGGTGGTATTTCCTTCTGGGTACACAGATATCAAATCAAATTATATGAGCCCAGATGTTAAGTGCACCGCAACCTTTTTTCCTTAAAATTTGAAATGCTTTATTAGGCTTCAACATGTAAGTAATTATCCGTATCTTAGCTTGTTTTAAAACAAATAATCGTTAATGACACGTTTTCATTATATCTTATGCTAAGACTACAGATTTATCACCAAATTAACAAACGACATCGCAAACATGCAAAAATCTTGTACTATTATCATTCATTAGTTTGGAGTTCCACAAATCCACAAATTTACTTATTTCTTGTGGAAACTTTTTATTTACACAACAAGGCGAGATCTTTCTCGACTCTCGACCAAGATCTAAATTTTATTTTGTATTACATGGATAATATTTATAAACATATAATATGATAGAGGCGCAACACTTCAAGCGATGTGATGTTTTTCATTAAGAATTGTCCATTTATGCTAAATGCATGACTCTCGTTGCCATAGAATATCAGTATAAACTATATTTGTGAAAATGTGTCTTCAGAGCTGAAGCTTCACCCCCTCCTGTTCATGTTTGCTACAAATTCCAAAGAATATAATAACAATTGTTTTAAAGTTCTCCAAAACTAGTGACAGAAATAAGCAAAATATATTTTATTTCTTAACATATTGAATAATTACAATATCTGTATCGAAGAGTTACAATATACACCGAAAACAAAAATTACTGTACAGGTATGTTGCATGGTATTCGCGAATATTCTTCGAAAACAGTCTTTCAACGATTCGTTGTCAACAATCGTCCTTGATTTGATTGGGATTTTCCCGAAAGGTTTCGTGCACCAGTTTTCCCTCTGAGAAGCGACATTAAAACCATGGAAGCTATCCTCCTAACGATTCCCAGAGAATAGCGTGTTTATTGATTGGAAATATCCCCCGTTTCCCGAGATTGTGGTTTGCCCGTAGGGCGTGGCCTTCGCGAGGAGATGCGGTGAGTCACTTTCGCTCCTGGCCGGCGCCAAGGTCTTTAATGAAGGCAGAGCCCCCTGTGAGCAAGGTTTCAAGAACGTCCGATCGCTACCTAACAGCATACCAAGCACAAAAAGGAACAAAAAAATAATAATCGTAGTGCAATGAAATCCAACATCCTCTCCCCAAGCGGTGCGGCCTTTGCGTACCTTGAATACGCCTCATCCACGTGCATATCATACATGTCAGTTTCCATTGGCTGTCTAAGGCGGATCGAAAAATGTTTCCCAGAGGTAGGGTGGGGAAACAATGTTTAATTCAACATATATAGTAGTAGCCGTCCCCCTGCGGCTTTCTTATGAAATAATAATAATAATAATAATAATAATAATAATAATAATAATAAAAATAATATTATTATTATTATTATTATTATTATTATTATTATTATTATTATTATTATTAATCATACAATAGCCGACCCGACGGCCGATATCACTAAGACAGTAGTGTCGTTGCGGTCTCCGACAAGAAAATCGCCGGTTCGAGTTCCCTCTCCAGCATAGTTTGTGTTGTGTGTGTCTATTCATTCATCTTCATCATCATAAATTCATCCTAACATGCACGCATCGCCTGACTCCATGATGGCCGATTCGTGAAAGAAATATAATAATAAATAATAATAATAATATTAATAATAATAATAATATTAATAATAATAATATTAATAATAATA
>BOPP01000017.1:265163-275615 GCA_017312745.1 Gryllus bimaculatus
TTAATAATAATAATAATAATATTAATAATAATAATAATAATAATAATAATAATAATAATAAATAATTATTAATACTATAATAACATAACAAGCATAATAAATTCAGATAAATATATATGAAGTTTCTTATTTTCGAATTTTATGCTTTTAAATACTTTTTCAACTTTCTCAACATGCACTCGCTGAAAGGAATCTCACACAAACCAATTGTTGTCTGTCAGTCCGAACCAATTTATCTAAAAGAGTATTTGATCTATCAACATGAAATTTAAGCATTTTATAGACTCTACCCATGGGATCAACGTAGTTTTCGGTTTACCGTGATATATCCAACGGTTCAGAAGATATGATCACCGCTGAGTTTCGTGCTCTTGTTACATAAAAGTAAGTACTACATATGTGTGAAATAAACTTAAGAGCCTCTCAAGTGTTTGATCTCAAATTTAGCAGTAATACTTTCGAGGGACAGAAAATCAAAAATATCGAGGTTGTGACTGAAAAGTCTCCCCATTCCATCTGGACTTCTCTAGTCATTGCCGTGTGACGCTGGCAACAATACCTAGCAGGACCGGACGGAGTGGGCAGTGCTGGCGAAACGGGAGGGGCGGAAGGAGTGGAAGGACGGCAAAAATCGGACGAAGGAGAATAAGCGAAAATAGTGAGGGGAACAGGAGAATTCAAAGGAGGCAGAGGAGCAGCGCAGCAGTCAGAAGTGGTTCTAAAGAGCATGCTGGGCGGAAAACAATTGAAAGGTCGGAAAGACAGAAGAAGCGGGAGGGGCGTGATGTGCGGCAGGAACATCTGCATCAGATGTGCGTGCTGGGCGGTGTTGGTCGAGGCATGCCAGATACGGCGTGCGGCGGGAGACGTGATAACGCAGCGTGATGACCGGGAAGAAGTTATCAAGCAGAATAGGCTGAGTAGGGGGTTGCAGGAGGGCCATGGTACTCCGATTGAGCGCGCGGGGGGTGGGCGAGATGTTGCGTTATGAGTGAGAGGAGCATGTAAGGCGGGATGGGATGGGAGGAAGTTGTAGGTAGGACGGAGACGGCAGGACGAAGAGGGCTTATGGAGGAGACGGACAAAGTGCGGGGCGGACGAGGCTGCAACACATTATGGTCTTATGTCGGTGCAAGCAAAAGGGATCATAAAGTCCTAGGGCACTCTGTAGTTGAAAATCCTTGTATTGGCTACATTCCTCATCACAGTATTATTTACATAGATAATTATTATAACTCTTACCGTTACTTGAAACACAGACTTCACATAGAGTTAAATGTATTGTAACAGTGGCAAGCAAGACCATTCAGAGAAGGCTTCCTTTCAAGAATTAAAAGAGAATCCAGTAATGCGATCAGTTTATCTCCTTTATTTACTTCTACTGTTTGTAACTTGGTGGTAATTGTGTGGATATCACTAAAATATACAAAACACGAATTTCTAATAAAATGTCAAGAATTTGGTTTCTCACTTTCCGATGACTTTCACTTAAAACTCAACAACTCTACCCTTTACTTTACATGGTGAGATGTAGCTTACACGAACACATGTCGGCAATTCTACCTCCTACTTCTCACCGTATGATATATCATTCGTGAAATATATCAATGAATTTTAACTCACTTTCAAAAAATAATGTACAAAATTAACGTACAAATAGAGTACAAAACCCTTCGGTAACGCTCCTGTGAAATTTGATCGAAATCTAATAACATTTTCCTTTCTCCCTACGGAGTAGAGAGAATGTTATGTTATGCTGCCCGAAAAAGTGGCGAATGTGCGGCAGAAAAACTTATTACACGGCCCTGGTAACGAAAAAGTGGAAAATCCAGTTCCTAATTTTAGTAAAAACATCCTCTATCACGTGGTGTAGCCATAATCCATATTTTGTTGCATTGCGCCCTGAGGAAAGTCGCAGAATTACGACCGAAACGTCGGCACCATCGCCATGGACGCGGCGTCACCCGGACAGCCTAGTAAGTACCGAAAAATAGATTGACGGCCAAACGACCGCCCGTCCGTCCGTTTGTGAACAACGCTAGCAGCTAAAGCGATCATCCTATTTACTCCAAAATTAATATTCCCCAATCAATCTGACAGATGTGAATTAGAAATAGATATTTTAATTTTCGAGGGTATTTTACATGATACCTCTGAGTCACTTTCAAAATATTCAAAAAGGAGTCCATCGTCGTTTATTAAATTTTGTAGTTGGATAATATGAAAGATGTTTAAGAAAATGGTTCATGTTCGTTAAAAAGCCCGATGTTCCGAAAATTTGAATATTTTTCGCGTAATTCTGCATGAAAGTACAGGGGAGAAAGTACCTGCTGTTTAGCACCACTAATTTAATTGTGGGATATAATGAATTAATAGAAGTTTGTGAGAAATAAATATCTGGACGATGCCGGATAATCAGCTATTTGAAGAAATATATGAAATCTGTGGGTAACTAAATGTTTCTTAATGGAAGACCGTGATTGATGTTGTGAAGACCAGAAAATCCCCTGGTTGCACAGTCCCTTTCTGCCAGCCCCAAGCGAGTTCTGAACAACCCCTCACTATCACCTGTAGTATCGAGACATGCGACGAAGGATCTGTGTAGTGATGTGTAGAGCTATGCCAAGCTAAATTCATGCGAATTCTATGTCCTACCGGCTTTGTGAAGAAATACAATCAAATCCTATACATGAAGCTAAAATCAAAGAGCAAGCCCAACTGCACTTTCTATGCACTATGCGCTGCGTGCATGCGCGCGCAGATGAGTGACGTGTGCGCGTGTGAGTGACTTTTTTTTTACAGATAGTTAGACACTCAAATTTGACATTACTAATTTCAAAAATTGATAATACACGTACGGGTAATAGTAGTAGTGAAATCGATATTTTGCTTATAAACATACAAGATAATTCAATAGAATTTACAATCTTTGTTTGCATTGTATTATAAAATGCCAAACATACATTTAGTGCCTTTATAATTTTAACTCATTAACATTAGTTAAGAAATATTTTATATCTCATTAATACACAGCTTAACTGACTAATTGTAATTCAGAAAAATCCTCGAATTAGTCAAAAATAATTTTTCTCTCACAACACATTCCTTTCCTGTTTTCCTGTATAAACACTCAGCAAATAACGTTTCTTAATACTTTCAAGTTGGGAGTTTATACCAATTCCTGTATCCAATTCTCTTCTCAAGAGCTCCTTGAGGTGCCAACGAGCATTCTCCTCTCCCGCGTGAGGTGACTGACCGTTCGGCTTACGCATCTCTCGCCACATCGGCGGACACCTGGCAAGTGACATTT
Organism: Gryllus bimaculatus; assembly: GCA_017312745.1. Taxonomy (NCBI): domain Eukaryota; kingdom Metazoa; phylum Arthropoda; class Insecta; order Orthoptera; family Gryllidae; genus Gryllus; species Gryllus bimaculatus. Next base: position 268,474 of record BOPP01000017.1, read on the forward strand.
GTCACGTCGCGACAAGAGCTTCTCCACCACCAGCCTCTTAGCTATTGAACCGGGTCCCCCAAGAAGTCTTTTTGTTATATTCTTTTCCCTTCAATGCGATTTATTTTGCTCATAGGATTAGTTTGCATCATTGAATACATTTTCATGGGCGTGTAGTAAAAGCGCAACTTCTTTAAGGGCTTTCCCAGGCGATCTCTTAAATTTTCTGAATGTGACACAACGGCGAACAAGGTAGTAAATTTCGCGCTCAAGGTGGCAGCGGAGAGAAACATGACAGATCGTTCGGACCACGCAATACGTCTCGAGTGCCCAACCGCAGGTACTGATTATAAATCACTGTAGTGTTGAAAACCTCCAACCGGTGAAGCTATTTTACTCGCCGGGGGTAGTGCACTAGTATAAACCGAAGAGCTGCCATAAAAGAGCACATGAAAACTCTTGTAAGTCCAGGTGTGCTCCGCATCAAAAATGATATAGAGGCGTCTCGTTTAACTTGGAAACATCGAAATTTCTTTATGGTTGGTCACAAAAAAAGATATTCATCTTGTCTGAAGGCATAAATTCTACCTAACCGCATTGTGTATTTTTCTGGAGGGTCCAGTAATCTCTTATTTTTTATTTGTTGACATACATTATTTATTACATAGCCATTATTTTGGAGAGATAAAACACAAAAAGTACAGTCCATCTTGAAACAGAAATTGAATAATAAACTGAGTTGATATAGATTCAGTTTCTGAAGGCAATATGTAGTGTTGAATTTGTAAATGGAAATTGGAATCAAAATTAACGTTTATAGTTCAACGTATCATGTACAATTACAGATTAAGAAATATACTGGGTGGTTCAGTCCTTCTTGCTAATACGACGGGATTTTATCCCATATGTAAGACTGAATTTGCAAAATTGGATACTCTTCGTCGTTTAGTTTGGTAAATAATTGAAATTAAAATTTGGACTATGCGCTTGTGCTCGTGTAACATGGGCTATGGCAAGTTAGCGAGTGGCTGCACTTCGGTTTAAGGCTCCCCGCTTCTCTGAAAATCTTAGTTGCTAATACTATCCGAGAAACCCCGGAAGCGACCTTAAGGCAAAAAGCGCACGCGGTCAAAGTATCGCAGTCTCTCGTCTGTCGAACAATTCACGCGGACAGATTGCTTTTCCATTAGAGAGCGATTTTTATAAGAATGATCAAAAGTGACAGTTCGCTAAACAAGTAAACATCACGTGTGATTCAGAGAAGTATCCCTCCGCCGCGTCACCTGTTCAGACACGCCCCTCTGTAGTGTTTAGAGCTCCCGTGAAGACATATCTATACACAAATATAAGTTTTGCTGAGGCATACGCACGTACGGGAGTCCGGAAAATATTGAAATTTCATTACGAATGTAGAAAAGTGTTTGAACATGCTCTCATATTCAGTAAAAGAAAACTGTCACGAATATAAATAGAAAAATTATTTTATAGGATACGTTTAAATATTTTTTCTGGTAGTTTCACAGCAAATGGCTAATACGTTTTTGTAGTGGAGGATATTTTATTTATAATTATAACACCCCCACTATCAATATTTAGTATTATGCTCTCATAATTCAAACGTGTATTAATAATTGTTTTATATGTCACTAATATTCTGCATGTTAATGCATTCCTTTAACGTGAACAAGGAGGATGCCCTGTGCACTCACTCTGTCTTTTCATGGTTCACAACCGTGTCACAATTATGTAAAAAATATATAAACAGCAAATCACAGAACCACGAAACGCTCTCGAATACAGCTCTCCATCTTACAACAGAAGAGCCGGAAACACATGCACCACCACCCGTACGCATCTCACATTCAAGACTCGATTTTAAAATTATCATAATCCTAATCACACACAAAATAAACTCAATGTAATGTTTATAAAAAAATATTTTTTACAAAAGAGCACGTAGCGAAACGATTTGGTAACAAGGCAAAGACATGTAATTCATTAAATATTATTTAGTAAATGGCCATTAAAATCAATTTTATTTTCGGAAAGAGAGCACTTGCGTGAATAATGTAGATTAAACATGTGTGAATGAGTGAATGTTATTTGGATTTGCTTTCTTTCAAGATATGTTGTGTTGGTATACTCAAAGGGTTAATTTCGGAATTTACCAGAAGCAGAATTCGCCAAGTAGCATTTTGGAATCTTGTTTATTAATAAATAATTGCTTATCATATTGACAGCATTGTTAAAATCTGTGTTTATATTTTAGTAGGCAACAGAAAAAAATGACAGAAGAAGGAATAAAAGAGTGGCAGGTTCCCAAATCAATATAATAATATTTCGCTTTCCTGTATAGCGACGACTTCACAAATTCACACCAAAATTATGAATTTGAAGTGTAGAGCATAAACTTGACATTTTCAAGGTTTCGTAGAGAAAATCAAACATTGTAGACTTGGCAGTCAGCATGACAAATCGTTACTCACTTACAAACTTTGACTCTCTCAAGTGTGGGGTGAAATAGTTAAAAAGGTTAATTATCAGTAAATTTTAATTCTCAGGTTTATGATCCATTACACATCGTTTTTTATATGACGTTGAGTCTTATTAATATTATTTTATTAGTGGAATTGGTTTGATTTTTCATAAAATGCTTCAATTTCAAATCAAATTTGTTTTTACCGAAAACTACAATCAAAATCTATCTTTGGTCATTGTGTGGAAATAACGTTTCAACATATCTCGTCCAAAAATGCCCAGGTCTAGCAAATAAAAGACAATCAATAAAATTGGAATAATGATATGTATACGATTTTTAAAACAGTTCAAGGGTGTTGTATGAATGTGATAACTCTATTTATATGTACCATATAATATATAAATATTTTAACCTATTGCAAACATGAAAATATAAAAACGAAAATATTCTGTGGTCACTAATGAACTACAATAAATAAACGATCAAATTAATGGTACTTTCTCACGACCGTAATTTCTATCCATATTAATATATATCACCCATTACTTGTAAAACTCATCACTAATTGTAGTGCATAAGGTGCGAAAATTTAATTATTTTAGGTAATACATTAACATAAATTCGAGAGTCCAAAATTCCATTTCATATATAGAAACACCGCGCTACAACGAAAAGTTGTTTTCTGAGAATTTCGAATTGCCGTGTGGCGGCGGTCCCTTTGTGGTATTGCAGAACGATATGAAAAATGATATAACGCCTGAAATAATCAAGTAAAGAAAGTGCGGAAAATTCTAATTTGAAAATTCAAAAATTTACATAATTATTACGCTAAAGTACTCATTTAAAAAAGTATTATATATTTTACCGAATTTATATTTTGAACAGATTTTATTTACCCAAATTATCTATCAATATTGTACTTTTGTTAATGTTAATATTTTGCAAGTTTTCAAAATACGAAGATGGGACCAGCGCCAGTTTTTGTACCGCCGTTGACACATAAGAGAGTATAATTTAAAGAAAGAAATGGGAGGGTTTTTTTGAGAAAATAATTGAATAATCATATATTTCAACGAAAATGAGTCCTGTGCCATTTATTTAGGTGTTCTTTACGCTGTTCAAGGACAAAATGTAATAAAAAAATGATGGGTTTTTAGAGATTAGAAAATGTAATTGTGGCTTCAAATAAGTCACTCTCTAAAATAAAAATTTTTGTTTTCATTTATTTATTTACGTCAAAAATAATTAAAAACTGTGTATGACGTGCTATGATTAAGTATGTGATGTAAGTTAATTTGGAGTTACATTTTCACAAAGTCTCGAGTTGGTTTAGATCGATCGGGGATTATCTTGATGGTCAGCTTGATGTTTAGCGGACAGACTGAAAGGCATTTTTTCGTCAATCCATTTTTGGGTAACAAGAAGCCCAAAACCTGGATTCTAACGACAGTGTTATAGAGGGAGTAATTTACTGCATATAGAAACAAGATTTATCCACGTTTTCGTTAACGGCCCCTCAACAAGAGTTTTTCTGTCGAAAAATTGTAGTTTTCCCGCAGCATTACAATACTTCCTCTTTACTGCGTATGTGATGTGTGAGAAGTAAAAACGTATTCTTCATCTTGTGTGGTAAGGACCTAGATAATATATACAATATAGAAAATTATATTACATTTGAAATTTTGAGTCAATTTTTATCATATATGCTGTTGAAAATCTGAACAATATGAAGTGCTTGAGATATGATAATGATTGTATCTAAAATAGGTAAGTTCTGAATGATTTCTTTGTGTATTACTAATCTCACTGATATCCCTTGTTGATAACGTGCATACACCTTTTCCATTTTTCTAAAATGTAATGCTTTAACATAGAATGTCTATGTGAAAAAAATGGATTTCTTGGGCCCACATCCACAAAATAAAAATTTGGCCATGTGTGCAAATCATAATTTAACTGGAAACTGTAAGCATTTAAATTTAAAAGAAAAATCGTGTAACAATTGTCATGCATGGTATGAAAAACATTTATCTACCACTTTGATACATAACTGATGTCAGAAACGTGTCATCAAATACCCTTTTCATAATATGGAAAATTAGAATTAGGGAAAGGTGATAATGTGCAATGTATGTATTTTAAGCAGACAACTACCTTTGAGTTTTCTGAAGAGAAATGTGAGATAAAAGGAAAACCATAAATCATTACAAATTATTTAAAAGATGTAACCGTATACCTTTTTAAACATATCTTTTGATATCATTTATTTCATTCAAATTAAAGCCGCAAAATTTATGATTCAATAGACACGAAAAAATTATCACTAAGGTCACTGCATCACTATCCCTTCAAGGCCAATCGCAACCTGGATTTTTCCTAAAAATGTCGAATATGTAATTGTTCCTCAGAATATTTACAAACCGCGTTCTTGCTCATCGTGTCGAGCACCCCTAGTGCTCAGAGCTGACGTAATCCAGCCCAAATTTTATGATGCATGACTAAGAGAATGAAACTTTTCCTTCAGGCAAACTCCACCGAATACTTCTCGAAAGAACCTGTATCAAAATAATCGCGTTAAGCTTGACCTTTTCAGTTTCGGTGAATGAAAAAAGTCGGCTGAACCAGCAAAAAGAGGCAAGAGCATGTATAATTACCTGGAGTTCCCATTTGCGCTTACCTTTCCCCGAAAATTTTTCGCTTCCTTTTTGTCACTTGTCTTGGAAAAATAAAGCAACGCTTACTTGGCGGTAGAGTTACCTAAATTCTATTCATTATTAATAATGAAAATCGCGTCGTTACAAGACAAAAAGCACCATATGATAAAATATAATCACGGTCAAACAAAAATAAAATCCTAGTAAAGCGAGAAAGCAATAAAATTAAAGAAAAAGTAAAAATCGTGATTATCACCAAGAACAATAGAGGAAGAAGAGTTAGCGAGGGAACATTAGTTACTTTTGAAGACAACATATGACTGGAGACTTACATTTTTCAATAAGAAGCATTAAATTTTAAAGAGGTTCGAGAACTTCAATTCTCATTCTTCCCTTTTCACCCCAAAGTACTAAATCCTAGATTCAATTATAGGACTTTTCCTCTTATTAATATTGATCTGCTAAAGTTTCTCTTCTGAACGAAAATATAAAAAGTTTTATTTCCATTCCAGAAACTAGATCTTTAACCTTCCTAAAAGAAAATACCTTTCACTAATTTATAAGATGTTTTAATGTGTATAATAACGAACTTATTTGTTCAAAGTATTTCTAATTCTACAAGCGTTTATCAATTTCATTTTACTATTAAGATTTTGTTGTCCGCTGTATACGAAGAGGGAAGTAAGGTTGACATGAAAATATGAAATGCAGGTAACAACACTGTATTTACATAATGTTTACATCCACGAATACGTACGAATATACATAGTAAGGGAAAGTTGTGTAATGCTGCGGAAAATCGATTTCGGGATTTCAACGAAAATACACGTTTTGGGATCCTCTGATACCGAAAAAGTGTTTTATCAAAACCCTCGTTTGTCAATAAGTTGAATAAAGTGAAATCAAGTTAAATAAAGTGGAATCAAGTTGAATATCAATACCAAAGATAAGTTAGACGTCTGGTGTGTTTTCATAGAATTATTGATGTGGCATATTTTTTGAACATGGAGGAAACTTTTCAAGAGCGTGAACAATTTATTCAAAGAATCTATATATACGAAGTAATGGGAAATTGTAATTAATATTAAACATTCCCGGGTATATAGAAAGGAAAAAATTTGTAAGAGAGTGAAAAATAGTAGAGGTACTTAACTGGTAGTATCCGAAAACTACATCAACAGTGAGTGGAAAATCTCCTCACTATTTGCGTCTGTAAATATAATTTTGAATTGAATTTTCCAAAAATATTTGTTTAACTGGCTCATCCAAGAGCAGCCATTTGCGCGTTGAAATTCTATTCAAGAGAAATTAATGTCAAAGTAATGGAAGTTCATGGTGTGCAAACCTGCCACGCCAGTAATTGTCAGTAGTTATTTCATTGGGATCAAATTATGCTATTATATTTCCATTTCTTTTAATTGTTGTAATCAAATGTTATCTTTCATAGAGATTCTGGATTTCCAGTAGAACTTCTGTTGTAACATATATATTTAACCCTTAACTAAAAGTTACAAATGTTAAATAAACACTAACAAATCTTCGAGATAAACGTAAACCTTTCTCGCATGAACACATCATGAACTTTTTTTTTCATGCAAAAAATGTCCAACGCTTCTCGCCAACCACATCTCTGTGTACGAAACATCGACTGCAGAAAAGCCACAGGCTTGGCCAGAATTTCTCTGCATCCCATTCCCGCGAGCACAAGAGCAACCTGTTTGAGCACCGGTGTCCGGGACATTAACGCCGCCAACGTCGTCCAGGAACGCGGACCATCGCGGGGAGATCCGGACGCCAGGGGCTTTGATTTGCTCACCGTATCGCGCGCACTTCGCCATCGCCCGCCTCGCCCTCGCCCCGCCTGCTCGTCCTCACCTGCCCGTCCTCACCTGCTCGTCCGCCACCACCCGCCCTCCAACGCTCGCCCCTGCTCGCCTCGCCCTCGGCTGCGGTCACTCGCACATCCTTGTTCCCTTCGCCCTCGGCCCACCTGCTTGTCCTGGCCGGCGATCACCCGGATATCCTACCGC
>BOPP01000017.1:284114-446747 GCA_017312745.1 Gryllus bimaculatus
CGTCCCAGCAGTCCGCAATCGAAACTGAATCTGTACACGAGTCTCAAGAGTATGTCTTGCCAGTCATCTTCTTCCTCGCTGTTCAGCCGCCAGGTAGTTTGGATGGTTTTCAAGCCTCTGCTGGTAATCTGAAACTGAACGGTGATTATTTTCTTTAACAGTTTTACTTGCAAGTCATTATGAAGAATTACATTGGAAATATACCAAGGAGCATTAGCAACAGCGCGCCAATAGCTTTGACTGAAACCTTTGTAATATTTCTAGATTTGAGTTGCTTGCAGACCCCATAGTGAATCGGTAGTCCAGACTGGCATTAACTGTACTTTGTACAACATATTTTGTTTTTGAGTGACAAAGCCCGATTTGCGTCCTAGTAGCTAGTACATCTTTTTGAACTTGAGGTCTAGTTCTTTTCTCTTTAAGGGTTATGTGTTTTTTCCACGTTTTAACGCCTATCTAGATGCATACCTAGATATTTTACCGTGTCTGCCTGTGGTATTAGTTTATCATTCATTTTGATTGAGGGCATGTATTCTTTCCTATTGGTGAAGGTCACGTGGGGGACTTTGCTTCATTCACTCGGATTCTCCATCTTTTAAATTCATTAGATTAATTTTTGAAGTGTTCCTGGAGCACTTCTTTCTCAGACGCACCTGTTTCATGATCTTCATGACTCATTATTACCGCTGTGTCGTCCGCGTATGTTGCTGTTGTGCGAGCGTTTTTAGATGAGGAAAGATCTGCTCGTGTGAAAGAAGATAGAGGACAGGTCCCCAGAACGCTTCCTTGTGGCACACCAGACTGTGGCAGGTGTAATTTGGGTAAGCTTTTTGTTGTTTTACTTGAAAAAACCTTTCAAGGATGATATGACTTTTATAAATAATGTAGAATTCTGATGTAAAAATCTTTTAATTTTATATAAGAGGCCAGTGTGCCACACTTTATCGAACGCTTGTGCGACATTATGAACGCGGCTGAACAGTATTTGCTTTCTTCCAGACCTTTATTAATTTCGTTTACTATTCGATGCACTTGTTTCGATTGTTAGAGTGAAATTTCCCTGAATACAAACTGGTAGTGGGTATAAGATTATTTTCATTTATGTGGACCTTTAGACTTGTAAAAGCAGCTTCTCTAGTGCCTTCGAGATTGTTGGTAGTTAACTGATAAGGTCTGTACGATGAGACGTCATGAGTTGGTTTACCGGTTTTGGTATAAGAATTATTCTGAGCTACCTTCCATTGAGAAGGATAATGTCCAATTCTTAATACTGCGCGTTGAATATTGAAAGTATTAGTATTTTTGCCTTCTTGGGAATTTCTTCAACACGTTCGCCCGTTTTATTAAGTCATGTCCTGCGGGCTTTGTGGAGGCGGTAAGTTTTGTATAGCCTTTTCTATTTCATAAGTTTGAATGCCTTTAATTCGCAGCGACATTTGGCAAGGAGTTTCAGAATATGCTCGTAACTCACGTTCCGCTTCTGGTTCAGTTGATGGATAAGGCTGGAATACGTTTGCAAGGTGTTTGTGCAAATGCTGCTGCTTTCTCCGCGTTACTTCTTGCCAGGAACCATCTTCTTTGCGTACAGGGGAATTGGTTGAGTTGTCTTTTGAATCTTCTAGTTGCCTTCCACAATGAATAATCGGATTCTTTAAAGGGGATAGATTCCTAAGATATTTATTCATGTTCGTTATTCTTCAAAGTTTGAAGTGCCAATTTTAAATCTGTAGTTGCTCTGTTTAGTTTTGCTTTTATCTAGTGGATGTCTTGGTTTCTTGGCAGGTTCTTTTATTTTCCTTTTGATGCAAACTTTTTCTTGATGTGCTTTGGAAAGTATACTTTGTTATTTTTATTGTTGAATTTGGAGTGGAATGACATGCTGCGTCTTGATACATCTCGTTAAATGTTCCACTGCATCATCTACTTCATCTTTATTCTTCAGCGGAAGCTGAACCATTAAATTATCTCTATATACAACCGGGAAGCTCTATCTACAGCTCCCAGTCAGTTTTTGAGGTGGTTAGGTTCAATTGTTCTCTTGAAGTGATGTATGAGTACTAATTTCTAGAGTAATAGGAGTGTGGTCCGAGCTGAGATTCAACGATGCTTCAGTTTGTATAAAATTGGAAGAAATGCCCTTTCACAAAAAGAAATCAATAAGATCTGGAATTTTAGTTGCCACTGGGCAACATCACTGTCCCAATAATAAACTGTGTTTTTGTGTATGTACATATGTTCTAAAATTCACCTAAAGTTATGTATAACTAATTGTGAATAAAGCAGAAGTTAATAATAAAAAAAAAGATTACAGACTTTTTCGTTCGCAGGGCCCGGCAATAACGTTTATCTGTTGAAAATGTGCAGATTGTTCTGACATAATTACAATGCTTTCTTGTAATGAGTTAGTCATTGCCTGAAAGCAATATGAAATTATGATCTGTTTTACTCTACTTTTTTGGAGGAAGTGGGCCATCTATGTATTTTTAGAGTGTAATCATTTTATTCCACTCCGTGGAGAAAATGGATCACTGTATTTTTTAATATAGTAATGGTTCCACAGTTTCAAGAAATACATTTTTAATATTACAGGTATTACAAATAGCCCTCATGTACTTTTATATGACCGCCCCGACGTTTTCATAACATTTATATGCAATCCAGCATGGAACGAATTTCTATTGGACGATCAGCTACCAGTCGATTGACACAATTTGACTGCACGAATATTCAAGCAAAACCTCACTAAATTGACGGGCTTAATTGTGAAGTATCATGTTGATGGTCAAACTCACTGTTGCAAGTACGCAATTGAATGGAAGAAGAGAGGATTGCCACACACTCATATTCTCATTTGGCACAAAACGAAAATGCATGCAGCTCAAATTGATGATGTCATTTCTGCATAAATTCTTTATCTTGAATAAGATCGACTGCTGTTTGATATTGGGACGGAAAACAAGGTGTATGGGCCATGTGGAGCAATTAATTCACAATCTCCTTGCATGGTAAACACTATATGCACGAAAAACTATCCCTGAAACGTATTTTATGAATCACGGTAATGACGGGTATCCACAATACACATGCCGAAGACCCGAAGATGGAGGTCATACAAAAAAATCAGAATAAAAAATTATGACTTTCAAATCGACAAATCTGTTATCAAAAATATTCGAAGCTCATAACCACGTAGAATATTGTCATTCCATCAAGTATATATGTAAATACAACAAAGACAGCGATATGGCATTAACCAGTATTGATAGTCTTGATGCACGCTACGATGACGTGAGACAATTTCAAACAGGTCGATATATCAGCAGCAACGAGACTGTTTGGTGAATTCACCAATTCACAGTTGCCATGCCTGTGTTTTTCATCTCGGTGTTCATCTTGAAAATGCACAAAGATCTTCTTTCACGGTAGACACTACACGAATCGTTACTGCTGTATCGGCGCACACAACACACTACATTTTTTGCGCTTTGTGAAGGCGTATTTGCCAAATTATTGTAGGCAGATGTTCCAATATACTATATATAGAATGCTACATCTGAAAAATTTCAACGACGTAAGCAACGCATACGTGTTAAAGGCAACAAAATCTGTACTCGTCGGATTTGACCGTATTAACACAGCACATCCAATTAATTCCGAATGTTACTATTTGAAAATGCTATTGGTCAGCGTCAATGTTCCCACTCCATTTACAAATTTTAGAATGGTCGACGGTATAAAATGTCAGACGCACAAAGAAGTCTGCCAAAACCTTAATTTGCCCGAAAATATCTACACTGAGAAACAGCATTGATGGATGCACGTGTCGTTTGTCATTCCCGACAAATTCAAACATTATTCGCCATCATTTTCTTTTGCCACCACATGTTCATCATCCATTTCGAAATATGTGAGGGAAAAATTCAGTGACGTTTTAAACAAGATATTGCGCAACTTGTTTGTACCATATTGTACAAAGACAATTCCATCGAGTTTTCGGACAATATTTACAATCAAGCTCTGATCGGAATCAAAGACATAATAATCATCAACATAAAAGAACTTATTCAACTTAGTATAATTGCGCCATAACGTTGTGCATTTGGCCTTTGCGATTGCGAGTTAGTAAAAGAACAGCAGTACAACGCAAACGATTTGCGTTCAGTTATCGAAGCAAACGAAAAAACCTTTTGCTTGCAGACGTTTTCAAGGTCATTCAGTAAAGCAGGTTTACATTGTCTTTATAATATTCAAACATATTTGTACTCCAATAGCACATGAATATGCCCTTAAATGGAAGATTCTCAATTCCAAAAGAAATCCAAAACCAATTTTCAAACAATTTTATTACACGACCTCAGACGAGGGGTGCTCAGTTCTATGATAATCTCAAACTTGTATTTTTTGCCGGCGTCTCGAATCACTCACATTTTATGTTAGCTATTATATTAACTATTATTTAGATCTTATTAAGTTTCTTGTTATCACATTATATCCATTGTGATTTCAAAATTGAATCTATTTGCTATTTCTTTGTTCGTGCGTGTTTGTCTAAGTCAGTCCATTTAGATTCCATCAGAATTCATGCACGGCTTTGAACAGCACACCATGGCACGCAAACTCTAGTAAAGGAGAAAGTGGTTTCATATTATTTCAAAGCCACTACTCTTTGTGTTTCGATGATCCTTCTATTTTGTCTCATGACCCTACTCTGAAAGTCGTCTAAAAAGAACATTTGAAAATGAGGTTCGCAACAGTTGATAAGGGGCAATGCGCAAACTGAACGTTCACGTCTTAGCTGCGATTTATTGTTCTATACAGCCATTAACAACGCTTACAACCAGAAAGTCAATCAGTGATGAATGTAATGAAGAAGACCCAGTAACAATGCCGCATCGATTTCTCTGACACGCGCTACAAATGTTTTTGGCGCAAATGAATGCGACAGTTGGTTGAATGCGAGTCCCGTGTTCTCGCGGTCAATAGAAAGAAGATCAGAATGGAGAATGGAGCGCATGTCCCTACGCTCAGTGCATAACCACAGAGCCTAGCTGCAAGGTAGGTCGCCGTTAATTAATTAATTAACTCTTACGTGACTGGGCCCTTTTCGTATTTTTAAAAGTCGGCAGTCTCGTTTAGTGAACTTATTTCTATTTGATTCAGAAACACATCTCTAATCATTTCAACTAGCTTTTGTGTGTCGAGTTTCATTCTTACCACTCAAGAAAACCATTTCGCATTTACAGGACAATGAAGGTTCCCGGGTACATAAGGCATTTTCTACGGGCATCTACTAAGTTTTTAATTAAATTAATCATTTTATTCATAATATTTTTAGTGCTCTTTGTGTACTTAAATCAACTCTTATATTTGTATTCTGACATTAATAAGCATCTTTCATAAACTGCTCTAGGAAAAATGTCTATTACTTGCTGTCCTCCGACAAAGCCATTCCGGATTTTCGTTTCTTGTGCTTTCTTTTCGGCAGAGATGGCAATGTCCAACCACAGAACTTCGACCAGAATTCATATGTGGTGAATCTGAAGTTAAATTACGTCTTTCGTGATTTGATTCTCAATGACTAAATCCCAAAGAGTTCTGGTGAAATGATTTGTGGCTACTTTTGAAATTGTCGCACGTGTGTCTACATCAGGCCTACGCAACTAAGTATAAATATCTAAAAGAAATCATCTTTGGCGACCAGTGGATATAATCCTGGGGTGTTTGATACCAGCAGGTATGGATACAATATCAGTGATGTTGGAATGAGCAATTGACAACTATTAGTTCTCTTAACCATGTATTCCGATAGCAAAATGTCCCCTAAGACAAACGGTGCCATTGCTTTCATTATATTTTATAATTTCTGAGCTTGGAGTTTCATCTGTTACGGCATTGACGAGAACACAACAACTTATTTACTCTTTAGACGGAACGTAAGGAATAACCTGTCTCTCAGCTAAAAACTAAATTAATGCATCATATCCTTATATTTATGCAAGTCAGATGGCAAACAACTTTTTTCTCGTGAATGATCATATTAAGGTGAAATCTCATTTATACAACGTTCAGACTAGTTTCGACATTGTGAAGAAATTCTGTAATGATTCTTTCAGATACTTTGCAATAGTATTAAATACAATGCGTTCACCAACATGAGCGTATATGCACTGATAGTTTCTCTGTGCAACTTCGTCCTTGATCGGATATACAGTTTCTAGATCACCCCAAAAATATTCTACAACTTTCAGATTTTGTTGGAATAATATTGCATGGACGATTCTTGTTAACGACGTCGACACAGTTGTTCATCATATGTCGTTCATTCATTTTGAGTTTATTTTTTTCCTTGAATTTCTATTCAGCATTGTTCAAATACCACGAATTGCTGCAATTTTGTCGGTTTTGGTACGTGGCAGGGGGTGTAGTTATCAAAACAGATAAATCTTAGAACCAATTCGAATCGATCACGAGAGCGCGAATCAGAGGAAATGATTCCAAATTTCACCTCTTACCTCCACTTAGAAACAGTATGTTGTATAAAATACGGTCTTCTTATAATCTGACATTGCTTGAGAACTAGTTTCCAAGTTCGTAGAGACACAGTCAGTTGCACCCAGGTGCAATATATGCGTTCTTCTTAGCACTAGTTTTGTGGTAATGTGATCCTTTCTACACCTTTTAAGAAATATCGGGTAATTGCGAATGTTTATCTTAGCGTACTATCAATGTTCTCTACGAGACTGCCGCGTCTGCTTCAATTCGTGTATCTATCACGTCATTAGAAATTGATTTTTCCAGTCACATAATGGTTACGGAAGAAATATTATTAATTGTATAATGCATTTGGTTGTGCTTGTTACTAATTTGTCTCTTGATCGTCTCCAGAAACACTCAAGTGTTCAGTATCTTAGAAATGATAAACTACCTAGCATTCACAACATTTAAGGAAGATTACTACATCGAAAAAATTGTGACAATGGTTGAGTAGGAAGGAATAACACGAAGAGTCAATGGTTTAAAAAGTTGGCCTTTTTGAGAATGTACTCATAACTTGCCACAAGATGATCATTACGGTAAGTATTTTCATTGATTACCCTAACTTTTCCTCTTCATTATTTGACTATCGAAACAGACTAGACATTTAATAGTTGCAAATATTTATTAATAGCTTTATGATTAAAGAATAATCAAAAACGTTCAGTCCAACCAAAGATTTCAGTTCGATTAAGATAAATTTCAATTATCTCAGCCGTTCAAATGCCGCAGATATTTCGGGAAAGAACTATTTAAAAATGTCCTTACCCGCTACGCATTTTCAAACAAAAACTTGCCACAGTCAATCAATCAATAAATAAATGTCACAGGATCTTCTTAAAGAAGCTCATTGTCATATAGCATAATTTTCTATTTTATTCTAGATTTAAATATCCTGACAAAAAATGTGAGCACGTGTAAATTATGGATTTGTATTTAGGCTAATTTCGAATTGTTAAAAATAAATAATGAGTTAACTTTATATTGAGAAATACCTTTCAAGTTATGTCACGTTTGTACCGAATTCAAGTCAAAGATCAAATTTGAATTCAAGTCAAAGGTCATATTGTGCCTGGTGCCATTTCCTTCATTTGAAACATTCATGATTTGTTGAATTATTGTAATTGACATTCATGTATTATATATTTCTTAGATATTAGTGACAACGCTCATCTCATTGAAGATGATTGATGACGCATCGTCTTCCTACCCGCCGTCCGCACTTCTCCCTCTGGAAGACCGCATAGGAAGAACTCTGGACATGTGTTATCCTGCTATAGAGCAGACGGTGCCACCAGGACGCACTCTTGTGGCACTTGGCATTACCCGCATGTTGAAGAGCGTTCATCAGACCGCCAAGTTAGCGGTACAAAATACTCTTTCATCGCCGCAATCGCCGACAAAGTTCAACCCCGAGTTGGTCGACACTGTCCTCTTGAAGATAAATGTCACTCAAGCCACGTCATCTCTCGACAATGATCTTCGCCTACTAAAGAGAAGTTATATTTGGAACCCAAATGCCAATTTTATTTTAATAACTCCCCTCTTTCCTGATCCCCAAGTAAATGTATTTTTGCCCCAAATAGCTGCATTACTTTGGCAGGAATCGATAATAAACTTTGTCCTCTTAACTTTTACATCGTCCCCAAAGTGCCAGATGCAGTTGTTTACCTGGTTTCCATTTGAAAAAGAGGGAAATTGCGGACAAAATTTTACGAACGTAAGATTAATCAACGAGTGGGTGAGCAACAATGGAGGAGGATTTATCAGATCGGATTTGCCATTTCCAGACAAAGTTCCAGACCGTTTAGATAATTGCACAGTCATTGCATCTTCTTTTAAATGGAAACCTTTTACATTTCAAACCAAAAATCCCCTTCGTCCAAAAAAGGATCTTTTTTACGCAGGAATAGAAATAAATATTTTACACAGTATAGCTAATATGTCAGGATATAATATTGAATATTGCGATATCCCCGAAAAGCATTCGCAACTCGGGATATGGGGAGGGCCACTAAATAATGGAACTTGGATAGGAATATTGGGCAATGTGGTTAATAAGAAGGCTGACGTTGCATTTGCAGGTTTCAGAATGAACGACGATTATCTGAAAGAGCTAGATTTTACTCCCAGTTACATTAAAGACACTTATGTGTGGCTTGTTCAAAGACCCAAGCTAATACCTTTCTGGAAATCTCTAGTACTAATATTTAAAATGAACATATGGTTGCTCGTGATATCAGCATACTTTTTCTCGACATTAACCTTCTGGCTACTTTTAAAAGAGACGACCAATCCACTCACCCTCCAAACGAGTGCTCTGCAAATTTGGTCAGTACTACTCTCAGTTTCAAATGCCACTTTCCCACCAACTTTTAAGCTGCGGACATTCTTTATTTTGTGGACATTTAAAAGCCTGCTCATTAGTGTGTGTTATCAGTCAAACTTCGTTAGTTTTCTCACTAACCCAGGTTTTCAACCTCAGATTCGCAGTGTAGAAGAGTTAGTGAAGTCGAGGTATGAGTATGGTTCTCTCCCTGCTCTACGTGACTTGTATGATGATGATACAGATGAGACTTCAAAAATAATAATAAAAAACTTTTATCAATGTGATACTCTCGATAACTGCTTTAATAGAATGGTATTTGATGGAAATTTTGCCTTACTTACTACGATAATATACGCAGAGTTTGAAGCCATGAGGAAGTTTTTGGATATTCAAGGAAAGAAATTATTTGTGAAATTTGAAGATGATGTAATGAATATATACTGTTCAATGTACTTGAAGAAAGGAAGTCCTTATTCAATGCGTTTCAGACAAGTAATTAAAAGAATAAAAGAAAGTGGTCTCGTTGATAAATGGTGGAATGACATTCAATTTAATTTCAAAATTGAAAATATAATCGGAAAAAAATTAATGGCTGATGAAGTAACAATTACTATCAAATTGACACATCTTCAAGGAGCTTTTGGGCTTTTATCCATTGGATTATTATGTGCTAGTGTGGCGTTTATTTTAGAAATTGTACGATTTCGTCGTATCTCACATGAAGGGTTTTCCACGTTTCCGAAAAGGTCATTACATAAATTTAAAAGGAAAAAGGTAAGTTGCATTTCATATTAATGTAATAATTGATTGCTAACAAATAACTTACACGTGATAAAATGTATGATTTTTTTTCAGGATTTACGAAATTTCCGTTTGGGTGCGTTAAACAATCCAAGACATAAGCTTAGAAAAGTTGGAGAACAATTACTAAATTTCAATTATAAATAAATTTCAGACAACTATCAATACAAATATTTATTTAGTTACAAAGGTATCAAAGATTGTATCATACAATTTTCAAATTCTTTTTTAATTTTTTATGTGAACGAAAAAATATAATATCTTGTGATTTTTTAAAGCAGCAATTTCGCCTCTATTTTAAAATATACTTCATAAATATAAGAAGTATGTGACTTATCAGAAACAACTCCACTGATTCTCTTGCATTGTTTGTTAACTCATAAATCGTGATCATTGCATTTAAGAAGTGCTGTGCGACCGTCCGTATCCCTAAAGAAACGTTCAGAAATAATTAACAAAATGAAAAATTTAAATCCGAAAAAATTAAAAAATCTTTAATTTATATATTTGTTATCTTTTATAACCTACTTGTACATTAGCCGGATTAACTTTTAACATCAAGATGGCCATATTTTCAATTACAAACGTAGATGCCATGATGTAAATTTGTTTCAAAGTAATATTCAAAGTTATACTTATATACAACTTTAAGGTTTATTAATAATAATGTATAATTAATTATTTAAAATCAATGTATATTTTGGGTTAAAATACCTACAAAATAATATGATTACTACTTGCAACTACACGCAAACAACGTATGTGGAAATGAAGCCTTTTTTGCATAAGTTTTTCTTTAAAGTTTTTTTTCAAAGTTGTAATGTTAACGAAAGTTTGGCATTATTGTGATCTAGTATATGTGCAATTTTCAGATTTTCACTCTACAAAGAGTCCCGCCAAATCTTGACAATTTGCGCTGTAATTCTGAATGCTTGGATTGGAAGAGGAAGGCTAGTTCACCTGTTTTACAAAATATGTTTTACATACAAAACTTTCATTCCCGAGACATGACAATATTTTATACCAAATAATGTGTTTTACATACTGCAGTTTATTAATCAATGGAAGATTATCTACACATTCATACTTACTTTATTTATTATTGTATGTTTCTACTTGGCCTAAACAGAAATAAATATTAGCATTATAAAATCACATTAAACACCATAATTAATTAACAAAATCATATTCTCCAGAATGATTTACTAGTTCAATGTGGGAGAATAACCTAACTTGTACAAAATACGAATGATGTGGTACATACAATTTATTCGTTTAAGATACATCTCAATAATATTTCATCCAGATAAAACCAAGTTATAGAGTGTAATAGTTTTACAAATTCATTTCTAAAATGACTTGATAAACTATGGGTGCAACATAATAAGAAGAACGCTTTCGTGAAAGAATACCACAAACACAAACAAAAATCAAAGACAAAAATGAAAATATAAAATAAAGCACAATGGAAAATACGTTAGGCCAAATTTAAACCAAAACAGTTGATGCGCTTATAAATAAAATTATTCTAGCAGAATACTACAAAAAATCAAACCCAGCTCCTATATTCCACATTAAAACCATCTATCCTGATATACCATCAAAATACGCGAAGAAAACCTTCCAACAGGAATCTGTGTACTGACGTCAGAGACGGGAGTGGCACTGCACTTAAAGCTGCCTCAAAAACATCGGCTTCCTAGATTTTTGTCAGGCAGCCTCGGCAAAAAAATAGTCGCATTTCGTGTAAGAAAGCATACAGTAAAAGCAATAAACTACTAACATAGCCAAACCATATTGCTGGTAGGGATAATTACATTCCCTATCGCGCATTAGGCTACGTGATGTTTTCTGAACAGAGATAGTATGTATTGATGCCTCTACTGCGCATGTGAATGCAGTAGAGGTGTGCGAATTGCGCAGTGAACGAATATCTCGGATGAACACTACTGCGCGAGACATTACGCAGTAGAGGACAGGACGGAATTGGATGGACGCGACCAAAGAACAAGACACGACGCATGGATTGAGACGGAGCGCAGAGTAAAGGACGGGACACGACGCAGAGGACAGGGCATGACGTAAGGGACGGGACACCACGTAGGGTACAGAACACCACGTAGAGGACGGATCACGATGTAGAGGACGGGACACGACGTAGAGGGCGGGACATCACAAGAGGACGGGACATCCCGAGAGAACGGGACACGTCGCAGAGAACGGAACACAACCCAGAGAACAGGACATCACGTAGAGGACGGGACACGTCGCAGTGGGCGGGACACGTCGCAGATGATCGGACACGTTGCAGAAGATGGGACACGACGCATGCGGAATGGAATGGCACAGGAGAATTGTTTGGGCAGATCGAGTTAGGGCGTGACGAGGTGGACCGGGGTTGGGTGGGGTGGGAGGAGCGTGGGCACGTCCCGCCACCGGGATGGGGTCAAACGCCCGCCCTTTGGAGCTCAATAGATGCGCAGATAGGCGGCGCAGTGGGGGCGCATAATCGCCGGCTAACGGAGGCCAATTTGAGGAGGCGGGCGCCGTGAACGCGCCTGCTTTACATGGCCGCCTGTCGATGTGGCATCGCCCCCAGGCAGATTCCTGCCAGCTTCGACCTCTTTACCGCCATTAACCAAGTAGTCCATGCCTTGGGTAGGATTCATGCGTGAAATTTGGGAGTTGTTACACTAAATTGCATTTTTTTTGTTCCCAAACATTAATTAAATGGACATAAGCTGCTGAAAGAAATATACGATATATTCGTTCATCTCGAATGTATTATTCAAATGCTGTAAAAAAGAGTGTTGTTTTTGTAGATTAGAATAACAGTATGTATGAACAGTAGTATGAACAACAGCAATATAATACGTTCTTGGAAACAAAGTTATTTTTCACAGGAGATTCAAGTTTCGACATAAGTACTGAAGCAGGAATAAATAATCGTTCGAGAATAAGATATAACAATCCTCTTGAAGAATAAATTAATTTCACTTTCATGTAATGTAAAGTAAAGAATAAGTTCTTAATATCTGATTGATTAATTGATTGAAGGAACACATTAATAATTCAAAATTAACATTACATGCTTCTGCAACGTAGATGTTTGGGTTTTACATCCTATACAAAACGTCTCAGTGTAAGAATGAGTGACCCTACGTATGACTTTAATATGAATCTAAAAGTTGTTTGTTAGTTACACAAACACTGTTTAAGACCGGAATTTACTAATTTGTTTTATAATTACAGCCTAATCCTCAAATTATGTGAGATAGAGGTTGTATTCACGTTGACTTTTCATGAAGGGCGATAAACCGGTCGCTCACTTTGTGCGGCAGCCCATCCGCGTAAGTGGCTAATCAACTTAAATGTTATGATGCAGAGCAGTTTCTCCCCTCTCTTACGCTTGTGTCCGTGATTTGCTTAATTTCTGAAGATTCTTGGAAGCCAAGGACACTTCCTCCGCAATCTGCGTAGGAGCGCGTCATTGAACCGCTGTCGGCCATTCCCTCAATATTTTCATAGAAGAAAAATGTTGTCGATAAAGTAGTATAGAAGGAAGTTATTGCTTAATTTTTTTCTGACCTCTCTGCGGGAACGGGAAATTTGTGCCACAGATATGGGATAATATCATTAAAAGGATTATTCCCAATCCGTAACTCCCAATTCATCTTTCATTTTTTTCTTTTTAAGCATTTTGCTTTGAACAGATGTTCCCAAAATATATTTTTCTCAATTTTTGAACTTCCCTCCAAAGAATCTTCCAATAAATAATTTTACTGTTTTTTATATGCAAAGCATGAATAATTACTCTTTCGAAATGACACATGATTCTTGAAGGTGAATTACCCTTAATACCGCTTGTACACTTTATACTTTAAACCCTATTGGGAAACTTTCAGTTTTGGCATGCAGAAGATAAATACAAATGAGAAGGGAATTTGTATATCATACGACATATACTCTAATGATTAAGTCACAATTACAATTATTCTAAAGAACTCAAAAAAATCAAAAGATACTTTAAAAGTATTCTCCACAAATGGAGAATTGGATTTACAAAGTTGTTCCTCATTACGAAGTGTTAAATACTCTAGTTTCAGGTCGTCTTGTTTGATTAAATGAGTCATACAAAAGATAGTTGTCGTAACATTTATTTACACATTTCTTGTAATTCCATAAGATCTTCAATGGACGTTCATGACGTAATAACTTTTCAAATTTTCTAGAAAAGGAATCTAACTATGAATCTCTATAATTTCTGAGGATTTCAAAAGATTATTGGGATCATTGAATATCCAATTACGAACCGCTTACATTTTTTTTAGTTTGGTGTATAACCTGTCCTTCAAAATACAGTATTACCGAGTTATTGTAGTTGGTGAATATTCACTTTTTCTTATTCTAATGTAAGTAACAATTTGAATTTTTAGAATGACACCTAGAATAAATATTTCCATTTAACTTCTTCCGCTTCTATCCTAAACGACAATTTGTGGTTCTTCTGGCTCTGTAAAAGCTTGAAATTTCTATTGTGACAAATCTTAACTAAAAAACACTTGCGTTACGACATTGTACAAAAAGTCCTGAAAGATGGTTGCTATAACATATGGTATAAGATAACGAAAAATTGAAAAGTTCAGAAGGAAATAACGTATAAATAGTAAAATAATAGAAAAATGTATTTATTTCGAGGATTATAGGGAAAAGCGAAGAATAGACGAGGGTGAATATTCAACTTGTGACAAGTATAACTGTAATAATTGACTTTAGAAAATGTGATATGAATCAAAACATTCTGCAACAACGGAAACTGAAAATATTGGACTTAAACGTAGGTGAATCCATTGAAAATAAACATTTAAAAGGATACATTCTATAATTCCACGTAGTATGAAATAAGCGAAATCGAATCTTTCACTTCTACATATCCTTCATTTTCCCATTTTCTTGTTCCTTCAGTTAGACAACAACAAAAATCAATCAAAAAGCTTAAACCCCAACGTTCTCATGAAATGTATTGTTCACCGTACGCCAAAAAATGTTCCCTCATTCTGTGTACATTAATTACCAGAATTATCGCAAATTCACGTTTTCTTACTGCTCCGCATATTCCGCAACGTCAAAGAGAGCAACGTGAAGTCGAAATGGACACTTGAGGAGCAGGAGGCTTTGGCAGCGGAATGGGGCTTCTGTGGCGGAGCGCTGGCTTTGTTTCCAGCGACCGCCCGCGGAATGGCGGCGCCTTTGAAGTGCTAATGCAGGCGAGCGAGAGCCACGCGTCCGGCGCGAAGATGCTGCCAATGGCCGCCTTCCAATTGCCACCGCTGCCCGCGACGAGGGACCAAGACGTTACACCCTTCACATTTTTCAGAATTAGTATAATAACAATACCAACAGCAACAATAATAAAATAATATTAATAACAATAATAATAATAATAATAATAATAATAATAATAATAATAATAATAAAACCACTTCATGAAAATGGACTAGACACGTTGCAGTTCAATAAAGATCAATCATTTTCGTAGCTTAAAAGGAGAATAAAGCCAGAATCGGAAGCAGTTGTAATACCTATCAATTCAAACTCATTCTCCAGAAAGTAACTCAATTAATAAAATCTTCAGAATTAGCAAGAAACGATGCTTCATTTTTGATTGTTTATATAAGCCTACGCTTTATTCGTTAAATATGCTTTTTACGAATATGAATAAAGTAAATTATGAATAAACATATATATTCTAAAAGTAACGTATTGAAATACAGTCATTGATAAAGTTTAATTTAATTTATAAATGTGGAAATTTTCCATAATTGAACCCCGTAATAATAATTTTTCGAAAACACCCTAGATAACCAACGCATGTTTTTTTAATATCGAGAGTTTTCTTTCAATGTTTTTCTGTATTATCTTTAAAATTTGTAATATTTTTAGTGCAAATTTAAAATAATAAATTTAAAAAATTCATTCTAAGCTCAAAATAAAAATAATCAAAGATTCTAACCTTCATAATTATCAGAATAACAATGAGCCTCACCCGAGCTGGATTTCAAACCGCAAAATTCGTACCTGGAGATCGTATCTTACAAATTTTAAAACTTTTAAATTCTTAATTGTCATTTTCATTACACTACGTTCTTTATTTAGTTATGTAGTATATTATCGAAATAATGAGTCGTGAAACATTATTGTATTTTGTACTATATAAACAGCAAATGTGCTTTGGAATTCAATATTACTCGCGCAAGTTTTCTTGATACACGAGCTGCCTAGTTCTCACTCAGCGCTGAATAGCACGGCACATTGAGACACTTAGGTTCGACTTAGAACAGCATGTACCAGTTTACAATACTGGCAACAACCACTTTGTACTTTCAAAACAATCGTAGCATTACTAGGGGCACGCGTTGGCGAGTTGAGTTCCTTTTCACAGTTGGTACGCCTTTTTAAGCCGTTACGTAGGTAGAACCCTCCTCCTCCCCCTCCCGTTGTGGAATATCCAGAAAACTTGCGCATATAGTACACTGAAATACCAACAAGTTATTATAATCCCAACAAGATGGAATATATTGTATAGAGTGGCTCAAGCGCCTCCATCCTTGCAGCAAAATGAAGCAATGTTATTTTTAGTCAAAGTAGCTCCCTATGAAGAATCAGAGTATTCTAGTGTTCCGTTTGGCGCTGGGTAAGGCAGGGTGGGTACGGGCAGCGATGCGCACGTAATATAAATTTTCTTACTCTGAGTTTCACGACCAAAATCCAATCATTTAAAACGAAATCACAGTATGCAAGGAGAACGAATTGAAAAACTTTAAAAGCACTTTCCTTCCTGTATAGGTTATTGTCATAAGAATGGAAGCTGTTGAAATGCTATTATAGTTAGCATACCGGCTGAAAGTGAATGTTATTACAATAAGAAACAAACAAACAGATCACAAATAAGGTGGAAAACTTGAAAAATGGTATATTAGTGTTTTGATGCCTTCTATTTTTACAGTTACATGCCGAACATACTGAAGGGATTGTGAATATTATTATTCTAACCACTAGTATAATTTTAATACAGATGAACAATATAGAAAGACAACAATATAGAAATAAGGTCAGATACAAACAACACGTCGATTCAGTACAACAGTTCTACACCTCACCATCAGACACCTCTCATGTTTTGGCTGCAAAAACATGGCTGCCCCTAGCTCGGCGAGCGTCTACCAAGAACGCTGTTACCATTGGGCCAGCCACTTTACGTAGTATATTCTAGCTCGTAAAACGCCAATTTTTTCCTCTCTTTGCTCCAAAAAGCGTGCATTCAAAAATATCTTATCAATATATATATATATATATATATATATATATATATATATATATATATAATTTTGGTAATACGTTTTTAAAAAAGTTTACAGTATGTCAATCGTAGGTTTCGTAAAAAGTTTGGGAGACGGCATAATAATAGTAATTATTGCTTTCAGAGGAAAAGTTTCACTCTCATATCACACCTACACATCATAGAAAATAAAAATAAAAACGACAATAATAATCTACAATGGTGAATATATTTTACTGACGAGAATGCAGGAAATTTGTTCTAAATGTTCCAAAAAATTGTGATATTTTGGCTAGTCACAAGACAAGATACGGTTGCATTGCAACCACGAAACGTCCTTCATTGAAAGTTTGGTTTAACTGTTTTTTTCGCCTATTTTCTGTCAAGAAATCTCGATTCCATGTACTTTTTAATTATTGTTAAGCTTGACAGTTGTAATAGAAAGAGGAGCAGGGGTCTTTGGCAGCGGCATTACATTATTTTGAATAGTTAAGTTTTCAAGTATTCTAGAAATCTTAACTATTCAAAATACAAATGTAGTTTTAATGTTATCTAAATATAAAACACAAATTATGTAATTTGTTTGAAGCAGGGTTTTACAACATAGCGAAAATAATTACAGAAAGTATTTTTATCTTCAAGTTTGTATCAGAGAACATTTAGTTTAAATACTAGGTATGGTAATTATGCTCCATATTTATTCTCATAATTTAAAGTGTACTGAAGTATTCCATTCTTTGAAAAGTCAAATCTACAATAATAAGTCTGATATAGATCTGACGGTAAGTGAAGTAAAGTGAAATTATTTCTCATCCCCAAACAGTAATATCAACATTACTTGGTAAATCATGGGCCCACAAACGAAGCTTCTGGTAACAGAGCGTGGACGGTGTAGCATCGTGAGAAAGAAATACTACTCGTCAATCACACGGCCTCGGCTCGAAAATGTTGTAAACCCTCGACTGTTCCAAAATGTAATGATGTGATGAACTTCATTTTTCACTCTTAGAAATACGTAACACTTTCGCGACACTAACATCAAATATATCAACAAAGAGCTTGTACTTCTTCTACTGTTAGTCAACAATAGTACAAAAACTTGGCATTGAATTTACTAACTGCCTATCGGTAGAGCTGCATGATTAGCACAGAGATATCTCAGCGGTACCGAGATCCGTGAACTAAATACCTCAGAAACATTGCACTGAATTTATATAATATTGAGAAAAATGCATTAGTAGCACTCTGCTGCGCAAACAAACGCATTACATTAAATGTATTCTGATAAGCAGACAGCAAACCCTATTTTCTCACCGTCTGATTGACGACCTTAAAAATAAATTTTCTTCCTCAACAATAATGTAATGAATCTTTGATCTTAACATGCTCCTTTCACAATTAGACTTCACGTTTTGCACTATGGCCAATGTAGCTAAAAACACACCTTCCAAAAGAGAATATTCCACTGCAAAAAAGAAAAGTCTTATTACAATGTCTTACTAAATGTAAAAATATGTTTCCCTGTTATCTCTGTCTGTAAGGTGACAATATTTTTTTACTTTTGTTCCAATTCTTGACGTGTCCACACCATAAAATATGAACTCTTTTGCACGGATATATTCGGGTTTTTAGCCAACACAATAATTCATATAACCGTTACTTTCCCGTGTTCCGACTCCCCTTTCACCAGAATGCAAACACTTCCTGACATAAACAATCAAGTAATTACACACATTCACCCCCACCGACATCAACGTAAAATCGACCAGCGGGACTCACGCGATGGGTCATGAACACCGGCCTCCTACGCGGAGAGCCACGGCTTAACGGGACGGCCGGCGACTTGGCACGGCATCGTGCAGACCGGTGCGGTATTCCCTTACAGCCCGTGCCTCCATTTTGGGCAGGCTGATCCGACCGCCCGAAATTTGCGAGCTGCCCATCGGCGCCCTTGTTTCCTACACGCGCAACCCGTCCGCCCGTTACCCAGCCGCGTGCTGTTATGGCGGACGGAGTCCATTACGAGCCCCGTTGAATTAATTCGTGGCGAAGTAGGTCGAAATAGCGTGTCGCACGCCTCTGGTTGCGAGAATGGGACCTGACACGTTTGGGTCAGCAGTTTCCATCAGAGTCGGTGGAATCGCCGTGATTCATTTGGAACAGTACTACTCTGTTTTCGATTGTTGGAAAGATAATGAAATAAGGTGAGTATTCTAATCAGGTTTCTTCATTAAATCCAAGAAAAGATTTATAGATCGCTAAAGTTATCAATTTGTCTTGTCATTTGTTTTGAGATTGTTTGAAAGTCATTCACATAATTGTACCCAAGACAAGAAAACATATCAAACCAAATACAAAACGACAGTACTTTGTAATTCGGTTAGAATGTGTGTGAAAAAATAATTAAAATGACTGAAAAATATGGAACATGAAATTTTATATCATGAATTTTTACTGACAGTTAAATTTGTTAATCAAAATATCATTCTTGAACTTGCTTTTATGGATAGTCTGATATAGGGTGGATGTATTTTACCACCTATAATTTTATGTCTTGAACTAGTTTTGAAATGATTTAGTTGATTGTGTACAGATATAGGCTGGATAAGGTTATGCATCTAATCCTGGGGGAGCAACGAGACCAAGACGATGCAGAAGATGTAGAAAGTTCTTGGCAGAACAGAATGCTTGTTAAAATTAAGAACGATGAGTTTTAATTTGTTTAAATCGACACATAGTTATTTTTTCCACAGGAAGACTAAATTCCATATCACATTGAAATGCTCCTAATTTTCCTACCTGGAACACTATCTTGTATGTTGTTAGTCTCTCGCTCTTTAGAGGCTTCTTAGTAAGAAGAAAATATTATGTAATCGTGCGCCGAAAAACGGTGAATGTTTGGCAGAAAAACTCTTTTTGCTGGGCCCTGGTTCCCGGATAAAATGTGTTGCTAAGTATAGAAAAAGATCCTCTAACACATTGTGTAGCAAGAATCCATGTTTTGCGGGACCTTGATACCGGAAAATCGATTGACGGCTAAACGTGTGACTCGACAATGCTAAGGCTTAAACCGTTTAGCTGATTTTCTTCAAAACTATTATTCCTCAATCGAATTGAATGAATTGTAGGCTTTGGGAGTTTTAAATGGAAAGTTTGAGTTTTGAGGGATATTTTTCATGAAGTAGGCATTTACGCTTTTATGCCTCTGCCCGAGTTGGTCTCGTGCGGCGCTTCTGTGGTGTAGTGGGATGAGCGTCGCTAAGTTATCTCTGAGGATTTGAGTTTGGGTGTCGGTGCGATAAAAAAATGCTGACTGAAAACACTTTCGCAGGTTTATGCAGCAGTATAGTACAGAGGAACATTTAGAAATAATGCGAGAAAGAACGTGCTTCTGTAGTACGACTAGTTTACCTTCGGAATCGTGCTCTAGGAAAGCCCTGAGTTGGAGGTAGCCGTTCGCTGAAACAATTAAGCAGCGCTGCCTCTCGCGCATAGCACGGCCGTCCGTCGGGTCGCGAGCGGCGCGGTCGCGTCTAACCACCCACAGCCACGCCGGGAACTCTGCGGCCCGCCGCTTTGCGCTCCTCGCCCGCAACGCTGCTGACCGGACTAAGACCTGATACGCCGCCATTGTATGGAAATACATTCCGCCGGCAACAGCTCGCGGGATGTGTCGAGGAGACTGCTTACTCCACGAGATATCCCTGCTAGGAAATGTTTATCGATGTAGGGAACACTGGATGGGTGTTTATTCGTTGGCTCGCCGCCAGTCGGTAAGCTTCTTGTTGGAAGACTAAACAACTTTGTGGAATGAGTACAATCTCTTAGGTTGCTGGGGTTGTTAGGGCCGAGCTCGTACAATGCCAGACGTGAAGGGTACACATACCCGACTGATTTATTTTTCTACTTTTTTTTTTGAAATACTTAGTATTAAAATATTACTAGATGAAGCTTGGGGTAATAACAAAAAATGTTAACTACAATGTCCAATATTATGTTGTATAATTTTGAGACTAGTTGTTAAATATTATCTAAGGCGTAAAATAGATATTTTCGCCCCGAGGGTGACTTCCAAACCCGAGGGCCTCTTGTCCAACGATATAAAAGTTGCCTGAGAGGCAAAAAATAAAAAATAAGTAATAAAGAAGAAGCTGAATAGTTTCTTAGTTCGTTGCTGAACCAAACGAAAGATTGTTGAAACACATTTAAATTTCTCTTACATCAAAAGTAAGAAAACTCATTGTAACCGTTGGTCACAATGTTCATATGTCAATATTAAGTTAGAGGAACAAAACAGAGTGTGTTTTAATTACTATTGCGTAGACTTGGACAGATTCTTCATACAAAATAAAGACAATTTTAAAATTACTTCCGAAATTCGCGGAAAGTCGCGGACTTTGTATCTTGATTTACAGTGATTCATAATGTTTATATTAAATATTTTCATCTCACATTTGACCGCTGCTAAGGTAACATATAACGAACAGACATTATGAGATTTCATGAAGACATTTAGCATAGAGAAAACTAATAATTTAGTTGAGTAACAAAAACTGACCTGAATAACCGTCTATGAACTTTTGACAAACAATTATCAAGTCTCAGTCAGATATTGCTTCACAAAAGATGTAAAAATTTGTTCTTAAATTTTTTAACTTTATGACGCGTGCCCACAAATTATAGCATTTAAATGTGAAGTTGTTTTTTCGCGCCAACGACCCAGATATTTATTAAGAACATAATCTGTTTTACTGTCGTTTAAATGCTCAGGTTGTATTTGAGATTCACATAGTTCGTGATTGAGAAAAAGGCAACTGAATATGTCAGTCAGAGAGGCAGTAATGTGCCAAACTTTTGAGATTTTATGTTCTGTATACTACAATCAAAACTAAGCAACTCTCTTCCCATTCAATTTTACATGTCTCCACTGTCATCAGATGGTGGGATAACAAAATGAATGACACAAAACAACTGAATGATTTTCTACCGCTGATGACGCACCACTGATTTACATGTACCGTCAAAAGGGGCCACTTTCTAAAGTTTTCCGTCCATATGAAAATGAATATGTAATCAATTGTAATGATAATATTGCAGTAGATTCTCTTAAGTATTTTACACATCAGGCATCGAGCCCGAACGAACTGCTAGCTCGCCTGGAAAGCCCGGCGCTCCTATGTGCACGAGAAACTTTCCATCACTTCCCTCACATTTACCCTCCAAATCAAGGAATGGGGGAACACGTGCAAGTTAAAGCGGTGCGAGGCCTGGGTTATTGGCTACATACGAAAAATGGATTTTTGGTGGTGTGTCAAACAAACTAGATTTGATTTTTTTTTACTCAATATTGCATTTCATGTCGATTACTTTTACTTTCTCGTATACGTATGTATATGCGGAGTAATATACATAGCTTAGGGAAAGTTATGTAATGCCGCGGAAAATCAATTTCCAGATTTCAGCAGAAATACACGTTTTCGGGTCCCCAGATACCGGAAAAGTGTTGTATTTTATCAAAACGCCCGTCCGTCAGTCCGTCTGTACGTTCGGTGTCTGTGAACACTACTAGCGCCTAAACTTTGCTTAGAAATCCAAATTGAAGAAACCTCTGTCCATCTGGCTCGAGGCAAAACTTTGAGATTTTGAAAAACATACTTCAAAATTTGGGGTGCTATACATGAAGCTATCCACACTCAATTCTCACTCAATTGCTGACAACAATATTCTGAGTTATTTTTTTAGCAAGGAACCTCGGAATTTATTTTTCCAATCATCGAGTTTCTTTCGGCATAAAACTTTTATTGAAGAGAATAAAGCAATGTCAATAAGCTGAGCTAGAACTGTTTGTAGATGGGGAACAGAAGAATAAATCTAATGCTATTCTCGAAGTTCATATCCGATTTTCGCTAGGGAGATGACTCGTTAGATTGTCTAATATTATTCTCTTCCTCAAAAAATAGCATTTCCGAGGCTTGGCGAATGTAAAGTTTAAACCTGTTTAAATTGTTGCAGAGCATTTTGAAGATATGTCGGGTTATAATGTAGTAATTCTCGCCCGTTTACGTTTTCTTCTTCATTTTCGCCACGGTTGAAGTTACTTGGCAAATGTACCATCCTGAATTTAATACGACCTCAGGCAAATACTAATTGTTAAATTTTTTTTTTCTTACCTTCTATAAGAGATACTCATCCGGTAGCACAATTAGAGGAAACTAAATTTTAACATCTAAAACTTCTCGCTAGCTTTGATTTCACTCCTCTAACTTATGACCCAAAGTACTGAACTGACATTCAACAATCAACTGACATTCCGTGGTGCGCGAAAATATTCTTGACACATTTGAATAGCTAGAGACGTCTATAAGGTAAAGCACTGTTATCTCGAAATTAGTTAAATCACCGGATCCTAAACGGTAGGACAATTACACAGCACGCCGATGAAACGACCTTAGTCATTCCGGTTGATGTTAACTTTAAAGCTTCAGACAAAAAATCAAAATTGTGGATTATGACACACACTTGAATTGTTTATTTTGCATTCACAAACAAGTACGTACTCATTTAATTTTCCTATTGAACTTGTTATACGAACTGTATTCAAAACTGCGATCACTTAGCTCTTCATGTTCTCGTAATAGCCACTTCAATAATACGTTTCACTTTCGGTTGCTTACGAGAAAATTGATAATGTTACATTATTGTGTAGAAATCAAACGACGTTATTAGCAGAGAACATGCTAGTGATTTATTTGTGTAACGTTAATAACCCAATTGACAAGAATTGCCTAATAACTTTTGAAAAATCATAATCAAGTCACTTCGACCAAGTATTGACACAAGAGTGACTATAAAAAGCGTCCTTGAAATGATTGACCAGGCAACGTTACCCGGTAATAAGAGCTATTGAGTTTTCAAGTTACTGTTCATTACGAGTGTTCTCACTCACTCACACGAGAATCATAATGCCGCAGTTATACGCATATATATATATATATATATATATATATATATATATATATATATATATATATATATATTGAATACCGGAATATAAACGAATTTGAGTCTGTAAACAATAACCGTACACGAAATATACATTTCACTATTTATCCGATGTCCAGACATTACAATTATTAATGGCCTGGATAACAAGAATCACTTATTAATTTATCAAAACAAAATTCAAGACTTCTCTGAACGGTATTGCTACATACATATAGAAATCGTCCTTGAAATGTTTGAACCCGACGACGTGGCCGACTAAGAAGGTCGTTGAGATTTGAAGGCTCCAAAATTCGGCAAGTGGCTGAGCTGGTTACGGACGCAAACAGATTACGGCTGGCGGCCGGCGGCGGCCGGGCGGTGTGGCGCTCACGCCCCGGAGCGCCCTCTGGCTACACGCGGTCGTTCCACTCGGGCACACGTGGCTCGACCTCCGGCTCGGAATACGTTGCCAGAGAGGCTTCTAGGCATCCCGTCATTATCTAAGAGGGTTAATTATTTTACTGCTTTGTCCAGGTTTCTAAGGCATTGAGAAATCCTTTCGGCGCGCTTTTTTTACAACTGACGTAAAATATCATTACCCGTATGAAGGCTGCACGACTTCGAATTACTCGGGGTTATCTCCATGCGAATGCTGGGACTGGCCAACGGGTGGCGATTCACCAAGTTTGCGTGCGAAAGTTGGGGACTGCTGTTAATTGGCGTGCATAGGACCACGCGAACTCGGGGTGAATCGTACTTGTATAGAGACAAAAGTCTGCAATGTTGATGCCACACCAGTAGGTAGTAAGAAGTAACTAAAATGCAAAGAGCTTTTTAACTTGAGTTAAATGAAACGCTATTATCCTGGACGACAATGTTCGGAATGATGTTTTGAAACTTATGTATTGTCTGTGCATTTTCAGCAATATAAGTGGTACGAATTAACGCTAAAGAAGCCCATTTTTTGTCGGGATGTCTAATTAGGCACGGCAGGATAATAAGCTCATTTCCAACTACGTAATGACCTTGTCCTTTTTATCACGTTTGTAACAGATTGGAAGCATGTATCATATTAATGATTTCCACAAAGTCTTAATGTGATGTAGTGTAATGATATAAACGCTGTCGTAGGCTTGGTACGATACAAGTGTAAGTCATATTAGACAGCTAAAGGCAGTCAAAACTTATAGAACGGTTTAAAATATATGATATGTTGAATACTTTTTAACAGTTGATAAGCTTTAACGCTTTACGCTGAATTCAATATTTCCCCTTCTCTCGCAATTATACGTCTACCTCGCACATTATGCTATAGAACAGTAATGTTAGCATTAACAAATCAAATTTAAAAGCTTGTGTAATCTTTATATTTCACAGAGAAGAAATAGTAACTCTCCGTACGGTTAAGACGAACTTGACCACGTAAAAAATATGTATTTCTTCTTCCTTTTTTTGTTTGTTTTGTTTTTGTAAAAATTGCACAAAAGCAGTTCCTTTCTCCTTCGAAATTCGAAACACAATTTAAGATGCAGCATTAATAGATATAAGATCCCAAAACAACAATTACGACTTAAAGATTTGCAAATTGGTTTCCTAAATATAGTCAATTGATGTCATCTTTTTCGTGAAGAGACGAGCACCCACCCAGAGGAAACCTCGAAATAAAACACATGGAACAATCTACAACTTGGTTCTTAAAACTTACACTGATGTTGGGTCTTAAAACTGTAAATCAATGCAATGAACGATCTGGGAAACTTGAAGCATCTGTGCTTTTAGAGACATTAAGGAAAAAGGCAGTAAATTTCAGGAACACGGAACTCTTTCGCGTTATCGACGCTCTGAGTGAATTTATAGAGTCGGGCACTTAGCGTATCCTCTAAATTACGAAAAACGTTTTAATGTCTCTGTCGTTGCCAAGAAGGTGCTACATCGTTGCATATTGTACCAATAGGAAATTTGTGTATCGCTAAAGAAACATTGTAAAAACAGTGTGTAAGAAATACGAAAATGTTTTATAATTTTATTAGAAAATCAAATAATTCTTTTGATGCATTATTGTATTAAAGTATAGTTAATAGTATTGCTAATGGCAATGAGAAATTTTATCGTATTCATTAAATACAAGTATTATAGTGATGTTTACATTCAGAAAGCAAACATTAAATCTTTCATAAAAAAATAGAAAAAAAATATCATCGAATGTCAATGAAAAGTTAATTACTTCGTATTACAATAATATATTGAGCAAAATATGTAAGAGGTCTCATATTTATTGAAGTAAGCTTTTAAATAAACTTTAATTTACAAAGAAAAATAGCAAAAATGTCGAGCTCGCGTCCGGGACATCTGCTCTGCGAAGCAGATTCTTAGAGAAGTAACATTTTTTAATATTAAGTTTCTAAAGCATTGACACTTAAACTCACTATAACTTGACAAATGCCTCGCTTGCTAGGAAGTTCACAATGTGACCACCGCCTTAATTCGAGTTTATTGCGACTTCATTAATTCCGGGTCTCTATCGTCGGACACGTAATGTTTATTAGTTGGCGTGCGCAAAAGGAAGAAAAAAAGAGCGTCGCGGGGAAATGGATTACACGTCGGCCGGCGAAACGCGCGTTCCGGGCGTCACGTGGGCGGAGCCGCGACCAATGGGGGAGGGCGGCGGGTCGTTGCGGGCGGCGCGGACATGGAACGACACTTTGCGCGGCGCGCGGTCGCCGAGGGGGTGGGGGAAGGGGGAGGGGCCGGGAACGCCGGACGAATGCAGCCAGCGCTTGGGCACGCACGGCAGCGGCGGACGGCGCGGGGGCGCGGCGTCGCTCGTGAGAACCAGGCAACAGATACATTGCTGGGTATGTACTGGCATGACAAGGATGTAGAAGAGCTGAAAGCAAAGATCGGAAGGAGATGGATGTAGAGGAGAAAAATGAAGTTCCGAACAATAAGGGGGGAAGGGAATAGGGGATGAGAAGGGAAAGGGGGATGGGGAAAAGGAAGAGGATAAGAGAATTGATAAAAGAAAGGAGGGAGTGGAGGAATAGAAGGAAGATATGGAGGAGAACGAAGAGATGAAGGGCAAGAAAGAATGACAGGAAAGACGGGATGAAGGAGGGGATAGGAGAGGAGAAAGAGGATAAGAGACGTATAAAAGAGGAGAAGAAGAATCGAGTTGGAGAAGGAGGATGGACAGAAGAGAAGGTGAGGGATGGAAACGAAAATAAAACAAAGGAAGGGCGAAGGAAGAGCCCTAGAAGGGAAATAGGGGAAGAAGAAGAAGAAGAAGAAGAAGAAGAAGAAGATAAAAGTAATTAATAATTGAGGAGGAGAATCCATTAAAGAATTGAATAAAGGAGAATCTAATACAGTAAACTCACAACTGTCAGACATGATGAAGTGCTTTGACAAGAAGAAATAAGCAATAGCAATAAAGAATGGGGAAACCTAGAAATAAATAGTAATGTAAATATGGCAATGAATGTGAGGAACGTGATAGTCACAAAATAAAATAGACAAGAGAAGCAATTGATAAGGCGGTGGCGAAAAGGGGCTGCATCTAATGAAACTACATGTCGAGAATACAAGAATAGTAAGTTGATTGTTGGCCAAGAAGGAATAGCAATAAGCCACCGACTGGCGAATTCATTTAGAGAGGGAGTGCAATGGCAGTAGCGAACATTTTTCTCTACCACACTTCTTCCTTTCCCTTTCTTTCCAACTTCTCCCCTCCCCCCCAGGCAACCGACTGGAGACGGATCCGATGGAGTACAGGAGTGCCAGGGGAGGCGTCTGGCCACCAGAGAGCAGCTCGGAGCTTTGCGAGAAGAAACGCAGGCGCGGAAAGCGACTGGGAAGGCTCTTATCGCCTGGCTAATGGCCCTAATAGGGCTCGATATGCGACGCTGGACACGCGGCCCTCGGAACGCCGCCTGCGCGCCAGGCTCAGCCCGATCCCCCGCCTCCCCCCCCCCGCCCGCTCCAGGCAGGCGGAGCGTGGGGTAAAAGGACTGTTGAGCGTTGTCGCGCGTGTAGGCAGCGAAGTCAAACATGCGGCGCGACAGATACACCTAGGTCAGCTTACAGCAAACCAACACAAAGAATGCAAATTAGATTTCTGGTTTTGGTTGAGAAGAGAGAGAGAGAGAGAGAGAGAGAGAGAGAGAGAGAGAGACAGACAGACAGAGAGACAGACAGAGAGAGAATGAGAGAAATGACGAAAATGCCAGGTCGTTTTAGCACAAAATAAAATTAAGTATCAAAAAGAACAGAAATAGTATTATGCTACGTCCAGACACAAGAGTGAAAATGAAACAAAATAGACCGATGATGAAAGAAAGAATAAGAGACGTAAAAGAGGAAAGTACGAAGGACTAAGAGAAAAATTCCTAATTATGTTGGTAAATAACTCTATAAAGAATTCTGATAATATCTGTGATGAATCACCACACAGGCGAAATAAAATTAGATATTTGCGAGAGTTACATTTTGAAAAATTTACGAAACTCATTACTTTTCATAACCATTCCCTTTAAAACTGAATAGAAAATAGTTTGAATTATGTTTGAATTATGTAAGCTTGAAAAATAATCACGAATAATTCTGCATGTAAGTAGCTTTACACACCTAGTATGTTAGTTCCTATACTTCCTGTTTCAGTTATTTTAATCAAATTCAATGTCAAACAATTATTCGCCTCAACCTGCCTCATATTCTGGTTTTTAGAACAAGATAATTACGTTCCCCGCCATGTTTGGGCTGAAGAGATGACGCGGATGCATTCTTGCAAGCTCTTACGGACTATTCGTCATAGTAGTAGCCCGTTCTGCAGGTCACACTAATAGCTGCTATTAGGCATGACGCACTCAATCCTGACACTGGCTATCAAACAGCGCAAGTCGATACATCAAGTGTATCTTCCACATTTCCATGTACTGCCAGGATCAATAAAGACATCACCAAACTTCACATCGACAGCTATTACGTTTGTAAATTACATTGCCTTGGGACTTACCAAGATTTACGATCGAAATTCCATATGCACCGAATTACATCTCTCGAGTCTTTGGTAACAATAGAACGAGTAAAAAATCATGTTTTTTCGAATTACTGACCGATGCTGACTTTTGAATTACTCAGCAATACTATCTGATATTTGCGATACTACCTGCAAATTAAAAAACTAAGAATAAACATGAAGTAAAATTAGTCATTTAAAACAATGTTTAAAAAGTAGAGAATTACAAAAGAAATAACCTGCAAACATACGTTAAATTTAATTCACAAAAGTAGGTAGCTCTGTAGATCAAATATAACTACACAAATTATGTAAAATATTTCAAAACAAATGTCGCAATTAAAGTATATGTGCAAGAAGTAGAAATGCGTATTGCCGTAATATATAACTCATCTTTAACAATTCAGTATATTTTTACGCACTTTCGAATATCCTAGAAGTCCTATCATATCTAGTGTAAGCGGTTCAACGAAGCAACGCATATAAATAATCAAGTGATTAAATGAATAATAAGAGGAAATCGAACCATCGAAATTGAAACACTTTCCTAGTACTAGAACATTAAACCGTAATATCCCTTAGAGAATTTTTTTCATTTTCAGAAAATCTAAAATCAATTAAAAAGAGAATACAATAGAAGGACTTAGGGCAGTAACAAGATAAGTTACACTAGAGAGAACGGCTTAGACACTTAGAAAATCAACTGATGTCACTGCAGTGCCTGTGATAAGGAGGTCATAGGGTTCGAATCCCGTCAGCCGCAGCGTTTCCAACAATAGCTAGACAGATATATCAAATTCAGTTGCACTCTGGAGGAGAATTCTAGCGGTTGGCTGATCTGATTAGTATTTTTGTGGTTTTTCAGAACAACCGTAGGCGAATGTTGGAGTAGTACCCTAACAAACGGTCTACGGACCGGGCGCGATCTTTCCTTCCTATTCCTTCTCCCATCCTCTTCACTTACTTACACACACTTACATACACTATCACACATACCGGGAGATCAGTCGGGAGCTTAGAGCTTGTTCTGGATGGGGCGGTGCCCCGCAGGTGAGATATACGTGGTTGGGGAAAACCCCACGAGCCAACGTGAAGATTGGCGCCGGATTCAACGGAGGAAAATAATTTCAACCATTCTAAGAAAACACATGAACTTCATTTACGGGACTAATGACCTTCGCAGATAACAATCCCGGAATCATCCACCACAAGCTACCTGCTTTTCGTAAATATTAATGCCTCGGTTATCATGAAAGTTGAAGCCTTGTTTATATTTATGAAAGACGGAATAGTAACGAATAGAAATACACTACGAATGTTAGTACATCTCTATCAAAACTGAGATGTATTAACATTTACGGCAGGTGCTTCGCTCTGACTCTTGTCGCTTGTCTTGTTACTGACTCCGTGTCCTTCAATTATTTTCAAGAAGGGGTTGAGAAATTATCAGATAATGTGATTGACCGACCTGCAACAGTAAATTATATTTTAAAGAAAATTTTGTGCTATTGATTACATATAATTTCTTACAAGATGTTATTTCCACAACATTTAGCTCTCTATACAGCTGTCAAATTGGTTTTATTGTCATAGAATAATATAGATATTTAAATACTTTTACAAATAAATAAGTTTTCTCGCAAGAAAATTAACTACACCCCTATAATTTTCGTATTCGGTATGCATATTAAGTTGAATGGAAGAGAGACGGTCCATCGATCTTTCTGATGTATGAAAAAGAGCGAGAAGCACAAAAAAAATGAAGAAAAAAGATCAGAATGAAAGTGAAATTATGAGCATGCACTGAATTAAAACAATAATTGCCAACAAAATCGATAGATAATTTTCAGAAAAAAATATAATTTTTGTTATAAAGATCAAACTGTTGAGCAAAATTGTGAAAACATTTTTAAAGGCAATCTCATTCAATGGAGAAGTAATGTCTTGTGATGTAGAAAACATTAAACCAAAGGAGAAAAATATGTCGATTAAAAAAAAATACTATACGCAAAAAGTAAAATAAGAAAAAGTTTAACAAAGAAAAAATGTTCACATTTACTAGAGAATTCACGTATAGTGAGCATGAAATTAAAATGAAATGAAAGGAATAGCATTAAAGAGGAAAAGTAATAGTGATAGTACATGGGAGTTAACATTAAAACTAAATAACATGAGTATAAACATAAAAATACAAACTAAAAAACACAAAACTATAAGAAATACAAAAGAAGAAAAATATGAAATTTATTTGACATCTTAATTTTTATTTCCAAGATCAACCGGCTGCGGTCGATCAGAAGTAACAGATTTGCATCATTGACTGGTAGGTACTTTTAGTTCGGACTGTGGCCAATTTGCCACGTAGCTACATAGAAGGGCCGAAACCAGCCCCTTCTGTATAATAATTTTAACGGCTCGCTGCTCTGATCGATAGCTTTCCGTGGTTTCTGCACATCATATGCGAATCCTGTGCAGAACCCTACAAAAACGGTCCGAGGACTGCGCGCAATATTTATTTCATCCTTGTTTCCTTCTTTAAACACACACTCACCCTCGCGTACATCACAGACAGAGAGATCGCTCGGGAGCTTTGAGCTTGTCCCGGCTGGGGCGATGCCCCGCTGGAGGAGATATCTGGTGGGGAAAACTCCGAAAGCTGACTTGTACGACGACACTAGATCTTACGATCCAGCGGGGGAAGGAACCCCACTTCACGGAATACGATTTGCACTACACTTGACCTTAATAGTTCACAGGTGCAGGATCGAAAATTACATAAGATCTCTCTCAGATCAAAGAAAATATTTGAAGAACGTATTTAAAAAAATGCAACTAAGCGCGCGATCTACACACTATGACACCCATCAAAAGGCGTTGCCCTCACGGTAGTGGCAATTCAAGGTTGTTCATGAGCAGTGGAGCGTTGCGCAGGCCTTCCAAGAACGCGGCAATCACTTCGCGTCTGTCGTGTGATTAACTATGATCGCCAAGAGGTCCGCTTCTTGGCATCGGCAGCGGCGGCGTCAATAGACTTGCTGAGAGTAGTGGTATTCAAGGTTCGCAAATGTAAAATCATTGCCCACCTCTCGAAAGCCATATTCGATGTAGATAATTAAAGTACGAGACATAATAACTAGTTTGTAGTTAAGTTAACCTGATAGCGAGTTGTTGAGTTGATGGATTTCGGAGTATTAACGTTCCTGAATTTTAGATAGTTTAGAAGAGAGTCGTGGGCATTATGTCGAGTGGTGTACACACTTTTTAGTTATATTTGTGTGGGTTTATAAACATTTCTTTATTTGTTCAGCATAATGTAAAGTATTTTATCATTGGCTTGTGAAAAATGATCTTAATACCTTCTATCAAATCGGAATCGTAATTTCCATATATTAACTTCGTTTTTACAACTCATTATCAATATTTAAATAAAAGAAGTTAGAAGTCTAAATGTAAAGGCGAAGAGATTAAACGCGTAGTAAGTTGTGTAAAGTAGTCCAATGGCCTTCGTACTATTAAGTGCTGCATTTGGAGAAAACGATTTCTAAATTTCCTCAAAGGCATTACGTATTAGCAGTGACAGCTTGTGCTTAGATTGTACGGTTGCACAACCGCTATATAATTTAAAATGATCATATAATTTCGTAGTTATATACATTCTACTTTTAATGACATTCAATATTTAAAATATTGTAGCAATACGTTCGTATTGATGTATATGAAATCATTTTCAAACCAAAGAGCTTCAAACTGGCGCTCTCTCCGTTTCCTAGTAATTCCCAGGCATTACACCATGCTCTTTGCCCTATTACTGGGTTTACTACATTTGGCTCTTTGGCCCTTCGCTTAATCATGGGGAACATGCGGATTTTGGTGGCGCAACCAAATGGGTTGGGAGCCTGAGCATTGTCGAGCGCTGCGCGGCGTCTGAGGAACTCTGAGGGAAATATCAATATTCTGTTTACGTCTGACTCCTGCAACTTATCTCGTTTGTTATTGAAAGTACACAAGTTCAGTCAATTACTGACGGCATTTGAAGTATTATTTATGATGTTTTCATTTAAATTAGATTTATTGATTCAAAATGTACCCTTGAGATCTTTGTGTAAAGCTGGCCGTTCTGGAACAAAGTCCCCGTCTGTCTCTCACGGTGGATGCATATTTCCGCATGTTACAGTAGCCTGCAGTTACAGTGGGAGAGCGCTGGTGGGAATACAAGCATGCGTGTGGAAGAATCTTTGTTACAAAATACACCAGGTTAGTGAACGTTTCGAAAT
Source organism: Gryllus bimaculatus (assembly GCA_017312745.1). Classification (NCBI taxonomy): domain Eukaryota; kingdom Metazoa; phylum Arthropoda; class Insecta; order Orthoptera; family Gryllidae; genus Gryllus; species Gryllus bimaculatus. The sequence goes on from BOPP01000017.1 coordinate 317,390, forward strand.
AAAATAATTTTATTTGTGTGAAACGTGTCGAAGCAATAGTGCTTGTTACAATGTGCTGGAGTCGAACTTCAGTGACCCGTGGTAAAGCCAAAAGCACATGCGCGAAAGGTGTATATAGCTGACATGGACACTACGCATAAAATTATGTAAGTGATTTTCAATATAGACTTTTATGTAACTTACTTTTGATTAATTTACTTGAATTGCTTACATTTTATTATATATTCTAATTTTGAATTTTGGAAATTACAGTTCTGTCATTCGTCGTCAACCTCCAGTTTGTTGGGGCACAAGTCACCACTGCTTTTTGGTTACATAACTAATCGTACATTTAGATAATATATTAAAAATTATTTATACAATTTAGTGCTAAAGATGTTTCTTCATTTTTACCAAAATACAGCTAAGGTTTAGTAAGGATAAGATAGTTTCCTTGCATTGTAAACAATTACATTAACGAAGTTCGTAATAATCATTTTTATACGTGAAACATTATAAAACAGTAATAAAAGTATCATATTTTCATTTTAATTATTGTAAAACGCAAAAGCTCATTTTTTAATAACTCTAGAATAATTAACAAAAATTCATTAAAATTGTAGCGGAATGTTTCATCTAATCATAAAATATTTAGTAGTTAGATATTATAACAAATCAAATCGAATAGAACACTCTTTTTGTTGCTTTTTACTGCAAAAACCTGTGCCAACTTCTTTTTTCACAGAACCCTTCCATTGTGTTGAATAGTTTTCGACTAGCGGACATGGACACGACACCTACACGCGAAATGAGGCAGCCGTCATACAAACAGGGCGAAACACATAGCCCCGATTTCGCCACCACCGAGCTAACACTGATAGCGATACCCTGGTGAGGCGTGTGAGGAGTGTGAGCGATCGCGATAGCTGCGTCGGGCTGCGGGCGGCGCGGCCGGCGATGGGCGCGCCATCCATCCATCGGCGCGCGGCGGTGAGCCACCGGCAGCCGCCCATCCCGGTCGTCTCATGAATATTGAACCGAAAAACCTGACGCACTGGACGCGGCGACCGCCTCGCGGCCTTTTTCTGGGAACGCCCGCTGCCGCAGACGCCCCACCGGCCCCGCCACGCCCCCACGAGCGCCGCTGCCGGCCCGCCCCCCGCCCGCACCCGTCCGTCCGTTCGTCGTCCGCCTCGCGTCACTTGCGCAAGCGCCCGAACGGAACCGCAGCCCCGCGCCGCCTCTGCTCCGCACTCTGCTTCCCCCCGCTCTGCTCGCTTCAAGCAATTACGCCTCCAGCCGCTGCGACCTCCGCTTGACCCGCGCTGCGACACGCGTGTGGGTGAGGTAGGTGGGGAAGAGGCTGATGCGGAGGGCGCGGGTGGAGCTGACGACACGGAGGACAAGAGTGGGGATGCTGAAGAGGGAGGTGGAACTTTTGCGAGCGCCACCCGTGTGACGCGGTAGGCGTAGGGCAGGCGGCGCCACGTGGACGAGCGCGAGACGCCGCTCTCGGCGAGGAATGCAGATTGACAGATTCCCAGGCACAAATTCTTGGCTATCCGGGAGACGCCGCGTTGTTGGCTGGGAGCGCGACGTTTCGCCTGAGATGTCGCAGGCTTCCTCAGAGCAGGGACGACTACGTGTCAGGCGAGACGTCGGCCTCCCAACCAACGACGCGCCGTCTCCCAGATAGTAAAAAAATTATGGATTCGAGACGCAGAAGCTTACGTGTGCAGATTCCCAGCCAGGTTCGTCATCTGCCATGGTCAATAGTCTCATTAGCGTAGTCTAGGTTTTATCCTAGAAGTTGGCGGCGAGCCTCCCCGTCAGTAAGTGAACACCGGCCTACACGCCGACTTGCGGGCCATTTCCCTCAGGTATCTCCCCCAGGGGGTCATCGCTCCACCAGGATAAACTCCAAGCCTCGATTCGTCCATCGAAAAGAATTGCAATGGTGTGTTTGTCTGTATGCTAAAGGAAAGGATAGAACAAGGAACAGGAAAGAAAGATCGCGTAGCGATCCGTGTCCTGTTTGTTAGGGTGCTGCTCTGGCATTCGCCAGATATTGATCAGAAAAGCTAATGATCAGAGCTGACGTCAACTAGAATTATCTTCTACGCAGCGGCTGTATTCAACCCAGCTATCTAGCTAGTACCGAATAGCCGCCATCGTAGGGTCTCGAACGCTAGGACAATGTCGTCGAAGAATCTACCGAGAAACTGGAAAGATCCATAAGCTGGTGATGGGGAAGAATTGCAGGAACAACGGCGCTCGACCTGATAGCGCTAAAGTTTAAGGAAGGTAGGGGATAGTTTTTGTGCGGTTAATATTAGATGATTGATGTGATGTGATTAGTTGATTAGATGATTGATGCGAGCGATGATTATATATGTATGTGTGTGTGTGTGTGTAGGTGTGTGTGGCTAGTCGTTCGAATGGTGTGAATAATGTGGCTGAAGGTTTGATATAGGGATGCAGGTGATACGAGTAGTGCAGGTGATGTGTATGGTGCGGGTAATTCGGGCAATGTGAATGTTGCGTGCGGTATGGGCAATACCTACGGTGTGGGTAGTACGTGGGGTGAGGCCGCTGCTTGTAGGGAACATCGTGTGTGATTCGGGAGGTGTGGAAATGATGTCGGAGGTACGGATGAAACTCTTGGTCTTCTTGGAAGCGCGTGTTGTGCGGGAGTCGCTGGGGGTCGAAGGCGGAGAGCGAGGTGGCTGTGCGGGTGGACCGGACGGGCGGCGAAGGCAGCGCGCCAAACAAAGAAGTGGGCGGACGTGCGAAGGTGCAGCTGAGGTCGTATTTGGATGTTGCGAGGGCGGCAAAGAGGACTATACGGTTGGCCACCAAGTTGTCTGGGATGTCTGGACGACGCCTTCAGCGCCGCCGAGTTGGAGAGGTGGAAAAATGTTGAAATCAGACGACGAGAAATGTAGCAGCAGCTCGAGACATTTGCAAGCATAGAGAAGGCTGCTGAGGATCTGATGAGAGAATGAATGAGAATTGAATTGGCACAATACTTGAAGTTCGCGATTGTCAGACCTAGGCCTCGCACCTCGTATCTCCCTTGCAATATAAATGGAAAAGACTGTACATCTTTAAAATTTTCTACCTACAGATAATGTGCAACTTTTACAAATGGTTTTAGAACACCAGAGGATTATTTATATGCCTTTAAAACCTGTTAAACGCCGCAAGAATTTTTTAAAAATTGGAAATCCCTAGAGAGTTTACGTCAAATTATGTGTTTTAAAATTAAGTTACATCTTTACCACATAAAAAACTTCATATCGGCTATCGATGAGTATAATTTTAATACTACGATGTTGTAAGTAATGTACACAGACGCAAGAACACTGTGCTTTTGAAATTCGCCATACTGCCTACTACTAAACTCAAATGTTTTTCTTCATTCTTATTCGAATAAATTACCAAATTTTGGTAACGAAGGAAAAAACGTAAGCAATTCTAGATTAAATAGTTGTATATATAGTATAAACAACTATTTTCATTTCGTGTTAAATTCATGGCATTTTAGTAATGAAACAAATGAGTAATAAGTGCGCAGTGGAGTCCAGGTGTGTGACATTTAGCCTGGGCCCCCTCCGATCGCTCTCGCCAGGAGCTGCTAGCGCTGGCCACCAGCGCGTGAAGCCCAGCTGCCGCCTCCCGCTGCGCGCGAATTCCCTCCGACTCAACGCGGAAAGAATGCGGTCCCAAAAGAGGAGGAGCTGCCAGCAAAATGTTCCCATTTTGCCTCATCGTTATTCGGTAGCATTTTGAATAATTTTACACGAATATTATATTTAAATTTCATGTTTGAATATTAGATGACAATTATATTCAAGAGGAATGGCGAAAGGAATTTTCTAATCATACACGAACAAGTTTAATTTCCAATTACGTTTCAATGTAGGGGAATAGTTTTTAAAATGACATACTTTGGAATTAAATAGTTGTTTTACGAAATTATCGGAGAAATAATTGATAAAAGTGTAAAACTACAGCTTATTTACAGCTTCAAACGAAAAAAAGCACATATGAAATGTATTTTTCTGTATATTTCCTCCCATTGCGTTTGGATCTTCAGCTCACCATCATTTTCTTAGGGAACGGTCCACCCATCCTACCGGCACGAAATCTCAACAATTGTTTTACACGAAAGATGTGTAGAATGCCGTGTCATACTACCCTGATGTGGAATTCTTGGCACGATTTCCCCAATTGTCAAAAAGTAGTTAGAGATTTGATTTTCTTTAAAATATTTAATAAATAAATTAAAATTGAGTATATTATCGCATTTGAAAGGTCATAAATAAATCTAACATATAAATTGTATTTTTCTTTAAAAGAGGATTACCGTATTATAAATAAAACTTAAAATGGCATGCATACAATTGCCGAAGCCAAACCTGCCTAAAATAGAACTTTAATTTGCACAAAAGTTATAAAATTTTACGTGACACATGAAACATGTTCACATGCTATGATGCATCGACTGTCATTTAACTGAATTCTGCCTGTGACGTAAATGCATGAGGCAAGTTAAGAAGATGGGGATTAATTGTCTAATAGAATGAACAAATTCAAAAATTTCAGAAGATTCGGACCTGGAGGTGACGGTTGAGTGGCCAAGGTTTGGATCAGCCGCGTGCGGCAGTTGCAGGCAAACTTCTAAGAATTGTTCGCACGAGTCTGCGCATGAAAGGAAGCAGGAGGCCAACTCTGTGACCTAACATTATGGTATTTCACAAATGGAGATTGATTGATTGATTGATTGATTGATAGATACTGATTCCAAACGCGTCAACTGCAAAGGTCATTAGTTCCATAAGTGTGGTGCAGGTTTTTTCTCTCGACAGGTGGTGGTGATCTGTCCTGCTGGATGGCGCTGATCTATCGTCACCTAGCAGGTTTTCTTCATCCAGGTATCTCCCCCAGCTGGGCACCGCGCAAGAAGCGACAAGCCCTAAGCAACCGATCGGTCTCCCAGCATGTGTGGTAGTGTAGTGAATGAAGTGTAGGACACATGAAGGTTGTCCGCCCTTCTAGAGTCTACTGCCCTCAGCCTAAATGGAATCCGCGAACTTAAGATTGGAATCCAGAACGCTCGTACCATTCCACCGGGGACGGTAATTTAATCTGTAATTAGATATGATAATATATGGTTAGTAATTTCTCGTGTCTCTCTATAATGTGAGCTGTTTCAGGTGTCAGTAAATAGTCTTCTTAATTACATTTATGCCATTTTTGGGGGAAATATTTCATTACTTTATTCACAGATTTGATCGATTTTTGAGAACTTCCAGGATGTTTTCCATCAGGCAAAGCGCTGAGGATATTGCGAAGTTTTGCTGAAGAATAAAACCTACATTTGAAGGTTTTATTCCTCAGCATATACAAATGACTTATACAAATGACTAAAAGAGAATCTTTGAAATCGAATTTGAGGTGCAAATTACGACAGATTTGTATTGCATGTAACCCTGCGATCACGTCTGATTCTAATCCATCACAACCCTAGCCATCAAGCCTTTAGAATTACGGTGCACTAGCTGTTTGCAAATTTCGCTAACGAGATTCCGAGTCTACAAGTGTAATTCAAGTGTTGGATATGCGCACAAAGTTCCGATGGCATACATGCTGCAATGAAATTTGAAAATTACTATACACTATCCATGGGAATTATTCTGATGCGAAAATGACAAAGTAATTGACTGCTAATATTGTAAAGAACACGCTGAAACTATTTTCATTTAGAATTTCTAACACTGTATTTTGTGACAAAACATAATGACATTTAATATTTACAATAAAAAATTAAAAATGCAACTCTTAAAAATGCATAATTGTTTTGGTGCAAAGAACATAAACAGACATCATACTAAATATACAAGGTTTTACTATACTACTAATATAAAACTATTAGATATTAAGGTTTAAATCATTTAAACAGCTGTTATTTTAGGTCCCAACCGAAAAGAAACATTAACATAATTCAATATTCTGGAGACACTGTATTTTTCTTATCTCCTGCCCCTTTGTTGTTCGGAAATAAACCAGCACATTTGCATATGGATTGCAGAGAACTTTGGCAGAATTGTTTGACGAGCTATTTCACTGATCAGGTTGTCAAATAGAAAATCAGATCCAGAAATGACACAGAGTTAAAATATCCTTTGTTTTTATGGTAAATTGAACACCATTCATTGAAGTCCCAGAACATATAAAAATTAGAAACATTTACCAAACATAGAAACAAACAGACCAATTAATCATAAAAAGTAGATGAGAAACCAAGTATTAACAATCCCGATTACGAAAAATAAGCATGCACCTCAACGTAAGATTCGGACTAACAATCTTTCAACACGTTATTACTGCCGTAGGGGGTGTGATAGACTCAAGTGAGCTACTTCTAAGTAATGCTTTGCCATCCTCCTTTTTAACCTTCCACTTTCAAAACACATTTTCATTCGTTATTTTGCATATTTAAATTTTCTAACCTAACATTCTTAGCAATATTAAATCATACTTTAAGAGAATGCAAAATTATATGTCTACGTCCACCAGCTGCGAAGAAGAGCTACTTTTTGTATGTCACTCTCCAGCAATAAGAACAGGTTTCTGCTAAACTAATCCAATCCCGGCGAGACATGTATCTACATAAAAGAAGACGTCATCAACCGCGTTGTTACTGCGTAACTTGGTAAACATCTTCGAAAATATTCTTACACTTGACAGACCGACAAGCTCAGAAGGATGTTCCCCAAATATATTAAGGAAACGTGTGAAGTAAATGTCATCTTAAGCCAGGTGTTTCCAACGGGGTTGATATCGACCCCTTGGGATCTATGGTATTTTAAAAGGGATTAATGATAAAGGGTTCATTTGGGGATCGAGATTGCACAGCTAAATTACCGATTTAATCAAGATGCTTGTAAATTACAAAAATTAACAATGAAGTTAAGAATTTTCTTCTATAATTGAATGTGTTCCTCTTAAGTTTTAATCTAATTATAGAAAGTACAAATTTTATAATCTTTTGAAATTTAATATCTTTCCCATGAATGAATATTGAACTTTTGTGTCATTAGAATGTTTCAATTTTCTGCTGAAAAGCCAAGGAGTATATTTGTAAAATTCAAAATGATAGTAGTACAAAACCATAAAACACAAGTCTAATAATTATGTCATATTTCTTATTTGTGTAAATTATCTTTAAGCCTTTTGCATGTCATTATTTGTACTAAAAATATGTAGTCTGAGGGTTGAGTACGTTGAGGGTGAAAACGTAAGAGGGTTGATGGAACAAAATATTCTTTTAGATAGGGTCGATAATAGAACAAGGTTGGGATTCCCTGTTAAGACATATGAATAAGCAAAGTAATAAAGAAATAATCATGATTATTATTTTAATCAAAAGTTTTTGAATTTATTTTCTTTTAATATATACGTACTTTTGCAATTTTTTAATTAAATTAAAGTGCTCGTCAGAGGTCTTGAAAAATGGCAGACCAATTTGTCCCTTACGAAATAAAATGTTGTATGAAAGTCTTAACGAAGTTACAAGTTCAGTCTTAAAATTCTGTTTTGCATATATGGAAATGGAAACGCAGACATTCATGGCAAAAATACTGCTTTGTAAAAGGAAAATGAAAGGTTGGAAAGAAATATGAGTTGACTACGAACCTCTCCTAATTTTTAACGAAGAAAATTACTTTAAAAGCTCCCGAATACAGAACATTTATCTTCAGATAATTGCTCTAAATTTATATGGTAATTTGATTTACAAATATTCATTTGCTATTAGCAACGTATCCAATGTGCATGTGTTATATATTAAATCAGTAATCTTGCTTTTGGTAATTTCAAAATGCCTAGGTTAGTCACAAACTTGCTTATAAGAGTGTTTCTAACAAGAATGCCTATCATGTCGTCGCGAAACATAAACGACAGCTCCTTTTCAAAAAAAAAATTCATTTTGACTTATTATTTATATTTATTTGACTTTAAAATCTTCAGACAATATACTAATCTTAAATATTGAAAAAATAAATAAGCATTATATTCCATCTTGAATTATTGCTCTTGGCAATTTTTAAGGTTTAGATTGATACACAAGTAGTGTAACACAGTTTGAAAAAAAGTTATAATCATAATTGAATGCTGATAAAACAATTCCAATATATAAGTTTTATTACGAAACAATATTGCACAAAGAATATGGATAATTGCTAGTAGAAGCAAAGAATCCTAATGAATTATTTCAAAATTCAAAACTCAATTCAGAAGCAATGTCTATTTACACTGATGGAAGCAAAGTTAAGGATGGCAGAGCAATTAGAACTGCATGTGCCTGTCCAGATAGTAATATAATAGTCATTGGAAGTGTGCATCCAAATGCATCAATATTTACAGTAGAATGTATGGCCATTAGAGATGCAATAGACACAGCTTTGGAACACTTGATGAGTAAACGTAATCAAAATAAGTGTTTCTATTGGGTGTGAGACATTCTAGTTTACTATTAGTTGGATGTGAGAATTGATTTCGAGGTATCGACTGGGTCCATGGCCCATACGGCGTTAGTTCGTCTATCGACTTAACTAAAAATCGAGAATTGAGAGAGGAGCGAACGTGCTGTGATTGGTTCATTTCTTATGTCTTACTTAAGCATAAGCACAGAAGAGTGAAGCTTTGAAGCTATTAATTTAACCTCTTACGTGTTATGCTTAAACGAACGCATTGTGAATGAGTCTGCTTGTGGACGTAGTGCAAACTTTTATGTTAACGCCATGCTTATGTTTATGTTTGCATTGTGAATGGGCCTTTACAGTGCGGTTTTGACTCTCGTATGCGATATGAGAAGCTATGCATGGGCAGTAGAGCCTTCTAACCAAATTACCTCGGTACAGAAAAGAACAAACTGGTAGCCCAATGCCAGCTAAGGATTGTAATCGCCGAGAAATTTGGTGTGCCTCCGTTTGTAGTTTGTTTAATTTGTTGTTGTTGGGTTTGTTTGTGTTTGTGTTTTTGTTTGTTTGTGTTTGTGTTTTTGTTTGTTTGTGTTTGTGTTTTTGTTTGTTTGTGTTTGTGTTTGTGTTTGTTTGTGTTTGTGTTTGTGTTTTTGTTTGTTTGTGTTTGTGTTTGTGTTTGTGTTTTTGTTTGTTTGTGTTTTTGTGTGTTTGTGTTTTTGTTTGTTTGTGTTTTTGTTTGTTTGTGTTTTTGTTTGTTTGTGTTTTTGTTTGTTTGTGTTTTTGTTGATTTTTTCTGTTTCTGTTTTTGTTTTTTGTTGTTCCTTCTTACACCAAATGCCGAGCCATACACTTCATTTGCTGAGCCTGCCTGTCGTAAAGCGACAAAATCCATGTTTTCGAGACAGCATTCAGTTCAACCGCGTCCCTCCTCCGCGGCGCAACCGAATGCACAGATCCCGCGCGCGCACTCTACGGCCGGCCTGCTCGCTGGGCGACACGTCCAGGGCTCCGCGCGGACAGCGGGGCTATCTCGCCGCCGGGCGGCCGCCCCAGCCCGAGCAGCGCCCGCCTGCGCCGCGAGCCGCCGGAATGCACAATGAAGTGCAGCCCCGGCGCCGCGCCGACGGCCCGCGAATCGCGGCCCTATCAAGATGGCCTCAGCCGCCGCTTAGCCGTCGCGCCGCGCCGCGCCGCGCCGCGCCGAGAGCGGCTTAGCTTGGAAGGATCTCGAAACAAGACGTCGCGTGGCGCTAAAAGAAAGACTTTTTGCCCTCGGCCAGACGACTCACACTCTGACATCTTGTTGCGCCGCGATGAGGATGAAAAGCTTAACCGATAAAAGGGTCTTTTTGGCTATGTAATGCTACTGCCACGTCATCCGGAGCGTCTGTGAACGTAACGCGAAAGGTGTGATTACATATCCCAAAAAAAAAACAGCCAGGGAAGATATTTCTATTTCTTTATAATATTTAATTGTTCATAATTTAGTATTTACATTGGAGCATTGTCTGGAAACAAAAGAAGTTGGAATTTTGTAAAAAAACACAAAAGTTTTTATTCACAAAAAAAAAGTCACTCAAGAACTTATTGATTGAAAGTATAAAAATAAATAATAACATATAATAATAGTAATAAAAATGAGATTGAACAAAAAATAAATCTTAACATCTTACATATATTATAAGAATGCTATAAATACGAATCATACCATTCTCGTTACTTCTTTAAGTTCTTGACATTTATAAAATGAATTCGGAAATAATTTCATTTTCAAACCACTAGTACCGCTTTTACCATTCAATAGTCGATTAAGAAAAGATGTCTTTAGAGAGTGTTACCCAATATCATTCTAATAAAAAGTGAAATCGTTCTGAACTATTGAGTACCCTCTTGTGGATTTAAATCCATCAAGAAATACGTTAAATTAAGACGTACTAAGGCAACAAAGAAAAACACATCGCTCTCCAAGTTATGTCCTTACTTATGGATCATGCAAAATTCCAAAGAATAATAACCGAATTGGCGATGGCTTCACGTGACTGGGGGCTACGAAAATCGCATCCAAAGATTCATTGATGTTTTTTAAGTTCCTTATATTTATTACTATTATTATTAATGTCATATTTATTTTGAAATATTATAGTTTTAATAACCACTAGTTTTACCACTAGTACCGCTTTTACCATTCAATAGTCGATTAAGAAAAGATGTCTTTAGAGAGTGTTACCCAATATCGTTCTAATAAAAAGTGAAATCGTTCTGAACTATTGAGTGCCCTCTTGTGGATCTAAATCCATCAAGAAATACGTTAAATTAAGACGCACTAATGCAACAAAGAAAAACACATCGCTCTCCAAGTTATGTCCTTACTTATGGATCATGCAAAATTCCAAAGAATAATAACCGAATTGGCGATGGCTTCACGTGACTGGGGACTAAGGAAATCGCATCTAAAGATTCATAGATGTTTTTTAAGTTCCTTATATTTATTACTATTATTATTATTAATGTCATATTTATTTTGAAATATTATAGTTTTATATACGTAACCCAGCTTCATTATTTCGGCTTTGCTAACTCTCACAATGTTTCCTTCTATTAATCAAATGTTTGATTAAATTTCATTTTTTATCGTACTTGAGTCCATATTTCATTGTTATAAAGTATTTCATACGCTCTGTAAGATGGCATTACAATGTCAATAATATCAAATGCCCCCCTCAATGTACCTCGTTCCCCTTCAATCGTTTTGTAGAATGTAACTACTAAACCCACTTTTGATCACATAAATAACTTAAGTGAGATTCCAGACAAATTTGAAAGTCATTTTCAACAGCAGTGCGTGAGAAACCCAAGTTATTTTAAGAAACAAATCAAACTTGTAGTATTTTTCAAACTGTGGCAGGTTGTCTTCCTCTATAAATTGTGCAAATTACTATTTTCGTACAATAAAACGTATACTCAAGTGATATCTCATATTCCACTCATGTCTGCCTGTGGCATTTCGTGACTCTATTCTCTTACGTCATAAACCACTTGACTTAAGACGCGAGGTACCACGGTCTGTCAAGGGGGCAGGACGAGCGTGGCCACACCCACGCAAGAACGCATATGGCCGCGTTGCGTGCTGGGAGTCCGTGGGGTGGACATCGCAACGCAGCTCGTCGGGAGGCCCCGGAGAAGGACGGCGGGTGTCTCCCGGGGGACACGGCGCGCATGTCGTTCCGGTCCCCCCCGCAGGCTCGGCGCAGCCAACCGGACAGAGTAAGCTCTCCTCGCAAAGAGATGAAGGAGTAGAGAAGATAGTACAACGCGCAGCTTCTGTGTACCTGAGATAGAATCGCACGACGACCACCATTGGGGACTGGTGTTCAAATCCTGGTGCTCCGTCAGGAATCTGAGGGTCTCCGGTTTCCCCTGCCACTCCATCATCATTAATCATCTGTTCATTATGTTCACCACTATCTCTTACAGGGAGGAGAATCTCAGAGACAGGTTATCTTCATTTAAGTTTCGTTGAATACTATTTTAAGAATGAAAACTGAAATTTTATTCTTTTTTCCTACCTATTCCATTTTGACTTCCATTTCAATTTTTCAATTAAAAACAAAAATAATAAATGAACTTCTTGTGTTTCAGTTCAGAATCATTTGGAAAAGTGTCAAAAAAGATATGTTTGTACTCAGTATTACTCCTACCGTAGGTTCAAAAAGAACATTTCGCAAATTGCCTCCTCCAGTATTCACACAACAAATCAATCACTGTGCAATAGCACATGGTCTTCTCAACATTTACATCAGTTATATTGCAGGCTAATATTTTTAATAGAATGAAAACTCAAATTTTATGTTTTTGCAAGTAAAAATAAAAAAATACCTATAATTTTACATAATGTACTGTGCAAATTATATACTTCCTAATTTACATTATTAATTCACAGCATTCATTGTAAAAGAGAACAATGGTTACACACCACAAAAATATCTAAAGAAAGAAGGGGTTTAGAAATGCAATATTTCATTTTATAGTACATTACGAAACGATGATGTAATGATGGGTATTAACACACGAGTGTGATATTAAGATAAGAGCTCGTTTCTCTTTCGTATCGTGAACTTCATCAGTGTATTAATATCTTCGACTTTGTATTATATGGACGACGCATGCCCTTTCTCTCCCTGTGCCAGGCGGTGAAACATCTCAGCCCGGGCGGTCACGTGATTGTGGAACGAAAAGTTGTACTGAGCCCTAAGTAGTCATTGGAAACTATCGCTTTATCCAAAAAAATGTAGTATTTGTTGTCTCCTTTTTGCATTAGGATTCTCCTAATTTCCATGGTAGTTTTTTATTAACTTCTTCTAGCTAATATTTGTTTCTTTTCGCCCCAAAAATTCAAAGATATAGAAATAAGAGTTCAGCGCAGATACACGGGCAATCAATTCATCGGTATTATGACTTTTTGTTTTCGGCTATACAAAGGGGGAAATTTGCAGTTTTTGTTCCGAAAAGCGCTGCGGAGATCTTATAATGTTTTTATATTGCTTTTTGAAATTTTTTTTACGTCTCTTTTCCAGCACTAAAGGTGTATTTTAATCGTTTCTTATTGCTTTTAGAAACTATTTTATTAAATCTATTTTTATTTTCCAACACTGCTTTGAATTTTTTTCTACTTTGAATTCATCTTTCAGCCACAGACCAACTTCTACAACACTACATTGTATTTGAGAACTGTACATTCCATGTTATTTGCAAAAATATTAACAAAGAAAAGAATGGAATTCAATTTCATTCTACAAAAATGTTCCATCCACAAATCATCAAAACATGTAGTTTATAAAATATTAATAAAACTCAAAATCAAAAAGTTGAATAATTAAAAATCATAAAATATGTATTAATTGGTTTTTATTTACATTTATTTTATACATTTATTCACTTACCAAATAAAATTGTCCATTCAGATTTTAAACAACATTTGATTCAAAATATTTTGTTGCAAAATAATATCACAATTATTCAAATCAAATTATTTTATACATTTCAATTCACAAATATATCTCATTCAGTTTTGTTTAATCACATGTTTCAGATTTCAAACTATTCCTTTTGTCACTTATTAAGACCATCAATCACAAATGATCATTTGTCTCATAAAGTAAATGGTAAATCAACTCTCAATTAATTTATTGCACATTTTAAACAGTATTTCAATAGTATATTTATTATCACTAGTGTATTTAATCTGAAACAAAATTCTTTGAATTTTTTGTCCATCTCTTCTGCAACGTTCATACAGTTAGGAAAACTAAATAACCAAGGTAACTGAATAATATGATTCAACAATAATAAGTACTGAATGGCAACCATTTCAACAATAATATAATTTTAATATTTAACATATTTTCCTGTTACTTAAGTACAACTCTGAAATAAAGATAATGGTAATTTCTGTAATTCCTCACAAAAGTTTCTTGAATGTTAGTTTGGAATTTCCAAACTGAAAACCCTTACAAACGATTGAACAAATAAAATTTCAATTGTATTGTTATTATTTAAAGTTGTTAGTATTTGTGAATAAAATTTTAAATATTCTTTCAGTTTCTTCCAATTTAAAATTCAAAGAATTATGATTAGACCAAAACAAAATTCTAGCGATGATGAATTATTGAAATACGCTTAGCAGATCCAAAAAATTTGGATCTAACAGACTATAAACTTACAATTTTGAACACAGAAGACACGTTCTACACAACTATTAAAAAACCATATATCTTTGAAATAATATTAATAAAAGTTCCATATTATTAATTTAAAATATACATTGTTAATTATAACAAAACTTTTCAGAGTGATTCTTTGCCGCATATTTGAAATACATGTGGCTAGACAATCAGTTAACCATCTCTGCTATAATTAAGTTAATGCTTAAGTTAATACCTCTAAAATTTTGATCTGTGCATTGAATTGCCCTCAAACCATCAACCACGGTGGAGAGTGCTGATTAGAGGAATTTTCCTGTTCGAATTCCAACTTCACTATTTATTTACAAAGTGTGTTTCTACATTAACATTACATTTTTCATGTCATTATCAGATATAATTAAAATGACAAAATCTATTAAAATATTTCAAGAGGTTTATAGAATGGAAATTCAGAGATAATCAAGAACCATTCATATAACAAGACATGCAGCTACAAGTAAATCATTCTGCATCTTCTCGAACAACTAACTTCAAGTATGACGTAAAGACCACTTGCGACAACCTTCCGGCATTTTGCCGCATAAATTCTATTCCGACCCGGATAATGGGCAGAACCCGTTCTCAAAACGACCGAAACTTGAAACGCAGTGTGGCTACTTCCATGAATGTCAAAGACGGGTTATTAATGCAAGGAATGCGCTGGAACGGCCATCGAGAAGAAGTTTCCCTGTTGGTTGGAGGGAGTTGGTTGGATCTTCTGAGTTTGGGGATGTTACACATCGGGGTACAGTATGTGTGGCACTGGGACCCACCAAGCATTTACAACTGCTCTACACGAGAGGTTTTCATTACATTTATTGGCGTGCGGTTTATGATTGCAGCAAAAAGTGGTCGCTTCTTTCCATGGGACCAGTAAAGGATTGCATAAACTTTCGGTTGGAAAGAGCTGAGAAAAATCTCCGACCTGATTGAGCTCATGCACAGTTTATAAATAGGAAACTAATGGTGCTAAACAGCGCACTTACTACCACGAGCCTCACAGCAAAAAAATCAAACTTCTCAAGGAAAAACTCTATCATCAATATTGTAGTTTTGCATTGTTAATATAGAGTGCGCCGAGAATGAACCATGGGCCAAATTTTAAGTATCACCGTTGTATCCGAGAGAAAAAATTAATTAAAGAATTTGGCGCAATTTTTAAGATTTTGTGTAAATTGCATTCATTCCAATTAAAAATTAAGCGAAAATATTCATTGTTGCTTCTGAATATTTATATATAAACTTATTTAAATATCTATTTTTTAAAACAAATTTCTTTAGAAAATATTCTGTCGTCAATTCTGTAATTTCACAATTTTAATTGTTTGCTATTTTGGAAAAAGATGTTCGCCGAAAATGGATTATGTCGTATGTTCGATTTCGAGAGAAAATTTTCAAGAAGCACTTGGAACCGTTTCTGAAAAAATTGTTTAAAAATAGCCTACACCTTACTCAAAAACACACGGATAATATTCACATTTTCAAAAATTGTACATCACCTTATTTAAAGACCTCTTTTCGAACAACATATTTTTTAAGAAAAAATGTCGGTTTTCAATATTGCAGTTATAAAAAGGGGTCGAGATAACTTTGAACTTTAGCAATTTTCGAATATTGATAGATTCTAATGAAAATGAGACCTGTATCATTTTTTCATTGTCTTTTGCTCTATCCCAGAACCAAGTCAAATCACAAGCCATTTTTGAGAAAATTTTGAGTATTTATGTAAATTATTCTCAAAAATCAAAATATCTGCTTGAGACTAGCAGGGTCCCGACTTCGTCTAGATCGTTCGGGGAATATCAATTTTGGATAAAACTGTCTGAATGTTTTAGGAGCAAGCGTTGACCATGAACGGACGGACGGACAGACGTTTTGCTATCAATCAACATTTCGGTAACAAGTACGCACAAAACATGGATTACGGTTACACAAAGTATGGCAAATATTTCATCATTTCTTTGTGCTGGAAATCAGTAAAATTTAACCAACTCTCTAATAGCCGAAAAATATTTTATGAATGATTAATGTTGAACATATGGTAGATCAGGCACAAATCAAAATTATATTAATTTTATTATAAACGGATTCAATAAAAAGGTACTTCGGAGCTGAATATCTACAGAATTTCCTTTGCAAATTTTACGGCCGTAATGTACGAAAATTTGATGTAGTAATAGTATATTTAATCTACAGGTCCAATGGAAGGGTGTGTCTCAGCAATGTCAACTAAATTAAACAAAAGGTCATTCGGCCTACAAAACTGCCGAATGTCCCTCGTAAACATTTACAACGGACTCAACAGCCAGCGACAGGTGGACAGGTCAGAGCGTGGGGCATTATAACTAGCTTCTCCACACACTGGTTCCGCCTACCTGAAAAGGCGCCGAAAAGTTGAGGCACCACTTCTCGGTTGCAAATCTATTGAATGTAGATTCGCATAAACTCTCATTCCTATTCATATTCATAATGCTACACGGAAGGAATTCACAGTTACATATCAAAGTTTATTCACCTACTAATACGAGTGGCAATCTACTTCAAAATTGTGAACTGTTTCCTAATAAAAAATACGCAGATTTTGAAATTATAAGTTGTTCCAGGTGTTCATCTTGAAGAACCTTTCAATTGGAGAGTGAAATCGAGATATGTTATTGAAATCGGCGTTGAAACTAGTGATACTTCAATGCCAAGCACTAACGATATTAAATTATAATTCGAAACCCGTTGAAAGAGATGATCAGAACAAGACGTCACTCCTTAAGAAGTTCATATTTTACACCGAGAAAAAGATGGATATAGTTAAAGGGAAAGTAGTGGAGGGAATTCACAAAACATGACATAATAATAATTTATATCTCTCGTATAAGAGTACCAAACGTACTCTTAAGCCATTGTCCTCTCACTTTAGTTCTCGTAATTTTTATGCTTTAATGCATATGGACTCTTTTAATCGCTATTTGATTGAATTCCGTACTTACCATTCAACCAATCTAATCCCCATTTAACGTACGTATTTCCTTATACAAACTTTATTTATAATTTTACGTGTAAAAACAAAAGTGCCAACATAAAATTGTTTTTTATATACTGTATACTACTAATTACACTTTTAGAACTTCTTTTTCTCAGTTTTTGAACTTCTTTCCAGTAAACAAACAGAAAGGAAGAAACTTGCATTAATTAAATGACATGAATTATATTTTTATTATATTTATTTTTGAAGTTGAAATTTTCCATTTCAAAATACTGATTTTGAAGATACAGCCGTCGAAACAAACCACCATTTATTAATTTATGTTGATCGTTATAAAATCTCTGATTTCATAACAGATCTGTAAATCTGGTCAATATACCTCACTAATATTTCGCCAACAGATTTTTAATATTCTTTCTGAATTTGACAATATGAATTTCCCCAAGTTTCTTCTGAATAATAATACAAGACTGCATAAATCATATGGAGAAAAAGAATACCAGAAAATAAAGAACACTGATTTAAATATTTTATACTCTATTCGTTCCGAGGACAATTTCCTGTACAAAAGTTACGCGTTGATGAGCGGCGTGGCGCGGCGTGGCGCGGCGTGGCGCGGCGTGGCGCGGCGTGGCGCGGCGTGGCGCGGCGCGGCGCCGGCGCGGCGTGGCGTTGGCGTGCGTGGCGTGGCGGGCGTGGCGTGGGCGTGGCGCTGGGCGTGCGGTGGCGTGGCGTGGCGTGGTTGGCGTTGGCGTGGCGTGGCGTGGCGTGGCGTGGCGTGGCGTGGCGTGCGTGGCGTGGCGTGGCGTGCGTGGGTGGCGTGGCGTTGGCGTGGCTGTGGCGTTGGCGTGGCGTGGCGTTGGCGTGGCGTAGGCGTGGCGGGGCGCTGGCGGGGCGGTGGCGGAGTCGTGCGGGGCGTGGCGGGCGTGCGTTGGCGGGGCGTGGCGGTGGCGGGGCGTGGCGGAGCGTGGCGGGGCGTGGCGGGCGTGCGGGGCGTGGCGGGGGTGGCGGGGCGTGGCGGGGCGTGGCGAGGGCGTGGCGGGCGTGGCGGGGGCGTGGCGGGCGTGGCGGGGCGTGGCGGGTGGCGTGCGGGGCTGGCGGGGCGTGGCGGGCTGGGCGGCGGCGTGCGGGGCTGGCGGGGCGTGCGGGGCGTGCGGGCGTGCCCGGGCGTGCGGTGGGCGTGGCGTGGCGTGGTCGTGGGTGGCTGGCGTTGCGTGGCGTGGCGGCGTGGCGTGGCGTGGCTTGGCGTGGGCGTGGCGTAGGCGTGGCGTGGCGTGGCGCTTAGCGCGTGGCGTGGCGTGCTGTGGCGTTGGCGTTGGACGTGGGTTGTCGTTGGGCGTGACCTGGCGTGGCGTTGGCGTGGCGTGGCTGCGTGGCGTGGTCGTGGCGTGGCGTGGCGCTGCGTGGGGTGGCTGGAGTGGCGTGCGTGGCCGTGGCGTGGTGCGGGCGTTGGCGTGGCGTGGCGTGGCGTGGGTGGCGTTGCGTGCGTGGCGTGGCGTGGCGTTGGGATCGTGGCGTGGCGTGGCGTGGCGTGGCGTTGGGCGTGGGTGGCGTGGCGTGGCTGGCGTGGGTGCGTGGCGTGGCGTGGCGTACGGCGGCGGCGCCTGCTCGTCCGCGTCGCCGAGATGCTGACGGTCGCGACCCGCCCTCCTGGCCGCGTTCGGAATTCTGGGCGAAGGCAGAGCGCGCGGGCGGCCGCCTTAATGGAGGGTGGCGGAGCGTGTTCGCGTGCAGACCTGCGGCGATAAGCCCAGCGCTAGCGCCGATCACGGGCGGGCGCGCGACGCCTCGCCGCACAAAGTTCCGCCGCCGCCCCTCAACCGTCACCCACAGTTGTCGTCCGTCCCACCGACCCCTTCGTCCGCCCCTCTCGTCCGCCGCCCACCACTCGACAACCACTCCCTCGTCCTGCGTCCCCGCACCCCGCCGCCCCCTTCACCCTTAGTCACCCTTGGATCACCCCCTCCCGCCTCTCGACCCGCGCCGTAGGCCCGTCGCCTCCTCCACCCTCTCCCACCACCCCCGTCCACCACCCCTGTCCACCACCCTGTCCCACCACCCCTCGTCCCACCACCCCTCGTCCCACCACCCCACCTCCTGGCACCCACTCCTCTCGGCGCCCCCCTTATCGCGCCGCCCCCTCGTCTACCGCCCATATTCCTCTGTTCGTCATCCATTACCTGCCTGTTCCCCTCTCCCTGCCGACAGGAGCGGAGGTGCTGTGCGGTGCGAACGCCGCGGGTCACCCGCCCTCCTGGTGGCAGGGCCTATTTCGGAAATTGTTTAATGAAACAGGCTACTCTGCCAACCCGTCAACGAGTGAAAAAAGAATAGAATCCTAAATGTTTTGTTCGTTTTAAAGGAGAATGAGAATATACGCTCGTTATGCGAGTTCTCTGTGTTTTTTGTTCTTCATTTTTTATTATAATATGCAAATTACTCATCTCGTGGAATGTATTCATTGACAAAGAAACATTTCTTGTGTGTAATATTCATATTGCACGTCATTATATTATATTGGTATACATTTTAAGCTTATAGAGTGGTAAGAACATTGCTGTAAATCACCTTTCAGAAAATCGATTATCTGCCCTGATTTGCATTGTTTTACTTGCAGACCAGTTTCCGTCTTCTGCCGTGGCGACTTCCTGCTGTTCACTACTTCCACTTGCGAGCAGGCCTTTGCAGTCCGTTGTTGTGTAGCACAACTGATTCGTCCTTAACCCCACGCCTATCTGTGCTAAGCTCTTGCATTTTATTCTCTACGTTCCTCTACATTTTCTCATTTCGACAACTCATTATATTCTTCTCAATATCATTGGACTCCTTTTGTCTTTTAATATTTTATTCTTCATTCACATGTTCCAAGTTCGCTCCTGTCACGTTTCTTTACATGGTAGCCTCTATCCTTTCTCGTTTTTTCCTGCTGGCTCCTCATTCAGTATTGCACTTCTAATTTTTTATCAATTTTCGTTTTCTTTCTGAGCGTTCATTTCAACCACTATAACTTCTTGCAAATCGTATATTTCCTTTGACCTCTCCTTAATATTTTTTATTCGCTCCCATTCTATCGCCGAAAAAAAACAGTTAATGGTAGCTCTGCCTAGCACCGAAGGCATTTGTTCCGTTGAGTCCCCTCTCATTCCGCCCCTCTTCCCCCTCTCATGCCCTCCCCCTCTCATGCCCTATCATTCCCTATTATTCCCTATCCCTTGTCTACCTCGTCTTTATCTCATTCCACCCCTTGCCCCTCTTCCGCCGCCTACCTCACTCACGACGCCCGCAAGCTGACGCCGCCTCCCCCTGACCTCCCAAGGCCGCACGCAGCGCCAGCACGCGGTAGTGGAGCTCCAGGCGCGTTGCGTTACGTGGGCCCCGCTCCGGGTTTCTGGGGTTCAATGACTTACGACAAAGATTATATCGGAGTTCGGTAACTGGAGATGGGGCGATAGTCCTTGTAGCTGGTAGTTGGTGTGATCAATGGGCAAATAGCTCGGGTAATCTATGGGAATACTTGTTTATAATGACATTGTACAATAAGTCTATAAATACTGCTATCAATGCTACGGTATCTAATGTTGGATATTATACAATTATCATACTTGACACAACAATTATGGCAAAGTATGAAATAGAAGGGCTGTTGAAGTTAAGTTAGAATATTGAGAGAATAGTTGCTTATAATTGTGAAGATTATTGTCGCCAAAATTGTAGAAGTGAAATATTATGTAGGATTATTAGTGTTTACAATATATTTCACTAATTTAGTATAAGAGCAATTATCATTACTCACGAGTATCTCCTATATGTTAATTGGAAAATCTTAAAGATTTTGCTAACATATATTTTAGTCTTCTCAATCTCAGCGGCTTTTCTGCACAACTAACCCGATAAGACACTGAGACCATAGAATTATTTGAATTTTTTAAATGTTTTTCTTTGTTAAAGGTTGTAGAATGACTTGCATACTTTCTTTAAGTCATAGGTATTTAAGATTTTCTCGAATGTGAATATTTAAATATGAATGTTAAAATGGACTTCATATAATTTTTGGTTACTTTCTAAAGGAAAAATGCAACACGAATCGGGTACGTGTTGGCACTAATTTACTACTAATTTACAAGTTTTCAAAACATTTTATTTCATAAAACGTGGAGGAGTTAGGAATCTAATGACATATCACGCATTTCCATTTGTGTGCTGACGAAATTCTCGTAATTATGCTTTATTCTCATTCGTTAGAGAACGCTTCAGTTAGAACGAGGCGCAGATTAAACTCTTTTTCACGATGTAATTCAACGCGGTGTGATAATAAAAAGTTCAAATTCAAATGTCTCTCATTACAGACCATTGGTTATTTTTTTTAATTCTGAAACGTAATTCCCTGTAATTTTTCACTTTACAACGCTGTTACGTTGTCACGGCAATTGCAGCTATCACCCAAAGCGCCTATTTTAAAAATTGAAAAACATTTAACTACTGAAAAAAACATCTGATTCTTCATGACAAAGATGGCAAAGAAAATCGAGGAGAGGTGATACTGTCTGGAATATGATTGAGATAAATGTTCCTTTCGTTAAATGTATACAATACATATCAAGTTTTAAAATTAACTAGAGGATACTTTGTGGGGAAGATTTCAGTTCACGCAAAGCAGACAGCAGTAATTATCGAACCAGTTCACCAAAGTTGTTTTTATTAACGCTTTTACAGTAACTTCTGAAGGATTACTTTTTATTTAAGAAAATAATAAAATCAGAAAACGTACACCTTGGGAACAGATTGTATTTCGTGACGTTCACAATCTAGCAAGAAAGGTAACACAATTTTCAACATATAGTATCGGCTCCTGAAATATGTTAAAATTACATTTTCAGAACTGCGCCTTAAGTAACGAACTAATTCACCATTAAATGTAAAATAAATAAAATACTTACACGGGTATAAGCGTTTGAAAACATTGACTAAAACCAGTTTTTACTAAATTCAAAGCCAAACTCCCGGTTACATCATCCGTGACTACTTGTGGTAATTTTAGGACATACGCATATTTAATAAGCTCGTTTTACAATATAAACCTTTAAAGTAGATATATGCTACTTAATTTTAATATGATATTATTATTCCAGTTTTTCCTGCCACATTTAGTGTCTCGGAGGACTCACGTGATGCGTCCCGGTTCTTCTGCGGGTGTCGGAGAATCAATAGGATGTGCCCTCGCTCGGCCCTCAGGATGGAAATGGGGTGGGGTGAGGTGGGGTGGGGAGCAGGGAAGGGAGAGGAGGGGAGGGGACCGGACGGGAGGGAAGGAGAAAGAAAGAATCGCGCGAGGTCCATGGCCCGTTGTTCGACTGTAGTAGGGTGTCATTTCTCGTTCGCCTGGACTTGATAAAAGAAGACATATAATTCACTGATGGGAGTTGACCTACGAATTTAATTGCGGAGTGCGCTATAAACACACCGATGTTGAAATATAGCAAGTAAAGTTCGGACACCTTGCCGGATTCGAACTCATAACGTCCCAATCAATGGAAAGCTCAATCCATAAGGCATTACCTAGCCTCACAGCTGTTGGTTGGTTTCAGTACGCCATATATAGAGTATTATGGATGTGCACGAAGTTCTGCTTTATTAGTATTATTCAAGCTTTTCATTTTTACATACAAGCATTTACAAAGTTGTCTGGTTTGTAAATAGACCGCTTCCTTTAAACATATCTCGGTATTCTGTAGTGTCTGCATCTGTATACATATGGGGTATATTATGTATCAGTATATAATTAGCTATTTACTACTTTACGAAATATTATTTTATTAAAATTTAACAAAAGTATAAACTTGTTTCGAACAGGCTTTTTATACAATAAGACCATTTTATACCATAAAACCACATAATTTTATACAATCAGGCCACATAAGAATCTATTTACATAAATTACACTTTTGAAGAAAATATTATGATGGTCTTAATGCGATGTGAGCGCTCATGAATGTTGACCATACGCCGGCTTTCTGCGATAATCATCTCATTAAAAGCACCAAAAAATTCGACTTCACTAAATTTCATCACGAGCCACCTGTAATTAGTACATGGGGCGACCGGTCGATCGCGGGCGCTGCGTTATCGCCCTACGACGTAGGACGTCCGTGCGAAAGTACTCGCATAAGCTGCGCATATGTGCTACAAACAAGTGTCGCGGCGGTGCGACACGTCCGTTGAAATAGTGCGCGCCCGCAGCCGCCCGTATTTCACCCGACGACAGCCTCCGCGGGCGCGGCAGATGCCTTTGAACTTGACCGCTGACCGCCGACACTACATCACGTCTCCCACGCCGCGCGCGGCTGCGCCGGGGTTTCCTGCACTCTAATTCGACAAGGGCCGCGCTATCGTGCCCGGCGGTCAGAAGCCGCTAGTCGTCTGCGGCCCGACCCGGTGGTGCACGCCCGAAGACGAATGCGCGCTGTCGAAGGCCGAATGTACGAACTGGACTTTAATGGAAGAGTTTTGGGGATTAAACCAAGTGAAATTAGTGCGGAATCAAAAAACTTTATCCATCCTTTCCGTAGATACCTTTCATATTTCTGGAGAAAATGCTATCAACAAAATTTATTCGGTTAATCAATAATTAGGCGATGAATTCTGCAAAGCTTAAACAGAATAGGTTGCATCTATTAAAAATTGTTCTTAAGTTCTTGGTTTTCTATTAATGGAACTTTATTACTAATTTTCAATGCGCGCAGAAATTAAAAGAAAACTAAGCAGCCTACAACCAAGTAAGGGGTATCTGAAGTCGTAAACTCGGCGTAAACTGAAAAACAATGAAGCTGTCGATTTTGAATGAAAAATAAAAATAATTGTGTGCGTTATTCGGCCTGTTCTCAAACAGCATATACTTCTACTTCAAATTACCTACCCGATAGCACGTTACACAATTTTTAACTGTTTTTGACGTAAATAAATGAATAAATAAATACCGACTGAATTCTCATACTCAATACGCCACCACTTACAAAACAGCTAACGTCATGTAAAATCAAGTCTCCATGGAAGACAGCGCCCGCCATTAAATATTTACTCTTCACATGTTGCGTTGCAAAACATTAATTTCTTGATATTCTTTTTTTCAACATTTTTACTGCTACAGATAAAAGAGTAAAATATTTTACACGATAGCTTACAACAGTTTGCAAAACATATTTTATAAGACAGTACGTGGTAGTTTATAATTCCTATGGCAATTCAAATTTTATTTTCTAGTTTCTCCAAATAAATACAGTTGACACACTTTCTTGGAATTAGATAAAAAATTTACATGTTCGGTATGGTAAAATCTCAACCCTAGATTGTTTGTTAATTTATTGTTTATTACATATTTATCATTAAATTCATGAATGTACATATCTCAAGTTTTGTAATATTTTTCTTCCTCTGCGTGACATTTAAGGCAATGTGTGTTCCCTATTTTCAGAATGTAGTACGTATATTGCAGCTACTGTTAGTTATTTATGAACCGTTACAACGAGATTAATTGCCAGAATTTTATCTATTAGGCAATAATAAATTACATCCCACTTACTAATTACTTCACACGACTTTACTTGTACTCATTTTCGAGTCTTCATAGAATGTCCCAAATCAAAAACCGATATGATCTTCACACCACATCCATGTAACGTTTTTGTTGTTCGTGATTAACCTTCTCAAGACACCGCTTCAGGGATGATCTCCTGCCGGCGCAATATTTTATTCACTGGCGTGGCAGCCGCTAGCTAGTTAGTCTTGTAACCGCCAACTCCGCTTTCGAACCTTCTGCCACTCAGCCTATATCCGACCTCAGGGGGCAGTAATTCTTGGATGAGAGCCAAGACCCTTCTCAGCAAGCATACCACGCTACCCGACGGCAGCGCGTTCTCGCATTCACATCAGCCTCCATCTTCACTTTCTCTCGCTTCGGTGCAACAAGTGATGCGGTAAGAGGAATTGCCTTTCAAGTCCAAGGGGAGGGGTCCAACGCCCTGTACCGAGAGAGGTGGCTCAGGACATCAACTAATATCACTGCAGGGCCTCTAACCGACACATTCTCGGTTTGAGACCCGACGGCGTCAGGAATTTCGAATTCAGTCGCTATTTGGAGACGAATTCTAGGGGCCGGTTGCTCTGAACGGAATTTTTTCGTTTTTTTTTTTTTTTTTTTTTTTTTTTTTTTTTTTTTTTTTTTTTTTGCGATCAATACGAGGCGAATGCTGGAGCAGCCCTGAAAAACAAACCGCACGTGATCATTCTTTCACCTTCCTTGTCCTATCCTCACCCAATACTTACTCACGCTTACAGTTACATATGCATTACTCTACTATACATGGTGGGAGACCGAACGTGAGAGGAGAGCTTGTTCCGGCTTTGGAGGTGCCCGCTGACACCTGGTTGTAGGAAACCCCGTTAACCGACGGTAGGTCGGTGCCGGATCTCACAGTCCAATCTCCTACTCCTCGAGAAAAAATGCACTATGCTTATGGGAATAATGACCTCCGTTGACGCGCCCGGAATTATTAATCAATCAAATCCGAAGCCTTGTAACTCTTGAAGTGTTGCAGATATTCAGAGTTTGAATTCAATCAAAAATTACTTTTATTTGTATGAATTTATTTATTTGTATTATATCTGCTCAGAGACATTATTTGAATCTAACTCACTGTGGTAAAATATTATCAAAATCATACAAAACATTTGCATTAATTTCCTAGATTGAATTTTAGAATATCGCTTTGAATACTAGTAAATGGCAAATTACAGCTGAAGTAAGGCATATTTTCCTATTTTTCTTCCTATTTCTATTTTAAAGTAATTTCCAGAGATCCTTCAAAATTGTTTTCAATATTAATCCATACACCAACGTCTATCAAATTTAGTACTGAACACTGGATTGTCTTTTCCTCAAAACCCCTTCCTACCTCAGGAGTTTCTTTTTTAAGTGAACCGAAATTTGGTATGAAATTATATATGCTTCTTTTCCCCATGTCGCGCTCTAACCCATTTGATCTATATTTATTGTCGATAATTACTTATAAGTTAAATAGAACAATTCTATTCATGACACGTTCTAAAAGAGATATGATTATTATTCAAATTGTACAACGGTTTTCGGACCTCTCGTTCGCACGCTACCTAGTAATTTAGCGCCTCATGCTCTAGACACATGCTCAACATAGTGTCGCCGAACTCGCATCTTGCACCCATCTCCACCACCAGGCTATAGACAGCATTTCAAGTAATCGTTCGGGGCAGTGTTTATCATATTTCATTCTTAGAATAGGGGAAAAGTATCAATAGTTCACTTCGAGATTACGTATTTAAAAACCATATTTCATTATTGTACTGTCATAATTATTTTGATGCTTTAAACTGTATTATTCTGGTTTGTCTAACGAAGCTGATGATACAGTTGTGTCTCTCCAACGATCAAGTGCATTATTCACTAATAGGTCATTACATAATTTATTAAGTGTTTAAGCTAAAAGTAAAATATTACTTGGGTGAAATACGTACAGCAAAATAATATACCTTGGTAAAAGTATCACTGGCAATCACTCACCGTCCACACTGTCACTTACTGTGCACAACCGTTAACAAACGTCACACCCGTCAACATGCAAACCAGATAAGAAACATCATAAATTGATATCATAATAAACCATCAACAAACGACATAAACCGTCAAAGAAGGCCATAAACCGTTAAAGAACTTCCTAAACCGTTAAAGAACGTCCTAAACCGTTAAAAAACGTCCTAAACCGTTAAACAACGTCCTAAACCGTTAAACAACGTCCTAAACGGTTAAAGAACGTCCTAAACCGTTAAAAAACGTCCTAAACCGTTAAAGAACGTCCTAAACCGTTAAAAAACGTCCTAAACCGTTAAAAAAGTCCTAAACCGTTAAAAAACGTCCTAAACCGTTAAAAAAACGTCCTAAACCGTTAAAAAACGTCCTAAACCGTTAAAAAAACGTCCTAAACCGTTAAAAAAACATCCTAAACCGTTAAAAAACGTCCTAAACCGTTAAAAAACGTTCTAAACCGTTAAAAAACGTCCTAAACCGTTAAAAAACGTCCTAAACCGTTAAAAAACGTCCTAAACCGTTAAAAAACCCTAACCGTTAAAAAACCTCCTAAACCGTTAAAAAACCCTAACCGTTAAAAAACCTCTTAAACCGTTAAAAAAACCTAACCGTTTAAAAACGTCCTAAACCGTTAAAAACGCCCTAAACCGTTAAAAACGCCCTAAACCGTTAAAAACGCCCTAAACCGTTAAAAACGTCATAAACCGTTAAAAACGTCATAAATCGTTAAAGGACTTCATAAGCTGTTAAAGAACGTCATAAACCGTCAGCAAACGACATAAACAGTCAACAAACGTCGTAAACAGTCAACAAACGTCGTAAACATTCGACAAATGCGAACTATCAACAACGTCACCGATGTTATTGGCTGTCAATATCTCCGTCTCTGCCCCATTCACAGCACCGTAACCTCTACCGCCGCCGCCACTGGCAAGGCGTAACCGCGCGGCTAAATTATCCCCCGGCCGGCGCGCGCGCAAACAAGACCAAAACCTCCCGCTTCGGCGCCTGCGCGTCGCCGCTATCAAAACGTAAGCGCATAAAAATTCCCGGAGGTCGTTTACTGTCGGCGTCAACGGTCTCGCGAAGCGCGCGCGCGCGATCTGTCCTTTCCCAAGCGCTCTTCCGAAGCGCGAACGCCCTCATGCGCCACACAGTGGTACAAAAAGAATAACAGTTGGGCGAAACGGTTTCAAGAATATTTGATCGTGTGAAGTATATTTGATTTATAACTGACATGCGTGTAGTTTTTATGGCTTGGTTGGTATTGGGAGTTTGCCACAAATACTGTTGTCTGGTAGATACAATAAAATGTTCATTGAACATTCTCAAGCCTTCTCTGGGTGCCTCTATGTGTTTTCTGTTAATCGTTTACCGGGTATTGCCTTCAAAACAACTTTTTTTCGCATGAAAAGGCAATTTGATAGTTTTTACTAATTATCTATTTTTTTGTACTGCGAATAAAATAATTGTGTTTGAACATTAACTAAAATTTAAAATATAAATTTACGGAAGCGCAATGTCTCTGAAAGAAATAAAATGAGCAACAAAAAAAAATGTCTTCCAAAGAAACCAAGTAGGACTACGATAAATAATCCATAGGACCAATCACTTGCCATCTGGTTTCAAAATCAATTTCTGATTGACTACGCGCATTCCGGCTGAGATAGAACAATGGTAATACCATGGCATTTCGAACATCGTTGACCGGGAAGTCCTGGGAATCGAGTCCCAATCAATCACTGTCTGGACAAGTCTGAAAGCCGCCTGCCGAAACAGTACCCGAACAAACGGTAACGGACCGCACGGAATATTTCTTTTCTCCTCCTTCTCTTTCTCTCTCTCTCTTACGCAACCATTCACAGGTCGGAGACTAGTCGGAAGAGTAGAGATAGTTCCGTTGAGGCGGTGGCCAGCTGGGATTGAAACACTGCATACTCACGCAAAGATCAGTGCCGAATTTCACGTCCACTTACCGAGAAACACCGCCACTTACCACGATGATATGCACAACACTTTTGGGGGTAACCGACCTCACTAGTTGGCGCCACCCGGTGACAAATACTCATTCACTTGACCACGCTCATCTCGCAAAGATTGAAGCGTCCAATGTTGAGCTTAATCTTCTTAGAATCCGCTCCACTGCGAACTGTTCACTGATTCTAAGCGCCCACGCTGCCGACCTCCCCCGCCGGTCACCCGATACGGGCTAAGCCCTCGCTGCCACGCGAACCCAGAGCCTCCAGAGCCACACAGCCACTCGACCCCGCTCGCCTCACCCCGCCTCGCCTCGGCTGCGCTCCGCTCATTCGGAATGAATTCTCTTACGCGGAAGGAGATTACACGCCGATTCGCAGAAAAACCGCCGGCCCAACGCGGCCAACGCAGCCAACGAGAGGGTTATCGTCGGAATCCTCCCGAGGCGCCTTGTATCTTGTCAAGCGCCGTCCAGAACGCGGGGTTTTGGTGAATTAAAATGACCGATCGTTTTGATTATGTCCACCCATGTTTGTGTTCATAAAACCGCAGGACGGGAAAAAAGCTAAAAGGCGGAGTATGTTGGGAAAATGCCAAACAGGAAACACGTTTATAGTGTGGGTGAGAAATAAAAACAGTAAAATCAAAATATTTTTGAAGAATAATTATATGAGACATTGCCAACAATATTGTTTATTACAATAGCAGCTTTCGATGTCTTAGCCGCCATCATCATCATCATCATCATCATCATCATCATCATGTTTTTAAGTACAAGAAAAAAATATTAAAACGTGTATCAAAAAGCTACAGAATTAGAATAAATAGATTACTAAAAATTTCACCACAATACCAATACCAGTTTTAAAGGTAAATTTTAAACATTGACGTATGTGATTACAATGTTGCAAAGAAATGTCAAGAAAAGGTCATATGAAATAAGTTTAAAACAGGAGTAAATACGGTTGAAGATCGTTCAGAAAAATACAAGAATAAAATTTTGGTAGTAAAAACAGAGTGTTCAGAAGAAAACAAAAGTTAAGAAATGTGTGTTTCAATCAGAAAACAATTTATTTTACTGTAGGATAAATATAAGAGTGCAACAATAAATGGAATATAAAACTCACGTAATAATAATATAGCCTAACGAAAGTTATAAAATAAGAAAGATTTGACTTAAGTCGATTGAAATGTTCAATGGTGTCATCGAGCTGAATCGTTAGCTAAATAAGCTATATGGCTGAATCAAGGAAGTCACCTTGTACCGGAAGGAGAAAAAAACCCCAGAACGCCTTTCATCAGCCTTAAACAGAAGACTTTAAACCGTTTTGTCGACTAATTTGCTCCTCCAGCACCTCATCCCAAATACACAAATGACTACCGTAAACCCAAACGACTGACGCGATAAGGTCGCTGCGGCTGCCACCACCGCGACGGCAGGCACCCCCCGCGGACTCCAGGAGAGCGTGCGACCCGAGTCGATGCACTGGCGAGAGGCTAACGACTCCGCGTCCTTGGAAAAACTCGTCAGCGCGGGGCTGCGGCCGCTCTCAATGAGGAAATTGGGGGCGGGGGCCGCTTTCGAAAATCGAGAGGCGCCTGTCAACGCCGCCTGCCGCACGCCGCGCCGCTCGCCTGGGGATCACACAGACTTACGCTGGGAAGATGGAAGCAGCAAATAATGAATAGTTAGAACTCAAGGAATCAAAAATAAATGAAAGTGATCATTAAAATTATAGTAGTAACAACAATAGTAAGTATAATAAAAATAACTATAATAATTTCTATAATTGCATTAAGTACAAATATTGAAATAACATTACGAATAATTGCAATAATTACAACAACAAAATAATTAAAATATGTAATAGTTAATATGTGTTGTTTTTGTAAACTAAAACTTAATATATATTAACATTAAAATCCTATTTGAAGGTGTTTTAGAAGTTACATATTCTGAGAGCCATGAAACGAAATTCAAAACGAGCGACAAACGAAGTTCAAAACAAGTGTAAGCAACCGTCACTGTAATCAAAACCGCACCTCTCAATTAAAATATCAACTAATAATACGCAAAATTCGCAAAATACTTAAATTTGTTTTCGCAAAACACTTAATATTGAATTGACATAAATTGATATTTATGGTGAAATTGTTTCTTAGGTTGAAATTATTTCTCGGTTTGATAATTGCGAACATTTTTCATATCAGATCTCCGATGGTCCAAAATGTAGATCTCAAAATGAAAGAAGTTATTATTGGATATTCACGAGAAAAATACCATCGTCATGATGTGTAATGTAGATAAACATTCCCATACAAATCAATGAGAAAGAACAATCACAATTAAAAGTTTTAAAACTTTCTCAAAATTTCGGAATTTTACAAAATTTCGGAATTATATTAAATTTATTCCTGAGATTTATATGGTTATGGTTGGTACATGTTATTCCAATACATGCGCAAATTTCCTGTACAGTATTATAATGAAGATGCAATATTAGGAAGTAAGAATATTTTGTATTTCCAAACAGTGCTTGGAATATTTTGTTTATGAATGTATTAATAATTACCTTTTACAACACTTCGCTTTCAATGAGATGTCTATTGACATGTTTATGACGTTAAACAGGGTGAAAGGGCAAACTGAGAATTCGATAAAGTCCGTTTAAAAGTAGCATTTCCAGCTATCCATCACCATTTTATAAAAAACAATGGAAACTTGAGATACAAAGTTATGATGCACGCCAACACGCTATGGATGACCAAGTTCTTATTTATATATAATCGAGTTTCGTATACAAGCTTTTCTTTTATACAAAACAATAATCTGCCCTTCCCTCACATGTGCATGTCCATGAAGGTGTGGCACAGCAAAATCAAATTTTAGCAAAATTGAAGTTATCCAAAATACATTCTTTAAACGTGTTTTAAATTTTCCAAGGTTTATTATAAATAATCAAATTCAAAGATAGCTTTCTATTGAATCCCTTCAAACATAGATAAATAAATTATCAAACAGTTTCTTCTTTTCACTTACCACTTGCCCAACGACACATACTTTCCAATTAGGACAGTCAGCTCACCTTTTACCACGAATTAAATCTCCTCATTCGAAACATTTATTACATCCTCCTGAATTCCACTGATGAGCTATTCAATAGTAACAAATCACGAAAGTTAAAATAACTGTTCAGAGGTTCCTTCTAGGAACTATCTCTGTTAATTATGTTGAATATTTAATTATGTTTATAATATACCACAAAATCAATATAATTTATGTAAAATATTTTCAAATCCTTGAAAGACATTTTATGTCGAACAAGAAAAAATATAATTTATTAATTTTTTTAAATTTTTTCAACCATTAATCTCATTCTTTATTTCGGCATATTTTTCAAATGTTTCTGACCACTTTGACATCCCAAATGCTCTAATACGACATTTCAATTTATAGGTGAAATGTATTATAATTTGTATCTATTTTTCGTCGATCCAGATAACCGTGCGTCTTCGCATAAGAATGTGAATCGCTTGTGAATCGATGGCTAGCAGGAAAAGAGTCACCTCGGCAATGGGCGCCGCATTTGAATAGGCGCGCGGCAGCATTTATGCAAATTGCTTTGCGCAGGTGACGCAGTCAGCGGTGCAGCGAATATACGAGATTGTAGCAAATGACTAGCGCATCTTGTAGGTTTGGAACTCGAAAACACGGTTGAAGAAGTTGCACAAGTGATGATGCTTTTAAGTTCATGAGTTAAGAGACGAAAACGTCGAACGTTAAAAAATATTCCAACGTAAGAAACATGAGAAATGATATTAAAACTTTAAAAGTAAATCATAAGCGAAAAAATTCAAACTGATGATTGTGAGAAAGAAGGAAGCCAAGTTCAGGAAGATAGGAATTGCTCAAGTAATATTACTTTTCTTTTCTTGGTTTTTACGCAATATTTTAGTATTAGCATTTCTTCGGGTGTACTTTTATAGAGATATTTGAAACTAAATGTATTTATATTTATATAAATACATATAGTATACACACACACACACACACACTGAACTTTGGTTTTGAAGATTCTTGTTAAATCGAAATCATCCCCACGACCACTTTCCACTTCCTGGCAAACGAGGTGAATAGCCGACATTAGACTCTCGGCTATGCAACTGGATTCCTGATCACCTGTGCGATTCACATGTCAGTTTGAAAGGATGTATCTTGTCTGGAAGCCGTTCCAAGACGCCTGTAGACTGCACTTGGTGGTAGAAATAAAGTTTGGGTAATGGCTATATAAAATCTGTTTATACTCGTAGTTAGGACATCTGTACAAAAAGAACAACGACTTGATTCAACGTTTTTCCCTTGCATGGTTTAAAAATGTAGAAGCTAAATATTTTCCCCTAGTGTAACACAATGTACTCCATCAAATGAGTATATGTAAATAAATTTCCTAAACTGCATTACTCCGACGAGCGCAAGAACTCTTTTATTTATAAGGATTCAACTCAGCGCTGACCTTTTGGAATTCCCGACATTTAACATACAATTAATTTAGAGATTTCACCTATGCACCCGATTGTGTACGAGTAGGGTTTGTTCGCAATGTGTTTAGCATCTTCAAAGAACATAATTCTAATTTATATTGAAAAGCGGAATACAAGAGTTCAAGAATGCATCTCAAAATATACGATCCGACTCCAGAGGCAGCCAGAGAAAACCAGTTTCTTAATGCGGAAATAAAATTGAAACCGAGAACTCCTCGGAGGGCGTCAAATAACAAACATGACTCGTTTCTTTTCATCCATATTCTTTCTCATGATGCCAGAAATTTTGTTCATGGTACGGTTCTGTCAAATGAATATGGTTGCCTCACATATTGATTGCGAAAAGATGACAGCGGACAATTCGGCCTTCACTTTGTTTTAAAACTTGCTAGACGTAGATTTTATCACGTGATTCAAATATTGCAAGTAACTGAGTTCAAAGTACTACAAGTAACTGAGAAAAGAAAAAGAAAGTAAGTCGATGAATGCATTACACGTCTGGTCGCAAGAGATTACTCGTGCATTCACTGAAAATAAAGTTGATTACCCAGTGCGATCACATATGTTTTTTTCTTTTTTATTTTATTTTATCGGTTATGCCAGCTCTCGGCCAGAAAACGAGATATGAGTCTGAGAAAATTTACAATCTCACACACTCGCTCCTTCCCCCTCTCACTCAAACACACACACACACACACACACACACACACACAACACAACACTCACACACCTCACTCACACACCTCACTCACACACCTCACTCACACACCTCACTCACACACCTCACTCACACACATACACTCACTCTCCTCACTCACACACTCACTCACTCTCGCTCTCATACACAAGTTCCTTCTGGTATTGTTGAGACTCTCTATAATGTATGAATAAGAGCGATTTCCCAAACGTTTTTGGGAAATTGAATAAATTACATTAGCATTCAATCTTTTGAAATAAAGTTGTGAATTAAGAAAAAAACGGATAGCTATCCATTTTTTCTCTAGTGGACTACTTATCAAATACATGGCTAGGCCAAAAGCGATTAAGCCTTCACAAAGCCTGTACTAAATTTCTAATCTATCAGTTCCGGGTATTTTCCTCAAGGAGTCTTCGTCGTCGACAAACTGCACGGAGAATCTCAAAACAGTGGGATTAAGAGTGAAATTTGGTTGAATGTTTGGAAATAGCTTTTGAAACTTTCTAACGTATCTAAACATTTCTAACATATTTTTGCAAAAATTGCGAAATATAAAAATTTGTTAATGGTAATTTCATTCTTTACTTAGGATAATAATAACTTTTGTTTCCTCGAAACATTCTTGTTAGGAGCGCCTTTAGCGTCGTGTCATGTGAATAATACAGAGACAGATCAGCCTAATAAATAATAGATTACGATCCTCTAACAAGACTTGCGAGTTAGTTATATCCACTGTCAGTGATTTATGAACAAGTTCTCTGAAAAGTCATGTGATTTGCTTACTCCCGCAGATATATTTTCCCCAGCAACAAAGCTTCCGCTAGTCCCTGATACCGACCTGAGAAGCCGAGATTGCGAAGAGCGCGTACCGACTGAGCGCCGAAGGGACATAGGCTCGAACCCCGCCCTGGGCAGGTGCGACAGTCCCACTTTCGAAAGTGCGTTGTCGTGGAGAAGCTCGCGTTCCACTGGGCCAAGATCTGAGAAGCACGCAAGTATGTTAGTAGAATGGTGTAAGACACACTTCAATGGGGTGTAGCTCGAAATAGACTTCGGTTTGATAAAGACTACCGCCCCCAAAAAACACGATAAATCGCAGATGTACTCTCATGGGTGTTTTACTTTAAGAGCATCTATGCATTTCCATTTCATAAACCAGGTTTATTTTGATTGAATCAGGGTAGTTTGAGGGAAGTATAGTTACCACTACTCTGAAACAATCACTTGATTTGACATTGAAAAATTATTGAACGGTCGCTATTAATAAAACTATAATATTCTACAAATATAATGTAATGTTTTTGTTTTTTGCTTAATGCTTGATCGTTACTTACTACTTACTTATATCCATAGAATTTAATAGAAGAATAAAGATCGAATGGGGACTATGGTCGGCCCACTCGTTGGGATTGTCCATCATGCCAGCGCGCCTTGGAGTCACATACGGAGCGGAAGGCGGTACACGCCCCTGGGCACGGAGTTTGGGCGCGGGGCGGGGCGGCCGTGTGGGGGCAGAAGGTCCCGTTCGCAGCCGGACGGGTCATCGACCCGGTAAGGCGCCGCCGACGCCTCGCCGTCGTCGTCGTCACCTTCCTCGTCGGGGATTTGCATACCGCGCCTCGGCCCCTAGGCCTCGCCTTGCCGCCGGTCAGTGCAACTCCTTCCCCGGCTGACACCTGTACCACACGCCCACCGTATGGAAACGTCGCGGCAGCCAAAGCCAACAATATCCCACGTGCCAGCGGACCAGGCAACGAGTGGATTTTTTCTCTCGGCTACCTTTCGGCGGCAAGGTCCACAACCGGACGTAGGACACACGGCAGTCACTTGTTACAAGAGGAATACAGATATTGCTGGAATACAGACTTGCATATAAGTAGGAGACAGTCACCCTCGACCACTTATGTACTTCGACTGTGGGTACAAGTGGCGTTGCCTCCCTCAAACGTATTCCCATTAAAAACAATAGATGAACAAAGTTTAATCCTGTCTTCACCCGATAAAGCAAGAATTAATAACAATTTTTGTTTGAGAAAAAATTACAAAAATATATTTCTCGACATTTCTTTATGATTTCGCTTGAATGTGCGTAATTTACGAACCGGATCTGGTGACATACCATTGGAGCTAAAATTTATGAGGTCTTCGAGATCGTAAATTATACTCGTCATTCTCTTCAGTTGTACTGCTCCGCTGTTGCATTGCTTAAGCATTAACAAGCAAATCTGAATATTTAGAGTTAATGTTGAAAAAATTTAAAGTAATTTCATGATTTAAAAATACTTCATAATAAAACTGAATACAAATTCAAATGTGAAAATAAGAAACTATTAAATAATCTTGCTCCAATATGTAAAAAAATAATGCTGAAAATAATAAATGAAATAAAAAGTAAATTTTAATAGGAAGCATTAAATTCAGTGAAGGCAGTAGATATCAATGGGTTATCCATAATAATAAATAACTGAAACCACAAATAAGCCAAAGATTATAATTGATTTCATATAACTGTTAGTTTTAATAAGGATACAAAATAAAGTGATTTTAACAAAATTGATGAACAATTGCTGCTTCATTAAATACCAATGGCTACTTCGCGTTTCCGAACTACCACTGCTAAGGTCATTAGTCCCGAAACTATTATGCATTTTTCCTCGCGAGGTGGCGGTAAACTTCCCTCGCTAGATGGTCAGATCCTGAACCGACCTACACATCGACTTGCGAAGTTTTTCCAAACCAAGTATTTCACATCCACCACCCCAGCCGGGAAGAGCTCAAAGATCTTGACTGATCTCCTGGCATGTGTGGTACTGTAGTGCATGTACGTGTAAGTTAGAGGTAAGGATAGGACAAGGAAGGGGAAGGAAAGATCGCGGCTTACGAAATAAGAACAAATCCAGCACCATTCTCCCTCTAAGAAAGACTTCCATATACTAATTTTCTTCTATATCTTTCTGACATTAGATAAGAATAGAATATTTCTTAGATGTGCCTATTCCACCAACCGTATTATTTTCTAAACCCTTGCCATCGCCCTCTAACGATTGTTCCTTGACATTTGCTGATACAAAATTATTCGACCAATAAACTGAAGGTTCTCGTGTCATGCTAAAACTAAATTCCATAAAAAAAGGACGTTAAGCTGATACTAAATAGTAACGAAAATCATCTCAATTCCCTCTAGTAGATTGATGAGAACTTGTTTAAAATCT
Source organism: Gryllus bimaculatus (assembly GCA_017312745.1). Taxonomy (NCBI): domain Eukaryota; kingdom Metazoa; phylum Arthropoda; class Insecta; order Orthoptera; family Gryllidae; genus Gryllus; species Gryllus bimaculatus. The sequence continues at coordinate 354,617 of BOPP01000017.1, forward strand.
TCGAATTTGATGATGTTCCAAATGTACTAATGTAGGAATTTTCAAGAATGCGAACTACGCCTCTTCAGATAGATGCTCTTAAGTGTGGTAAGAGCTCCATTCCACGGTTGAAGCCCTGCATTCTGCATGCGAATAGACAGCCGACACGAACAGCGCTGACAATATTTAACATGCAGTCTACCGTAGTCCGCGGCAGCTTGCCAAAGCGACTGGCAGAACCTGAAAAGTGAAGATGTTGAGACTGAGGTGCCACCAAAAAGTGGTAATATGATTGTTGCGCCCACAAAATTTAAATGAATTGAAAGGCCAAGGTGATGAACGCGTTAGTCAACCAGGTTTGGCCTCAGAAATGTCGAAGGTGTGGTAGCATTGCGTCGTTGTAACATCCGGGCCAGCGGTTGCTTCCTGTGGCCTCAACAAAGCTCTACCTGCGTTCGGCCTCCGCCGGTGACGTCATCAGTCATTAGTTACAGAGTAAATTCATTTTGTGAAGGAGAGGCCGGAGATGAGAAGCAGAAATTGGCAAAGACCAGTCGTGGGGATACACTAACACTAGGTCTAACATCAAACTACAATGTTGATGTATATGTTTATATCATTGGTAGGAATAAAAACATTTTTTTCGTTTACCTTGTAAGAACTTGAAAAGTAAAAGTAAAACGGTAGAGACCAACTCCAAAAGGCGGTGAAGCGTGCATTTCATCTAAAATGCCCTCTGAAGTTTCATTATTTGCATTAGAAGTGATACAATAAATATGTCGTAGTTCAACCGTCATTGCCTTTATGTGTACTTATGATGATTGATGAAGTAACAATACCATGTTAAATTACCTTCGGATTTCCAAAAAGGAAAAAATCCCTTATGACCCAGTTGTTAAAACATTTGAAAAATTAAAGTCGCTCTAGCAATCATAATAGTTCAGAATTATCACAATTTAATTTTTGTTGTAAAGAGTGAATCATGAACATGAAGCATTTATGATCGCAATGCACCATGTTACAAGTTTCCGCAAATTTTGTTGTATTTTTAAATTTAAATCTTTTAGGCGTCCATGTTCTGTTCGCTGTCAGGAGGACAGCATTGACATAAGTTAAATAGCATGTATTCTCTTCGAAACATTTGGGAACCGTTATTGTTGTTCTTTTATTACAGAAAGCACGTAGTAGAGAGAGGTAAGAATAGTGTCTCTGAATCTTTTGTAAGATTATCGTGTGTTGTTAGATAAAATGAACACCGTCTTTAGTTAATTTAATTGCTCATTTTCACATACAAACCTTTTCGTTTGCGAGTCAAGAACTTGTTTATCTTTCGCGGCATCAGCATACAGAACCAAAACGGTGTTATGAGGAAGTCAGAGAAATAACGGATTCTATTATTTTTTCCTGGTGGAGACCAGAAACGTAGAGTTGCAAGAAACTATTTACTCAAGGACAAAGCCAGCAAACATCTTCGTTAGTATCTATAATATGGCGGAAGTAACTCATAAGGATTCATCAAATGAAAAGAGATGAAAATACTTTAAAATATTCTTCGAGATAATTTTGAAATAACGAAATGGAATAATAATGTCAATTCATCATCCTGTAACAAAAATCGTGAAATAATTCGTATAAAATGATTGAACAAAAAACTTTATTTACTTCTTCGGTAATGACGTTTAACTATTCATATCACGTCACAGTTAATTTCAGGTATGGACATTATGAAAATTATAAAAATACAATGAATAATATCAGGCACATATTGCCTGTCTGCAGAATACAAAGACTTTACCAGCCTTTCGCCAGATAACAGTGATTATAAATGGGATCACTTATATTTTCTGTTTTCTTTCCATCTGGTACTTTTTCATACGTGTATAGGGAGCAAAATAGGTAGTTTAGAGTAACTAATATTATGTTGCACCGAAAAGTCGGGAACTACAGGAGAAAAAAACTCGATTTGTGACTTCCTATAAAATTATATTTTTTTTATTTTTCTAAGAGTAATAAATGACTTTTTCTTTTACATAATAGTCGGAATCAACAATTTAGTTGGTCCTACACCGGAAAAATTATTTTCTGGCATAGTTCGTTCAGCTTTACTTTTAAAATGTCGACAACCAGACAACTTAACTTTTATAATGAATATTCCCTGTTCGCTTTGGACGGACTTGAGACCCTGCGAATATGAAAAGTATTCTTAAAAGTTTTGAAGTACTTCACAAAAACGCCCAAAGCATTTTTCAAAAAAAAAATTCAAAAATTGGCTCCATTTTTTCTTTAAAATTCGTGAATGAATAAATTGAAACACACTTAAAAAGATGGTATATATCCTATTTCCATAGTTCCCTTCATATTTTCAAAAACTGCGAAAGGTAAAATTTGTGGCCCACTATACAAATACATTGCCGAAGAGACACTTTTTCTGAAATTTATTCCAAGTTTTTAATTAAAGTTAATTAATTTAATTAAAAACCAATTAATTAAAGCCATGTGCGAAATTGTGGCGAAATTTTGAGTGAAATCTGAGCATTAAAAAAACCTTTTCTCAATAATGGCCCCAAATGTTTCTCTTAGAAGTCTTGTAGGATAGAGCAAAATAGACTGAATCAGGTATTACTGCAATTTTATTAAGACTGTTTTGGAAAAAATACAGTTAAGTATTTTTTGTAAATACCCCTCAAGACCATAAAACTTATTTTTTCCTTCAATTGACTGACTTTCTAGTGATTGATCACCTGCTCGATTATCTTGAGTATCTCGACTTGATCGATTTATTCGAGGGTGTCTATATACTCAAGATCCTCTACTTCATCGTCAAGATTAAGAATATTTTTGAACAATTTTCCAAATACTTCCACTTCATCAACCTGTTCATGATGCTCCATTTGATCTATTTTTCACCAGGGTTTGGCAGTTACCGCGAGGAATTCCTAGTACCACTTTCACTGAAGAGAAGTGGGAGGGGCAAAATCGGAAATGAGTTCCCGACCTAATGTAAAGGGGAACTTGAACTTGTTTGGAACGAGAATGTCTTTGTCATTTTGTTGTACCTCTAGTTTTCACTTTAACTCTCCTCTTCATTACAAATATGAAATTATAATCGTAATGATTGTTTCTAAATATAAAGCAGCTCTATTTTCACTAACAACTATTCTGTAAATACTTACTCTCTTGTTGAATGTGGGAGCATTACCAAATACGGTGTTTGCTAACCATCTTTCCAGGAGACAAAAACAATATATGGCGAATCCAAAAACGGAACGAGGTGTAATGTTCATATTTTTATTTATGATTACAAGAACAACATTAATTTACACAATCATTTCAACATGAAAAATATTTTCTATAAAAGATATAAATATAATGTCTAAAGGTTCTGTTTTTTATCAGTATTATTTTACCATTAACATTTCTATGACAAAATCTTACCACACACATTGTCATTTAAAATCTTGTTATAAAATTTACACTCCCGGACAGAATTTTGCTTTACAATTAATATAGTCCTCATTATCTTGAAATATTTTCAGATGTTGCGATACTTCCTAGAAGGCTCGTGATTAACACTACATTATTGGAATGTCTTGTAATTCTAGTGGCTTTTCATTTTTTCTGAATAAATCTAGTCCGATCTACAATTTATAGATATATTTTATATTTTCAGTGTCTTCGGCTCTCATAGAATTAAATATTTTACATAGGCGTGCTAAGCAAATTAATGAGACACTAATTTATGTGAGGATAAACGCTAGCTGTCAATACTGAGCGCGCTATCACGTGACTTCCCGAGTTGATCGACAGATTCACACATTACAGATCGACCACTGGCGTGCCACATAATGGTTACTCAGTGCCTCTACTGACACTGTTCAAACGATAACAGTTGACAACTGGATAAACAAATTAGTGGTGTTACAGAATGGAACAGAGGTTTTCTTTTTCAGGACTACCTTTTCGGTTTTGCCCCACCCCTTTCCCTGCAGACATCTAGTGTCGCCCAAGTACTTTTTTCACATTTTTTTCAATTTCCCGGTTCCCTAATATTAAAACTGAAATAAGTCACTAAGATATTTTAGAAGAATAAAAACGTGACCATATATAAAAATTTTCGTTGAAACCTTTGGAATCGTTTTTGAGGAAATGTTTGAGCTTTCCTGCATATTCGCAATTTTGATAAATTTTTCACACAATACTTTCGAGTTATTAAGATTCTTCCTTGCAAATCATTTGAAGCACTTGTACTGACAAATGTAGTATTGTATACAAATTGTCGGTAATGTAAATATTAACGCCGGGTGAAAAATATCATGAAAATTAATTTTTTGTGATTTTTGAAAAAACAAAAAGTATAACGTTTATCTCATCTTGTATAGTGTTTTGGTCACTATCCCTACAGAACGTTATAAATCGTTGAGAATTTTTTTTAATATTACTCTCACTTCACTCAAAATTGTTCGAAAACTACTAATATTTTCAAAAAAGTTCAAGAGTTAATTAAAAACTAATTGTGGTTACAAATTTCATTTTAAAAACTGCCAACTAAAATATTGTAAGTGTAGGAAGACGCAAAAAATTCAAACTGTGGTAATTTCCAAAAAATCGGAGTTGACGGACTTGACAGAGACAATTGTATCTATTTCATCCTTATAAATGAACTCTGTTCTTACAAAAGATTTCATGAAAAAGTTTGGAACCTTTTTGAGAAAATTTCGAGAATACTCCTGGGACTTCATGCAAATAACTCTCAAAATTTAAGAATTATTTTCAAAATCACAGCTTCAAGTCACGGATCGACCGGAGAACATTCATTTTGGGAAAAGGCGTAAAGGTAGGCGCTAGTGCTAAACACAGAGGGACGGACAGACGGACATTTGAAAAAAAATTGAGAATATCAGGGGACCCCAAAACTTGTATTTCCGTTGAAATCTGGGAATCGATTTCCGCAGAATTACACAACTTTTTAAATACTACGTATAATACTATGACACATTACGGTATTATTACCGTATATATACTTGTACTGTAGAGTACACGAGAAAACTATACATAATCTCATCAATAAGGTATGTGAGATTTGCTTTGCAGGTGTCGCCAATTAATTGCCCTCCATGTGTTTTTTTACTTGCATAATTTTTATTTTCTCTTTTAAATCATGTAAAAGTACGGAAATATCATAGTAATCTTAGAAAAAATGGAAATCTCAACTAAGATTAAATGTCAATTATATCCACAAGATCAGACAATTAGCTGTGCAAAATTTTTGGAGCATTATTTTTATGAAGAACATTTTGACTCTCAAGTGAGCAGGTATTTGTCTCCCTATTAAGAAGTACTTCCAATATATCTGAAGCTGAATAAGTATTGACACAAAATTTGCCTCTGACATACGCCAAAATAAAATTTACAGAATATTTGATAAACTCGTCTGAAATGGTCATCAGAAAGTTAATAGTAATACTGATTATGATAGTAACATAAAAATTGTAATTATGTCCTGCAAAAGTAATTATTGATGTAAGAATAGGTAATTCTTTTCAATAGTCATTTTTTGAAATAGTATTTGTTATAAGAGTATTTACACATAGCACATGCAACATGCATAATGTTATTTCCAATGCTTCTGCAACCATTCAGAGAATCATTTAGGCTTTACAAACTTTGTACATTCACGAAATCAATATTCTCAATGTGTTAAAATTAATTTAAATTATCTTCTTCTTTGGATTAGAATGTTTATTTGTAAAAACCACTGAGTAACAGAGCCTATCGTTACGTTACAAAAAATTATTTCTTCTTTTTTTTTCAATTTTTTTTTTCGATGTAGGCACAGACAATTTCTGGCATTCGGCTGACATCGGCATGACCTCTGTACTGCCTGTAAATTTCCTCATCATGAAGTATGAACCAATGGGTATTGGGTAAACAGTCCATCAACAAAATGGTGAAAGGATTGAGAAGGAGGGATCGTGTTTAGTACGGGAATCCTTGTTTCAAGTGCAACCCCACCGTCCTTCCGGATGGAACGGACGAAACCACGCGGAGCATTAATTACGACAGTTCACCTTCACAATTTTCCGGGGGGGGGGGTGTTTGTTCTTGATTTAATGAAGTTTGCGGCACTCAAGCTGAGAGATAGCCAAGGTCATTAAAACTGAAGGGTCGCGGTTTCGAGACCAACTTTCGGCATGGTTGTTTGTCCCTTGTCTCTCATAAATGTCTTGTCGCAGAGCGCCTTGCGTTGTGCTGACCCCAGATCAGAGGAGCCCGCAAGTGTGTTGGTGCGTAGTTTATGTTCAAATTTGCGTCTCATTCGGACGTAAACGGTAACCGGCTGTCGGCTAGAAAAAAAATTACGACTCACAATAAACGTCCGCCTGTAATGAAACACATGTTCACTCGTGTAGATCCGCGTAAATCCTATATCAACCTCCCAAACACACGAATTGCCGGCAAGTGAGTACGCGCTGGAAAACCCGCTTCGCCCGCGCCGCGCCGCTTCCTGTGACAGCAACGCGGCGGCGACAGCAACGCCCGCGATGAGGAACCTCCGCGGTTTTCCGCCGTCTGGCGGCCCGCAAGCGCCCGCCGCCGCTTCCTGCGAGGTGCACGACACCGTGACAGCAGGCGGCGACACCGGCGCCCGCGCCGCGGCCGTGTACCTGCTCGGGAAGATTAATCCGGCGTACAGCAAAGGGCGACCCCTACTCTTCAAGAGGCCGCCCGCTGCAACAGGCGTTTGACAGCTGCCCGCGGTTGTTTGCGGCTCCGTGCTGGTGATTTGTGGTTCGGACGTGGTGGAATGGGGAGGTCATTAACATAATCGGTCACTGACAAACGTTTCGTTTTCCAAAATATTATCGATGATTTCAAATCGTTCGTATTCGTTTCGAATATCGATGTCGTTTCGTAAACATTTTCCTTAGTACTAACTTCAAAATCTAAGAAGTTTCCGGGGATTACAATTGAATTTCTTCCGGGCATTCCTATCAAATATCTGGCTTTTTAGGGCTACTTTAATTGTTTAGGGAACAAAGCTCGAGGTCCCACGTCGTATGGATCTTACGCTACACAAATAAAGAATCTCAAAGTAAAAACTTAAGAGAGAATTAAAAACCTAAAAAGACACGCTATTAATAATACACACAATCATAAAATCATCCATCGTCTAAACGTTTAATTTTTACGTAATATGGAAAGAGTGTTCAATGAATAGCAACGATACCCTGAAAGACACAAAATTGTATGAAGATGAAATGAAAAAATATCTTCACTGTAAACGAGTATTATAATGTAACTACTTCTGCTTTTTAAATGCTGCGGAGCCTTTGAATATATAACCTTTGCTTATTTTTTCCCTTCCTTCTTTCATTCTTGAATTTTTAATTTTCAACAAATTTAATTTTTATTATTTTTCTCTTATCTTCTCCATTACTCATTCTTCGTAATGTTTATTCTTTTTGTATCCATTAATTTCGTCCTCCATTGGTTCTCTGACTTAATATTGAAAATCTTCTATGCTGAATTAATATTGAAAATAACAAAAACCACTGACAGTTTTTCTCACCTACTATTATATCAAAAATCTATTACCAAATTCCAATGCGCACAGAAATTGAAAGAAAACTGTGCAGCCTCCGGGCTTTGGAGATCGAGGGTATGGTCGAGTCTATAGCAGGAATTTGGAAATACAAAAACAACTATACTACTAATTTCCAATGCGTGCAGAAATTGCGAGAACACTATTCAGCGTCCGTCCTTGTAAGAGGTGTCTGTGGTTTCATTATACACCTTGAACTCGGAGAAAAATATAAAAACAATTAAACAGTTATGGTAAACTGCTAATAGAAATTGTGTTATCTGCGAATTTTCATACCACGCGTATTGACTGAATTCACATACTCAATGTGAATTGGCCTACAACAGTTGACGTCATGCAACAAGGAGGGTTTCAAGGAAGAGGTGGTTCGACTTTGAATATTTGCTATTTCCCTATTGTAGTATGAATCAGAAACTTCCCTTAAATTCTTGGTTCTAAGAAGGTTAAAAGAACTCTTGGAGTGTTCTAGTATACTATGTTATTACAGCATTCGAGATGTTATTTATTGTTCTTGAGAAGTATGCATACTACTTTTGGAAAATTGTTTTGTGTCGTTTTGTACAGCAGCTGCTTCAAACCACTAATAATCTCGATCACGGCACTATTTAAATAAGCAAAAAGTGTCATTCACAATTTCCAGAAATCACTAGAATCAAATGTTATAAGTATCAAGTTTATGAGTAGTTTTATTAGGTTTTTAGATCGATAAGACTTCTCGTTTTTAACTGAATGATTGCCCGAGTAGTCCGGTTAAATGAATTGATCGGACGAGAAAAATGAGAATTTCCACCTTATAATGTTGCTCCAAAACAAACCAACCGGTGCAGGTGCATTACACCGCAAGAGGGGAGCCAAACCGCAACGAGCAGCCTCTCGGCCGGGGCCAGGCACCGGTCCAGCCCACGAGCATTCTCCAGCGACATCTCTCACGCGGCGCGGCATCTGATAGGGCGCCCACCGCCTGGTGCGTCACCGAGATGGCGCGCTGCTGGGCGGCGACGGGGGCGGCGGCGGGGGCGGCGGCGTGGGCGGGGCAGGGGCGGAGGTGGAGGCGGAGGCGAGGGCGTGGGAGTAGCTGCTGATGAAGGCGATGACCCCAGGCACAGCTAGACGTACGCGATATGCAACATATTGAAAGGAGATGCACAAAGGTTGAAGAAAAGGAAAAGTAAATATTAGAAGAAATTGGGGTATGACAAGATGTAAAAAAGAACACGGTAAATGGGAGGTAGAAAAGACGTCTAAGAAGAAAACAAAGAAAGCATAGAAAGGAAAAAGTGGAATATTGAGCACCAAGTAAGGAAGAAAGAAATGCGAATAGACAAGAGGTTCAAATTGAACAATATAAATTGAAAAATTGAAAAGAGATATAAAGAAGCTAGAAAAATTGAGGAACGACACCGAAAAGAAAATATAAAAATTATAATTGCTAACACGCGACGAACAATTTATATAAAATTTTCAATGACCTAATAAGATAATTGAAAGAAAATATAATCGTGTTAAAAATAATGATTCCTTCATAAATACCTGTGATACTAAAATAAGCTTTCATTTTCTTAAAACAGTGGGGAAAATCCGGTTTGGGGAACATTCCTAACACAGTCTCAGAATTCACCAAGTGTGTTCAGATATATTTTGTTCACGTAAGTCAATATTATCCAACTGAGTTGTTTGCACATTAGTGCACTACAGAGACGACACATTCATGATGAAGGCACCATTGTGCAACGACAAGCGGTCGCAACTCGAGAAAATGAACCGCGAAATCAATAAAAAAATCAAAGAATCGAAACCGGCTGCTGCTTTGGTGTTGTCTTCTGAGGGGACGGTGGTCTCAGTCGCGATATCAAGTGGTCCAAAATGTTTAAATGCTATAACATTATATTACCACGTTTAATATTTTTTAAAATTAAAATACTTGGTTATATGTGCCACTGATTCCTTCTCTGGAAGAGTTTTCAACTACATGAGAATTGTCTTCAGATATCAAAGTCCTGAAATATCAAATTGTATTCTATGACAGAGTATCGTAATATTCAATTTTACACCAATAAGTTTTTAAAGCAGCAATTTCTAAAGAGATTTTAATAATATTTATTGAATGTCTATGCATGTAATATGTTCATGTCCTTTTAATGAAGACAACTTTTGGTCCTTATCAAACGCTCAAACGAAATGTTCATATTCCATAAATTAATCTCCAAGAATGCTGTACATATATTAAACGAAATAAGAAGACTTTAAAGCTTCATTTACCATTATTAATTATTGTCATTACCAAATACATTACAACTTCATGATAAGCTTCCTCGCAGCATTTGTTAATATTGAAATTATTTGTAATGTATCATTCACCAATGTAAATTAGATGGACAATCGTTCTTTCCACTAACAAATAGAAAGGGCCTTTTCCGAGTTAAATGAGGTCCTCTTTAGCACTCAAAAATATTCAGGAAATCGCGTCGAAAATACTCGCTGTGCAATTTCTATTAAACGTTTCTCACTTTACGTCTTTTATATCATTTCCCTTTCCCTGATAAAACTCCTATTTTGTCCAAGTTTACTTAGTTTGCATGCAAAATCCAGGGGTAAACGAACCTTATTTTGGAAAACTCCTGTTTCTGGTTTCGTAACTTTGGTTACACTCATTGTTTCATCAGAGCACGTTTTAGTGTGTGCTCTTCAAGCATACAACCGAAAGTAAGCACGTTCACGTGTTTCACCTTTGATCCCTGGTTTTCACAGTAAATTCGCTTATGCGCTGTGGGGATGAGTGGAGAGAGGAGTAAATGTTTCACGATCTCTGAGATGTTTCAGATTTTACATCGAAAGTAAATGCAAAAGGCAAGTGGCCGTTTTTATTGCCTTCGAAATCGTTCCATAACCTTCCTACTGAGAAAACGTACCATATCTCTTTTTACTTTATATTTCTTAGATTTACAAGGTCTTTAAAATATTATTTTCGAACTATCGAAAATCAAATAAATTCATTGTAAACACTATTTTGCATTTACATTATTTAAACTTACTCTGGATGTGTCTAATCTGACGAAGATTTGACAGGAAGATTCTAGGGTACGAGTCTCGCAGGAGCAGAACTATAATAAATGGACCACGGACCGCGCGCTCTTTCCCATCCCTCTTCCTTGCTCATCCCTTACTGACTCACGCACTTACATACACGACATTCGTCGGGATCCCAGTCGCGAGTTTAGAGTTTGTCCCGGCTGGGATGGTGCCTTACTGGTGGAAGATAACTGGTTGGGAAAACCTCGCACGTCGTCATATAGGTTGGCGCCAGATCTCACTATTTCGCGAGTAAGACCGTCACTAGCTGGATGCAATTGGACTTCACGTCCCGGAATAATGACCTTAGTAGTTGACGCGGCGGAAAAATTAATCAGAGAATATGACGGAGATCTGAATTACTTCCAGTAATTCAATATTTCTACGTAATGAGAAGTCCGATAAATTAATGGTTAATAAATATGGAGAGGCAAAATAAATAATTCAAATTCTTAAATATCTTAACTTTCAATTACGAACATTGATATTGTGATGAAATTTCGTTGGCGTTTACAATGAAATAATTGTAAGAGTCGTCATTGCCAGCAATATTGTTTATTACAATAGCAGCTTTCGATGGGTTAGTCATCATCATCATCATCCGTTTTCTAGTACAAGAAAATAACATTAAAACGTGAATCAAGAAACAAGAACATTAGAATAAATAGATAACTAATCATTTAAAATTTAAGACAATAAAATTAACATTTTAAGAAGTGAAAGAACTCCCCCTTCTTTCTTTCAGTTGTTGTTTAAAATGTTGTTGTTCTTTGATCCAGTTTTAATGTTTTTTTCTTGTACCAGAAAACTGATGATGATGGTTAAGCTATCGAAAGCTGCTAATGTAATAAACAATATTGCTGGTAATTACGACTAATATGCTTTTTGTTATTTAAGGTCGCATCAATTACAAGATCATTAGCGAACACTATTGTGCATAACGGTATGTCAACTATGAGAATGACACGATATGATCATGATAGGAGTGTTAAAGGACGAACACAATACAACCATGCTCGAGGAGGGACTCAAACTCGCGATCCTTCGGTCCGAGGTCGCTACGGCACTACTGCCTTAACGATCTCAGCCATCCGAACCGGCGACTCATATTATTATTTCTTTCAAATACCAGGATTTGACTGATGGAGATTGCAGAGCGGGCTAGTCTCTTCGCCCATTTGCCTTGTGAAAGGGACCACCGTGCGATCGGGGCAGTCCCGGGCGCGTCCTCGCCCGCCGACGCGACGCCTCGCAGCCTCTCGCGGCGCCATTGGGCGGCGGGGCGAGACCCGGCCAATCGCCACCCGCCCCGCCCATCCCGCCCGCCCGGCCCGCGCCGCCCCGCGCCGCGCCGCCCCGCGCCGCCCCGCCTCGCCCGCAGTTAATTGCCAATGAAAAGTGACAGTCGCGGCAAGTGCAATTACTGTTAGTTAGCACGCACCTCGAAGTCTATTGTTCTAGTAACAAAAGAGACACGCGGACAACTCCCCCTTCACATCTTGAGACCTCGCGGTGCCGGCCGTTTTTGACCACCGGGAGCGCTCCTTTTGAAAAGTCCCGCGCCGCAGAAGAAAATAAGTTGCACTGAATGAGATGAAAAGACCTGTAAAGCAACGTCAGCTTCGTTTAACCTCCCTCTTCTGAATGCATCATTATCGGTTAGGTTCGGCCCTCGCCCCTCTCAAAAGGTGATCTCTATCTCAAGGCCGTCTACACATTAGAGCGAGCGGAGCCGTACACGCCCATTAATTTGGATCATCGTTCCTTGCCCTCTCATGGCAATGTGTCAGGCCCTATTGTTATTCCAGTGTATATGGATCTTCACTAAGTCAAGACAAAATGTTAAATGTTTGCCCGTTTGTTTTGTGGGCCTTTTAATTCGCATAAAAATGCCACACGATAACATCGTCTTTAACATAGTAATTCTGAAAAAGTGCCTGGAGCCCCATCGTAACTTTTCTGCGAGTCTTGTGCCGTTTAACTTAGTTGGAACGGACAAAAGAACGTTTGTTTATTTTGATTCAATCTCTGACTCATTGGTTCCATCATTACGATAATTTAAACATAATAGGATTCATAATGTACTTTTCTCTCAGCAATAAACGCATTTTACACTGACAAACTACAGAGTACTCAATTGAAGATAATCTAGTAAAGATAATAAATTATGATATTCTCAATTTTTGTAACTATCAAATACTGAAACATGAGTATGTTAATTTGTACATTCAACGATGATATAACTGTCAAAAGAAAACGAAGACCAAAGAAAAAAATCATGTCATTCCCAGAAAAAATGTACACAAAATGAGTGTCTAAGGTGTGAATGTTTTGCCAATTCCGGACAGCCGTTGAAACAAAACCTTCAATGGAATTCGACCTGTAATGTAGATCAAGGTTAACGAACCCCTAAACTAACACGGAATCTACATTGGACCATGTCCTTGACCGCCGTAAACAAATCCAATGTCACGGGACTGTGTTACACTTCCTGATTTCCATTCCGCGATCTGACCGACCTCGCCCACGTCCTCGAGGCCCTCGCAGTGCTCGCGGTCCTCACGTAGGCCGTGCGACGCAGCGGCACGCGGGAGCGCCAACCGCCGCGCCGCGCCACGCCACGTTGTGCGCAGCTGCTCCGCTCCGCTCTGCTCTGAAACAGGTCTGCGAGGATCTACAAAGAACTGCTTGAGGAAGGAGGCTGCGACGGGAAGGGGAGGAGCTAGGCAGCGGCAGGCAGGGAAGGGGGGGGGGCGATTGGCGAGGAGGAGGAGGAGGAGGAGGATGGTGAGACGGATGATCGATAAAGCAACTGGTCGACGATGGCGGAGAGCGGAAATGAAGGCGAAGAATTAAAGAGGATGATGTTAATGGTAATGGAGGAGAGGGGGGGGCGATGTGTAGCAATTGGAGAATGGGAGGAGTCCGATGATAGATGAAGCAGTTAGTGGACGACGGCCGAGTGTGAAAATGGCGAAGAAACGAAGAGGCGATAATGGAGATGGTGAGGAGAGGAATGGTGATGGGCGACGAGTGGAGAATGAACGATGCAGTTAGAGAACAACGGCAAACTTCGGAAATGAACACCGAAAATGGAAGAGGGTGAATCTAATGGGGATGGAGTATTATTGATTGGGTGTGAATATATAAGGCAAGGAATTGTAAAAAATAGTAAGATGTCGTACGTGGAGAACCTCTGGAAAGAACTGTTTTTAAATAGAAAGAAGCTAGACAAGGATTAGAAAATTGTGAATGGAGAAAGGGAGAAGTTGCAGATTGTGACGACAGAGGGGAGGAATGGCCGATAGAGGAGGCGAAGGAAGACGGCAATTCTGGCAACCGTGGAGGAAAACTGATGTCGGAAAAATTACCACAGTGGCGGCGGCGATGTGGAAGATGATGGTGGCAACGGAGGAAAGCATTAAAGAGTTACAGATCGCGCTAATCAAGTTGAACACTTGGACATGGGTGTTTCCGAAGCGGCGACGGCAGTGTCTGGGAAACTGGTAACCGCGACACTGATGAATAATGCGCGAAGGCAGTGACGTATAGGAGGATGGAGGCAAGGACGAATTCAAGGGAGGGCCGCGGGATGTGGTCATGCAGCGATTGTAGCAGCGTCTGGAGGTGATGGCAAAGGAAACGGCGTTGGAAATGGCTTCTTTCCTCTCAGGCTGAAGAAGTGTTAGCTCAAGGTATGCTAACGGCTAATTTTAGCCAATTGATGATGAGAATGTAGTAATAGATATTTCGAATTGATCTTTAATGGGACTTCACCTTTTTGGTCTTTAACGTTCAGGGCTGGAAGGGAAGGGAAGGGAAGGGAAAAGAAGAGATAAAAAACAAGATCGCGCGCGGTCAGTTACCCCTTGAATAAGGTACTACTCCGGCGCACTACTACGCCTAGAAGTGTTCAGGAAAACAGCAAGAATCGTTGATCAAAAACCGTCTTGCTATTCGATCCCAGCAAGAGTTACAGTCTCATCGACGCCTCAACGATGCATCAACGTAAAGACGTTCAACGCATCATAATAGAGCACATTGGGAGTAGAACAATGATGGGATCTGGGTAGTAGGAATGTCGTAGATGACATCGTGAACAAGAGACGGCGAACCAGGGAAGCAGCTAGCGGCAACAAGGATTGAAGTTGGACATGCAAGAAGCCCGTAGTTGCGCGAAGGCAGAGGACGAACTGTGGCGACGGCAGCGGAGGCGTGGGCAGCGACGTCGGTGGCCGCGACACGGGCGGCGGCGGCGGCGGCGGCGGCGGAGCGGAGCAGAGCGGGCGGGGCATCCCGAGCAGCGAGGGGTGGGAGGAAGACGCTCACTCACATCCACAAGCGCACCAACCAGTACGTTCGCGAAACGCTTTAGCAAGTGGTGCGGGGCGTCGCGGGGCAAGCCGCACGGGTGGGGGAGTTGGCGGCGGCGGCGAGGGCGGCGGTGGCGGTGGCGGAGGCGGCGCGGCTTATAAATTCGCGGCCGACCCTGACATTGGCCAAACTGCACCTCTGAATTCTGCGCCGTCGCCATGGGAACGCACCCGCGCACCTCGCAGCTCCTGCTGCTGCTGCTCCTGCTGGCCGCCACGGGCAGCCGCGCCGCCTCGCGCAGCTCGCGCTACCAGACGCCCTACGACTTCAAGCGCAGCCCCGCCGCCAGCCCCAGCTACAACAACCAGAACTACAACAACCAAAACTACAACAACCAAAACAATAACAACAACGGTGAGTTGCGTGATTACACGTTTGCATCTTAAATACGATTCCAAAGGCTCTAAAAATTATTTTCATGTTTGCTTTTCCAATAAGCCTCCATCTTCTCTAAAAAATATTTCTTTGCTTCCATTTTCGTCCAATTTTTGAATTTCGAAAAAAACTAAAACCTGTTTTGGGTTTGACGTTGCTGTAGATATACATTTATATTTTAATCAATCTGAGAAACTGTAAGACGTACAATATGCCTTACTAAAACATCGAAGTACTTGAAAGGCTTTTGCTTAATTTTTTACAAAATAAAATAATTACAATGGAGTATTTTGCAGATTCTGTCACTTGATCATTCGCATACGATAACAGCAATTTCTTATGTAAATTGTTATGCATTGGCCAGAAAGGAAATAATCCATCTTATGATGAAACATCGAACATTCTGAAGGATCATCATTAATACTAATAATTCAGTGCAAAAAATAGAAAAGAACAATATCAAAATATTTAGTTAATTCAACTAAATATATTGCTCTGGGTACTGGTTGCATGACTGTGGGAGAATAAATATATCAAGTTACGAACCTTTTTTCAAAACTTTAATCGTACAAAACGACCAAATGCAAAAACCTTCCCATCTGTTACAAAACACTATAATTCAAACTGCCTCTCCTTCACCCTTAAAATCTCTTGAAACTGGACCTGTTTACCTAACTGACCTCTGGTTTCCTCTTCTAAAGCACGCAACCAAAAAGAAAAAGACCTGTCCCTGCTCCAAGCCTCTTAGAGGAAAATCTTTCCTCTGACGTGCACACTATCGCCTTACAATCGCGGCCCGCCCTTTCTTCCATTGTCATACCGTTGAACGACACCGGTGGCTTGCGGTGCGAGCAGCGCTATGTCTACGGCCACCGACGTACTCATGACAGACGCCGCCGCCTCTCTCACTACGAATATCGCCATTATCTTCTAAAGGACTGCCGCCACAACGTCGCTGTTGCCTTCGCCCTCTCCTCTGCCAATGCAGCCTCCGGGTACCCAGCCGAGCATTGCCTCCATCGGTCGCGGCCGGCGCCGCCGCCGCCGCCGCCGCCGCCGCCGCCGCCGCCGCCGCCGCCGCTCCCTCCACCACCGCATCCAACCCTACCATCACTGTCACTGCCATCAGCACTTTCTGCCACTGTCGCCTTCCCCCGTCCCAGTTCCGTGCCTTCGCCACAACCGCTGCTGCCGCCATTGTCATCTCACCACCCAGCCGCCGTCACCGTCGCCAATGCCATCGGCATAGCCACTATCACCAATGACACTGCCTCTGCCACTTCGACACATACTCATCGACACCATTGCCACTGCTACCTTACGGGCTCGTCTACATTGCCACGTACCCACCGCCGCCATCGCCTTCTCCACCTGCTTTGCCGCCTCCTCTTTCCCTTGTCCACAACGACTGCCATCTCCATTTAATTGCCGTCACCAGCTTCACTCGCCACATTCTCCGCCGCTGTCACCACCTCCCCTCCGTCTCCCCAAGAGCGGTACTTTCGCCTACGGCCGCCGCCGCGGCGCGCGAACACAGTAGCACGACGACCGTCTATTACGCGCCCAGCCACGCTTTTTGCCTCCGCTCGTTACGCATACGTTAGCGTCTCGCCGCGGGCGCGTGGCTTTTGTTTTGGCTTTATTTTCTGTTTTCGTTTTGCGACGCGCCGCGGCGCCGGTGTCGTCGGCATTCCTCGTAGCCATCCTTCGGAGATGTCTTCACTTACCTTACCGCGAAGATAAGCGCGTGAGGCGATGCGCTCACTTTTACGACGGGGTAATGCGTGATGCATGGTTGAGAAGAAAAGCGAGGGGAATAACGTGTGAAAGTCTGAGGAAAATTTAAACAATAGTAGGAAAAATGCATTACATGTAATTCGCCTTTATGTAATGCTTCATGTAATTCATAAAATACTTTTATTTTTACTTTATTACTGATACGTTGTAGCTTGTTTTTTGACTTCGATACAGAACTCGACTGCATATCTTACATAGATTGAAAGGATCGTGGTTACGACGGAAATGTGAAAACAGTTGAATGATGTGTTCTCTTATAAAAGGAATTATGGAAGAGAAATATGAAAAGAGAAACTGAGTCAAGTTAACATCAAGTTAATTAGTAAATAAGTAAATCTGAATCAACAAAATAAGGTGAAAAATAAAATTATGTATGTACCACGAGCATTAACTGGTTCTAATGATCTCCAGCGATATAAAGGCCTCGGGCAAAAGGCCGTTGGGCTTTTTGTCGCCGCCCAAACATTAGAACCCTTATAACCCCCTTCGTAAATAAATAACTATAATTATACATCATAAAATCCCTTCAAAGGAAATATTTCATGTTTGCTTGGATTAATAAGCCCCTTTTAAATATCTTTAATAAATGCTAAGAATATTCATTATAGTAATTGCTCTCTTACTCCAATTACCTCAACATTTAAAATGCAACATACATTATCGTCATCCGGCCATGTTCTCAACTCGCATCCAAAACTGAGAAAATTAATTTCAATTCTGCGCACTCCCCTTGTACACTTCAACAAGTGCAATAATTTAGATTTGCTGAGTTCTTTCGTAATGAAGCACCTTCGCCTAAGTCGATCGTAAACTAGTAAATCCTTTCTGAATTCCGGAACTAGTAAATCCAGCTAATCGTCGGCCGAATACGATTATAATTGCGTGGAGCTCACGTAGAACAAACTCCCCGAACGTAGCAATTTCGTCCCTTCATCAAACAACTCCGCGCTAAGCATTCTTTATCGCTTCAACGACCCGTCCGGGAAGCCCGTCCGGGGCCGCAACCGGTCGCCGTCCATCACAGGCCGGGGCGCGTTCCGTTCATCGCACCGCCCGCCCGCCGCGGAGCAAGACATTGTCATCGTGCGTTACTCGCGCGCCGCTTTGGAATGCAGCCCGCGAGCGGTTTATCGCTCTCGCGCGAAGGCCTGTGCGTCCCGCGAACACGCACCGTGGCTCCCCGTTCCATGCGAGCCCGCCCACTCCGGGCCTCTCCCGTCCCGTACCTCCTCGCCCCCCTTCATAGCTTGGCTCTTCCCTGCTCCCGACCCGCTGCCTCTCCCTGTTTTGCCTATTTTCTGCCCCTTCACCCAACCGCGCCTTCTCAGGCCTTGCCTATTTTCTAAACCAACTACATAATGTTAGAAAATGAATATTACAAGTAGCTGAACACATCGTGATTTTATTCTGTGTAAATGTTTTGGAAGGGAAATATCGCTTGAGGGCAATGCTTACTATAGACAATTCAGGATTTTTTTTCGGGTATGAAATAACGCATTTACATGCTTAAATTTAGATATGAATAAGATTCGTAAACAATTATTCCGTTTTTTTGTTTAATAACCAATCTTCTTCAATTGTCTTTAAATTCATTTCATATTCATTCATGCTTAAATTTAGAAATGAATAAGGTTTTTAAAAAAAATTGTGTATCATTAAAATGTTTACTCTAATTTCCTCCCTCTCCCTCCCAGTCCCTCCTTATACGCTCCTTGCCCCGCCCGCTCCATTGTCAGTCCGCTCCTTCGCCGTTCCGCGCCTTTCCCCGCTTCGCTCTTTGTCCCAACAGTTCTTTCCTCAGCCCGCTCCCGACCCGACCTGCTCCAACCCCGCCCGCTCCTTTGCCAACCCGTATCTTCCCCATCCCGCTCTTGACCGAGCTGCTCCTACCCCGCCCGCTCTTTTGGCAGTTCCATCCTTCTCCCGTTCTGCTCCTTGTTCCGGACCGCTTCTTCGCCGACTACCCTTATCTAGTCCCCCCTCCTTGACCGGCATCATCCCGCCCTGTACTTCGTCGACCTTCCCTGTCATTCAGAATTCCCCGCCTCGCCGAGATGACTTGCTATGCCACTCTCGATTTTCAGCTAATTCAATGATAGTGACCTCGCCGACTCACCGGAGTAGTAACTGAGTAGCGTGTTATGGTTCGAATCCTCTGTACAGAATTGGTATACGCCAAAAAGGTTAAGATAGATAAAATTGTTCATCAATTATACCAACACCCTCCCTTACTCCAAATGAAATAGTAAAAAGGTTAACTCTTTGACTCTATCTAATACTGATTCACAGGGGAATAGTTGGTTAAATTTTATACACAATCAAAAATTTAAGGATTAATTTAATTTAATTCCCCCACTTTCCAAAATACACAATCACTTTACAAATATGCAAATAACTTTGATTAATGGGTGCATCATGAACAAAGATTGATTCTACTATGGTCGAACTAATGGTGGAATGAAGTGGAAAAAGTAGTCTAGTGTGGTTCATAAGTATAGCAAAGGTGGGCCTTACAATATCTAACGAAGAATTTATCCGAAACAGCGGCCGTTCAGATGACCGATAGTCGCTCCAGGGAGTCGTCCGACAGCCTCCGACGTCTGCCTGCGCGCGATCGCATGCGCAGATACTCGCTCTCGCACGCGAGGACGTCTGTTTGGCCGGCGATACCGAAGAGCTGGACAACTACTCAACAACTCTGGTGCTGTGTCTACATGCACTGTGGCTGTTACGATAGCGGCATTGTACCTCCTTCAGCTTAGGTTTCAAAATTCAGTTATAGTAAGATCGTAGGCTTCCGCGGCAGGCGTCAGTAATTAATTGGCTGTCCGGATGTCGCCGCGTCTGTGGCAAAGGTGCCGACGTTTCGGTCGCCGTTCTGCGACCTACCTCAGGCAGACTTCCTCGGCGACCTTCCTCAGGCTTCAGGGCGTAATGCCTGAGAATGGTGATTGAAACGTCGGCACATTTGCCATGGACGCGGTGACACCCGGGCAGCCAATTAAATGCAGTTATAATAGTTTCTCAATGGCGTGGGAAGATTAAATAGAATTATTTCGCTTTACGTATCAATAGTGATAATTAATGGAAATGTATATCTAATACTCGTAATATTAACTTTTTTATATATAGTTATTAACTAACTTAGTTAATACTAATTACTTTAGGTGATGAAAATTATTCTTCCAATGAAATGTGTTTCTGCGTCTACGAAGTGTAATGAAGTTGTCTGAGACATCTCTGTGGAGGGAGATAAAGACAGTCATTTGTAGGTGCCTCATAAGACATTACAAAGCTCACTGTATTATGACGTACATATCTGTATTGGTCCAAGTCAGATTTCATTGTTGAAAATTCACTTCCCACAATTTTTTTCCATTATACTGTCTTAAAACGTGATCTAACTGACCTTCATAAACAATATTTCCACAAATTGAAGACTTATTTTGTTATTTTAAATAATTTATTTTATAAGTAGGATAATAGTGTACAGCGCTGCTCCTCATTATATCGAAACTGAAAAACAAATTAATTCGCAAGGTTCCCTAAAATAAACCCGTCTCTCTTGCGGAATTTAATTCTCATTAGCATTCTCACGGAAAGCCCTCGCGTAATTACCTTTGGCAATAATATTTCAGTTACATTCACAGAATTGAGTCGTTTCATTCTTTCCTGTAAAACAACACGCTTGTATTAAACTCCTACAATAGCCGTAGCGTGTGGTGTTCTACAGCCTAGCGTGAGCATGCTTTAGAGCCAGCGAAAGTGCCGCAGGGCTATTCTCTCGCCGCCCACGCGATCTGATGTTGCCAAGGTCCGGCCCCACGCCCACACAGGGCTGCCCGTCGCGTCCATTGATTGGGTGGGTCTTCGGGTTTGTTTTTCGGCCGGTCCCGACATCCAACGCATAAATCACTATCTCGCTCCCAAACACGCTAACCCAACAATGCCTTAATCACTCGGGGTTCGCGTCGGGGCGCAGGCCAGCCGCCTGTTAAAATGGAAGAGGTGGGCTGCTTGCTGAGCATAAGAGCAGACGAGGTCAGGTCTCATTGTGCCCGAAGTGAGTTTATACCTCTTCCCCTGAGGAAGCCCATATTGCGTCACCCTCGATTCATAGAGATGAACAAAGCGAAGCCTGTTTGTATTCCACATTGTTTCCGTGACTTCATTGTAAGTACATTTCTATGTTACCTCGCTATTGACGGACTCATTTGGCCATTACGGTAATGTTGCGGTTCAAAAAATGAACTCCGCGTTCATTAAAGGATACAAATCAACTGTATCAACAGAACTAGATATTACGGTATTCGAATTAATGTAGAAACCTTCAGACAATTTTGTTCTCATCAGTTATGCAGTGTTCTATTATATCGCAACTATTTATCGAAAGAAATATTTATGTTGAAATGAAAAATAAAAGACAGTGGCGTAATGTAACAAGACTTGAAATATTGCCTCATTGAATCTACGGGTCATGTGTGACTTTCACGAAAAATTATTGGGCGTGTGTATACTAACGAGTGTTGACTGTATCGTTCGTGTTTTTCGCGCATAACACGGCTGTTCATATCGTGTATGGTCATAAAGTAATTGCTAGATCACGTGTTACTAGAACAATCAATAATAAGTAACCGTGAATCCGTAATGTTTTCACATTACCGAGCAACAACTCGTCTTAATCGAAGTGTTAATTAAAGGAATTTCAATATTCACTTCACGAAAGTAATGCGAACTTTAATACAACAATTTCTCCATAGTCTATTTGAATGACTAAAACAACCCTTATTTTTTAAAAGGAACATAAAAAATTCAAATATACTTATTCGGACGGGAACGAAACTGTAGGGAAAACAGATATGAAATGAATTTAAAGACAATCGAAGAAAATTGTTATTAAAAAAACAGAATAATTTTTTATGAATCTTATTCATATCTAAGTTTAAGCATGTAAATGCTTTATTTCATAAACGAAAAGTAAATCCTGAATTGTCTCTAATAATCATTGCTTTTAACCGATATTTTCCTCCCAAAACTTTTACAAAGAATAGAATTACAATGTATTCAGAAGCTTGTGATATTCATTTTCTAACATTATGTAGTTGGCGTTGAAAATGGGCAAAACAAGGCGAGGCTTGGATACCATGACTAATAATGAGGCAAACGCAAGCCGCCCTTTTCAACCCTACACTTTTTTCTATTTTTTTCTGCTATACAGCTTATAAATGGCAGCTATGAAGGCATTAGACAATTAAGGCATAGCACACAACACAAATCTAATATTCGCTTATCCCAATGTCCACAATACATCCTTTAGCATCACCAGCATGAGCTCTCCCATCAATACATTCATCGATTACCACCAGACACTTGAACTGCTATGATCATCTGCAACCCTCTTCTATCGGTAAGAAGAATAACTACTATATAATCAACTATTACTATTTACACAATGATTACCATCATAATTTACAAGAATTGCTCATAGAATTTTGCCTCAAAGGGCGTTTCCAATTTGCTACTTCAGACCTCCAATACCAATATTTCCCAACAATATCGACCAATTATAATTTATGTTTTTATTGTAATAAATTACCTCCAATACCCCAAAAAATCGTAACCGTTATCTTCCTAGCGTGTCCGTAGAGACAAGCTGTACAAAGCTGCAGATTGTTCAATCTTTCACCTTCAAATATTGAAGAATGTGATTAAAACTTCATGTTGTTTTCCACCTCATCCTATGGTTTCACCATGTGCATTTCAAAATTTTGAGAAAAAAAATGCTGCAAAAACGGGCTCCTAGCTGTCACTATACCTATATCAGGTTCGATGGTACAATTCGGTGATACATCTGGTTCGGTGAAAGAGCGTTTCAGATTGTATTCAAGTTTGCGGGTTCAAACCTGATCGAATCCGCGGATTTTTAGAGACAAAACATCCTTCGTACGCTTTCCTTCGGAGTGGAAGCAAAGTCGGTTGTCCCACGTGGTAGATTTAAAAGATTATCAAGCCTAAAAGGAGCCTCTGAGCTACATTAAAAAAAATCGCCTGTGTCGTCGCCCTAGCATATACCTTCTTCCTCCGCTAGATGGTGAAAGGATCGTAGCGAAATTTGCTTGGTCAGACGGAATAGCGGGCCTGATGGACCGAGTCTTGCCACGTAAAATAAGGCATGAACTAACTTAACTTTATCGACTCCCAAACCTCGGGCACCACCACCCCTTGTAGACGCCGACAAGGAAGACGGAGGTGGGTGCGCGGCGCCCTAACCGGATGCCGGGCGTGCCCGACCACCGCAAACCCGTTCCGCGGATTTGCATAGACGGCGCATGCGTAATTCGCTGTTGCGCGTCCCGCCCGGGCCCGACCGCCACCGCCACAGCCCAGGAGCGTTGATCCCATTCTTCGGGCGGTCGCGAGCATTCTTCACCGCCCGACCACTCGCCGGTAATTTATTGGGGGCCACGCCGCTGCAAATTGGCATCGTTCCACCACTTCCCTGAGGCTTCTAGACGTCGGAGGAGGGTCCCGATATAAAATCACGTGTGCAGCTAGCCCGCGATCAAATACATAAATGGTCACGACCGTCCATAAATACAGGATACGCGGACGATGTTTATGGGCCGGTGGATGGTTTAAAGTGGGAGAAAGAACGACACGGAAAATGGCGGCCATTACTTTGACGATGGTGTGCGGTGATGCTGAATTGCACGCAGCAGCCTGGGAGAGATGATGCACTTTTAACGGCAATACGCTTCTCTGATGACTAGATAAAGTCTACGTTGCTGAGAAGTGTGTTCTCCGCAGTTTGTCCACTTTCGCCCTTGCAAGGTTGTACAAATACTTTCAACAGAAATTATCAGTACCGCAAGGTTGTACAAATAATTGCAACAAAATCATCCTATAGTAATGTCTACGAATATTATTTCGAAGAATGACATGTAAAATTATTGTATGTGTGCATATATAATTCAATTAAACGTAGAAACTGAAAACACTGCAATTTCTTTTTCCCTATTTTGAAAACTGTTTCAAAAACATGTATATTTATCGTCACTTATATGTTATTAATCGTGATTATTTAATTTAATTAGATCTAAATCACTTTATTTTGAAGTACATTGCTCAAACATCGCCGATTTTCCGTTTATTGAACTATCAATATTTCAAATAAACTTAATGATACACAAAAATGCTCAACTATTTTCTCCAATCGTCTTTCATACATAAAATTAATTTGCGAATTTTTTCTCCAACATTCTCCGGACTCGAAGGCACTAATAACAATAAATTTATAAAAGTTCATACCCTTGCGTTCCATGTGAATCATCCGTTCTGCACTGACGGTCGGGGTTTTCCTGAGACATTTGGCATCAGATCTTACCCAGCAGCTAAGTCTACAAGAATCTCAGCCACATACAAAATGCCGATTGGAGTGGGCGTTGGCCGACCCTCCTACGCAACTCGCCGCATGAGTGGTCGCGTGCAGGGCTGTGCATGCTAAGCAGCGCACAGTGGGTCAAAATGTCAGCAAAAATACTTAGCACTGGACATTTTATCCAATTTTTATTCATTTCAATGACATCAGAATTGGAATTATTTAACAAAATTATAAAATGTCTCAGTAAAATGATAGAAAATGGGAGTATACTGTTTTCCACCTATCTACTATTTTGATATCCGGGCCGGTTACCGAGACTTTTTCGTTTCGATCTCTTTGAACCTCTAGAATCGGATACAATTGTCTGTCTTCGTCTCAATTTTTCAGTATATAACCATGGTATTCATTTTGGTTCTATTCCAGACGGGGGCAAATGTAATTTGATTTCCCGTAGGGGAAGAGTAGGTAATTTTTGATCCTCAAAGAAGTCAGTTTGTGGACTGGAAATAAGGCAGCTCCTACAAAAATGGGCGGTCGTGGGTAGCGTTAATGCGATGAGAAAATGTTACTTGTGCAATTTGATACTTCCCGATATTCTGGCTTTGGAAATAAAACAAAAAAGAAAGGATTAGAAGAAAAATCTTCCACTCCCAAGCGCTAAAATGGGGCTTGACGGCTGCACCTCTCCGTAACCATCGGCTGCCGCAGAGCAACTTCCTCTCCGTCGTCCAACGTGATGTCGCCGCGCCTTCGCAACCGGCGTCAGTCGAACGCAATTAAGTTACCTGCGAAGGGCGCCAATTTTGTCCAATCAGCTGATAGCTGCTTGACTACAAGTAGCAACGTCCATACAAATTCCCATGCTCAAATAATCTAGAGTAAGAGACTGTTTGTTTACTCTGAAAGCTCTAAGTCTCCCTCAGCAAACCGGAAAGTATTTCAGATGGGAAGGGGTTTCATGTCGAACCGTATATTTTTTTAATTAGCAGGAATAAAAATAAGTATATTCATAATGGGTGTCACTCCTTCTTTCGATGGGATTTGCAGCAGTTGCTTAATAATAAGTGTAATTACAAAAGTTATTAGCTTTGGGAAGAAACGGCCTAATCCCATTTCAGGGTCGTCACTGTCAAGATCATTTTTACGCGGCACAGCATTACCTCACTTCCTCCAAAACAGCGTACTTCATTCTATGAAGCCCCATGTTGAGGAGATTAGCCAGGCATTCCTTTCCTCTCCATGGCTCCATGCGTCTTTCGGCTCAGAGCGCGACGTGCCACGCGGCGGGGGGCACGGGCGGAGTGGGTGGGCGTGCATGGGTCCGGCCGGGCGCGGGCTACGAACCGGCGACGCCTTGCTTGTCGACGCAGCGGTGAGTTACGCGCGCCTCCGGAGGCATTGACCTCGACCCTCGAACCCAGGCCCTCCGGAGACGCCGCTGCTGCAGCCGCCGCCGCCGTTGGCATCTTTACGGCTTCGCAACGTCGCCACAGGGATTAGCGACTCTCATAGCCGTACCTGGGTGGGGAAGTACGCTCATTTCGATGTCTGTATGCGTGTGCGTGTGGAGTATTGTTGACTTAGCTTTCGATCGCTCAAAAGAAGACAAAATAAAATAAACATGCTTTAGGTGTTGGTTGTTTTTCTTCCATCAGTTTCCCACGCTAAATGATCTTTACTATTAACGCTTTAATGCTTACAACGATCGTATCTTCTTAACACGATTGTAGCTAAGAATGTTCAATCGTATTATTTTTGTTGGATGAAAAGTAGTTTCCCGTACTCTAAGACCATAGACTATTTTACATTGCCAACTACAGATGTAACATATTAAGAAGAATTGCAGAACAATGCATGTTGAAAAGGAAATGTTTTTTAGAGTTGTGTAATTTCAGTGAGTATAATTTTGAATACTTTGAAAGCTCAAACGTATATATTTCGAAGTTTCATAATTAATTTTCTTCCATTTTATTTTTACAATTATGCAGGTAACAATGTCTAAAATAATTGAAGTTTATACATATATCATTCACGATCTCTAGAATTGCGTAGAAATCTAGCAAGTATAACTTTGATCTTATGTGATATTTACAAGCCTTAAGTGTTCCTTAATTTTGAATGTGGATGAGAGAAGACAGCACGAAAAATTTAGCCAATACATTTTTTTAAAAAGCTCAAAAAATGAGAGTGCCATTGGTTTTACTGGATCTGTAAGACGTTATTCTTAAGTCTTCTTTATGGCAATTGATTAAGAAATTAAAGTTAAGAGCGTCAACATTATAAATTTCTTTACCAGTAAATACTTTGTGTGTTTCATCCCTTTTATTACAAACCCCAAATGATGCAAAAGTTCTTGAAATTACGACCAAATCACCTAATATCGCACAAAAACACCCAATATTTATTTCGAAAAATTCTAGAAGGGCTACTTGTTACTCCAAACACGTTCGAAGCATGGGGTGGTCAACGAACCTGCACCGCCGCACAGAGCAGAGCTTCCGGAGCGCGAACAAGCTCACGGGAGCTGTCAACGGGTCCGGTCGGGTTGGCGTCGGCGACCGGAACGAACCCCGCGCAGCGCGGCTCGGCACGGCTTTGGTTCGACTCGACTCGACCGCAGCAGCAGCAGCTGCAGATGCAATGGCGCGCGCCCAGCGCAGCCGCCCGGCGCCGACCTTGCCGCTTGCAAAAAGCGCCCCCCGCGCCGGAGGGTCACGCAGGTTGAAGACCGCGCAACGACGCCAGCCGTTCCCCCGCTTTTTATTCCGACGCCAACGCCCGCCCGCCCAAGATTTAAGTAATCAAGAAAACTTGAGTACTGCCGACGTTCAGCTATAAACGTTTTACTTGCCCGCAGGAACACCGCCACATGAAAAGTAGTATAAAGGCCGTCTCTGTTGCGGGGATAAATTACGGCTGCTTCGCAGAGTATTATTTACAACCCTTTCGCGAAGGACGTATAAAAGATATATACTTTTTCATCGCATATAACGTCGTCCGAATGGAAGTAAAATATAGCGCGGTGTCCATGAGGCGGTTCTGCAACTCTGCGTCCCCACCTGCGGTAAAACCTGGATGCGGAAGGTGGGTGCGCGTCAAGGGTTGGTATTAAATGTGAACAATTCGTTCGTAGACAATTCGACGTATTCACAAGTTGTGCGGTTGTTTATGTAATAGAAGCATAAGTTGCTTGCATTTTTCATGTGTTGTTACCTCAGTAATTTGTAGGAACATCGTGAAAATAAACATGTAAACCAAAAACAGTGCGAACCACAAAAAACCTTATAGAATAAATTGTATAAAAATTGCATTTTTAGTCGACAACCTTCATACTCTTAACTAAATAAATAGGAAATAATGCGGTGTATGCATGACCGCCCTACCCCTGCTGTGCTTGCGGAAGAACCTGGATGGGAGCTCCTCACGGGTTTTATCGAAGGTGAACGATCCGAATATGACGAAGTAGACGTGCTCGCAGATTGTACGTTGTTTTCTATAATAAACGCATAATAGTTATTATTTTTCATCAGTGTTGTAACATCCGTAACGTCGTATAACAACGGGGATCAAAAAAGTATAAATAAAAAATGCAAACCCAAATCAAATTGACAGAAAAAATTAAATAAAAAATGCGTTTCGAAAACTAAAGGGTTCGAGAATAAAACATGGGGAACAAGTGAACATTTTTGTAGGGTGATGTTTAAAAGATGTACATAAAGATGACCACAGCCGAGCGACAACTAAACATCTTATTTTGGACTATTAAAGAATCGCGACACATGGACAGCATTTGGAAACGTAGGACACTTTTAGGTTTTTCATTTTAACTCCCGAGCGCTTCAATTATCAAATGCTAAAACTTGTGGAAATCAAGGTTAAGGGTTTGCCACAGATCATCATCTTTGAGAGAATAAACAAATAGACAAAAAAGCGATCTACACCGACCTAGATAATTGAGGTCGCCAAGGGCCAAGAGCCGTAGGTCCCTCATGACTGAAGAGTCGCAGGTTCGAATCCCGCCTACGACATGTGTGTCCATATACCGTTATTGCTACTCCTAATGTTACATACAGTGGTCGCTCTATGATCTTAGTACGAATTGAGAAGTTAGACCGTAGTTTAAGTAAGTAAAAAAAAAGACGCGGTCTACAGGGCGGGCCTGCAGCCTGCCGTTATTCCTGCGTCTCCACCTGGTTGCGGAAGACGCGAGCCGCTCGCGGGTTCGTGCGGAAGGTGAACGATCCGCTGACGCGTTCGCGAGCTGTTCGTGTTTTTGCGTGGCGGCTTCTCGTCCTAATACGGCGAGCGGCCTGCGCGAGCGGCGAAGCATCGGGGAAAGGGTGGACGACCCCTCGCCCCGCGACCGAAGGCGCGCCGAGCCCGCACTCGCGCCGCGGACGCCGAGATTAGGTTCGAGTCTGCGAACGAGGAATGAGTAATGGGAGGGACGCGCATCGGTATTCAGGCGGGATGAGCGGCGGTAGCGGGGTTGTCCGAGGGACTAGCTCGGATTTGCATTCGACTCGATAACTATCGACCGACTCCTTAGTGCCCCTCCCCCCCCCCACCCCGCGTCATTCACTGTCGGCGCCCCTGAATGCTATCAACGGCTATTTTCAGTGCGAAGGGAAAAATCGGTCGCGCCACTTCGTGCTCAAAGGCGGCGATAAGTGACAGCTTAAGGAAGGCGGTTTGGACTGGTGAAGTGAATAGAGAAATGGCCAATGGAATATCGATCTCTAGAACCATTAATATTCAAAAGACGTTTTTAGGCCTCCATATGTGTCAGGTACAGTTAGAGCGTTCATAAAGACGGAGTGCTTGGATGCGATGCAGAAAAAGTGGGTGAATACATTTGCAACTATGTAGGTACTTTGCAGAAGATAGCACCGCTACTCGATGCACATTTAAATATCTCACCTTAAATGAAGTTTAAGTACTTGTTTTCTTTTTTCCTTAAGAAAACTTAATTCTGATAGTCTTGCAGGAAACAGTTCTTATCACTGGTTTAAAAACATATTTTTAACAAAAACATCAAAAGCACATTTAGTGGTCAGAAGTTCACATAGAACTCACGCGAGAAATTTTACATAATTATTACATGTTGTAATATAAAAAAATAATAAAACCTAATTACAAAACACAAATCAGTATTGATCAAATGAAGTGCATAACAAAAGTTGTTTCTGTAAGAAAACTTCATAAAAGAATATTAAATTTACGAACCTGGAAACGCGATTTGAACATAAGTTATAACAAGTGTCCCAACCTTCCATGTTCGTGACTCAATGAATTGAACTATAATAACGTATTTCGACATTTTTCAAAGAAATATGAAGATAAATTTAATTAATTGTAAGTTAAAATGAAATATAATAATATATTGCCCTGCTAACACACAGGAATTTGCAAATGAGCTCAAAACGAGATCGGAGGTTTGAAGTGAAACAACGTTCCTTAATTGATACACAACTTTTCCAAGTGTTCAGTCCATTCCTATAATTTGTAAACACGCGGTAAAGATATGCAGTAGATATAACTTGAAACAGTTACAATTCGTCAGTTACGAACAAAAATCCTCATTAATCTACTAGACAATAGCAGATAACATTTATTCAAAGGGCTTTTTAATACTTCCTGTCATTAATACGGCCATTAATACTTAGTATTTGGTAGAAAAGTTACACAGTAACAACTCAATTTGGTCACAAAATACAGACACGATTTTTGTGCTTATCAAGGCAGTGTAGTTAATTAGGATTATGTTCATTGCAAGAAGTTACTAATGAAGACAGTCAGCAATAATTCACCCATTTCTTAGTTGAGGATATGGACGCTACACGTAAGAATGTGTGGTCACGAAAGTGAAAAATCTGTAGGCTCTGGAAGAGGCAGCCCGCTTTAATTTCGCCAGTTGCGTCTTCGATCCAGCCCGTGGCAGGCGCCCGGTGCGTCAACCGGAGATAGAGCTCCCGGGGGAATCGTGGGTCGGGTGGCGCGGGGAGCAGCGCAAACACCGAGCTGCGCTGCGGCTGAGGCGGGTGGGGGTTTGGGCGCACGCGCACGGGAGCAAGCCCAACGACCCGAAAAACCCGGCGTGAAGACAACGCACAAAGGGACACCCAAAACCCCCACGTCGAGGAGGCCAACTCCCCAAGCAAGGGGCGGTGCGAAATGCCAAGCAGGAGACCGGGAAAGTCCAACCCGAACCAGCAAGAACGCAGAGACAGAGCGACGGAGGAAGGTCCGCCCGAGACCCAGACACAAACCCCGCACGAGCCCCCCCCCCACCGCATGGGCGGGGTGGAGGCGGCGCCAACCCCGTCCAACATAAAGACCAACAGGAACCCGACCCGGCCGCCGCACCGAGACGCAACCAAGAACCGGGCCGCCACGGCCGAACGGGGGGTGGCGGAAAACCAGACGGAGGCATCAACGCAACAATAGAGCGCGGGAAAACAACCCCCCACACGAGGCCAAAAACAAGAGGAAGGACGCGAGCGAACAACGAGGAACAGAAGCAAGGACCCGCAGAGAGAAACGAAAAGAAAAAAGCAGAGGGAAACCAAGAACCACGAGACCACGGGCAGGCGGGAGAAGGAACCAACAAACCGACCGGCAAGACAGAAGAGTGGGGGAGAGAAAGCGCAGCCCCACAAAGGCGAAAGAGAGGGCAACGAACAGGCCAAGACCAAATCAGGACGAACGCAGACAGGAAAGGCCGCAGGACCAGAGAAACGGCCAATCAGGGGAGCGCGCGAGGTGTAATTCCGGAGAATAGGGAACAAGAAAGGGAGACACGCGCTGCCACAGCAAAAAACACGCAAAAAACCGAACACACCCACCACAACAGCCCCACCCAACAACGACACCCGACACAAATAAAACCCCCCAGACCCACAAAAAACAAACAGCCCCACACCCCAACACAAGCTAATAAACCCAACACAAACATACTAACCACCAACCACAACAACGGCATACAAGCAAACAAAGACACCACCACAACCCATCAACAGCAGCAATTACCCCACCCCACACGGCACCAACCGAAAACGCCCAACGAAGATCGAACCCAAGGGAAACCTCAGCCCAAGCTTAAACAAAGCCAACCGCCCCCCCACCAGACCCAGAAACCCCACAGAGAGGGGTTGGAAGGGTTGAAGAGGCAGGCGAAATGCACTGGCGCAAACCACCCTCAAATCGCACATGACATTTCTTCCTTGGATATTGAAAAACAATCTCAAGTATGAGAAGTGAAATACGAGAAGCGTTTATAACAAAAATTGAATACGCAATTAAAACTATCGTTGATTTATTATTTTATTTGGTACTTAATGAACACATGAATTCCATTGTTTTCAATCTTTAATTTTGAAGTGGCGGGGTTAATTGAATGCTTGAAAGCATTGTCACAAAACATTTCTTCGATAAATGAGAAAAAATGCATATCAAAAGAATTCTGGCCTTACCTGCTGCACTCATTGTTAAGGCTATTGCAACTAAAAGGACAAAGCAAGGTTCAAGAATCCAATTGCTCTCGGTGAGCATTGGCACAAAACCCTGAAAGTCAAATGAATCTCTATCGTCGGTAGATCGTTGAGCCCTGCCTCTCTAAAATTATTCCTTGAAAAATACTCGTATTTAAAGGATTCGTGAGTTAATAGGTCATAAAAAATCTAACGCATTTTAAACTTCCTAAATTAAATCATCTTTCTTAAAAAACATCTCATTTGGCTCACTGGCAGTGCATGGTAGGCGACGGGAAAGACGAGGTAGGTAGAGGCGGGATGGAGCGGGAAAAAGCGAGGCGGAGCGACATGGAGCAAGGCAAGGTGAAGGTAGGAGGGGAGATAGATAGGTAGATAGAGTTATTATTTCTGCAGGTAGGTTTATACAACCTCGTGGCAGAATTCTACAATTTACGTATTACAATTGGTAATATTAATACAATGTAATTTTAAATCAGACGAGAGACGGGGAGAGGTGGGGTGGGTGGGTAGGGTGGAGACGGAATTGAACGTGTAGAGGAGCGGAGAAAGGTGGAGAGGAGAGGAGAGGAGCGGAGCGCGCCGGGGCGTGGAGGGACCGGGAAGAGCGTGGCGAGGCGGGGCGAGGCGGGGCGCGGCGGAGAGGCGCCGCTGCGCCGGGATGAGCGCAGGAGCCGCGCGGAGGCCGCGCCGCAAAAAGGAGCCTCGCAATCAAGCGGCGACATAGCCGACCCTGGCCGCCTCCGGCTGTTGCCTTCGCGTCTTCCCGCCCCACTCACTCCCTCCACTCGCTTCTTGCGACGCTCCTCCGCTCTATCAAACCTCCAGATAGCTCCGCATCAACCTTTTGTGTAAATTTTTATTCTTTCTCCTTCTGTACGATTTTTACCAATATTGTTTTCCCCGTACGCAACAGGATGCTTTATGTCTATACCACTTTTTTTTCTGAAGTGTTTATTAATTTAAAACCTCATTCTTTTATTATTGCGACATTTTTGACAGTTAAATGTATTTAAAACACCTATTTTATATAAATGAGTTATTTTTCAGTTTCATAATATTGAGGAACTTCCCCTTCTTAGTTCAATTAGCAGCTCACACTCCGACATGTTGCTTTATAATGAACATGTGTATTGTTCTCATTTGGTCACGTTTCTTATTCATTTTCTTTCACTACACCTATTTGTTCCCTCCTCCATAAAAATATTCCAGATCATGTATTCAAATGATAACAATTTTTTTCATTTTATCTTCTTCCAAAATTGTTAGATTCAGATATATTCAACTCTTTCTTTCATTATTGCGAATTTCATTAACACACTTAAGGAACGTAGGCTAATTCCGAAAAGAACTATAAGAAGAAATTAGAAAATAACTAAGAAAATGAGCTGCAATCCCATCTCCTTAAGGACTCCAGCCAGCGGCAGAAGTTAGCTTCTCAGAGGATCTCGTATGTCGTGGTTTCCAAGGCACCGTGCCACGTCAGTCCTCGGGCGTGCCGCCGCCGCCGCCGCCGGGGCGTTTCCGGCCGTCTCCTCGCCCTCTCCGTCCGGGGCGGCGTCACGCGACCGCAGGCGGGGGCCGCGGCGCTCGGACAATGGCCGGCCGGAAACCTGGCGCGCCGCCCTCCGTGGCCGGGCCCAGCCGAGCGGCCCTTAATTGCGTCCGCCCGCGCCGCCGCCGCCAGCCCACGGGAACCATCCCACGGGACCTCCCCCCCCCCCCGCCCGCCGAAGGGCAAAGGAACACGCGCCGTCGGAGAAACACGTTCGCGCGCCAAGGCCTTCCACATTCGGCCAGACGGGTTTTAAAGGGCTCGCGAAGCAGGTGTCGCTGCGAGTGATGGTGAAGCTTTTCTGAAGGTGGTCTCTTAGTCTAAAGTGCATTTTGTGGTAAGATGGTTTCCGAAGAGAAATTCCGTCGCAAATGCTCAATAAGTAAAATTAACAGATTTTACACTTTTCTTTAATACTATCAAGATAAGGCTAATGGCAACCATCAAATTAAATGAGTTTAAAGTAATTAAATGTGGTATTTAAGGTATTTCATCTCATGGTATTTATACCATAGAGTTTCTAAATAAAAAATTAATAAATAATAACTTGTCTCATACATCCCGAATCCTATAAAGCACGACATTTTAAAAGAAAGTACTTGCTTTCAGGTGAAAACTGATAACGATAATCGGAGAACTAAAGGCAAAGATCGTTAAGGCAGTAGTGCCTTAACGATGTGGAACCGAAGGATTGCGGATTCGAGTCCCGCCTCGCGCATGGTTGTATTTGTGTTATTCCTTTCTCCCCCTATGATCACCATATCTTGTCATCTTCACAGTTACCATACCGTTAAATGCAATAGTGGTTTCTAATGAACTGGATGTTAATACGACCTTAAATAACAGGAAAATTTTGGAGAATCTTTATTTTGTCTGAAAGAGCAGGGATTCGTTTTTAACTAACAATAATGGCAGAATAAGTTATGTTGTCGCTACTGGCGGATTAAAGTGTTTTGTAGATAATATTTGCTCTCTCAAAAAATATTGAAAATAATTCTTATCTTCAGGTAATATATTGCACCTCTTCCATTTCTCAGAAGTTCTTTCTCTGCCAACTCCGGCAGAAACCACAAAAGCCCTGGCTCCTGTCCCGGGGCTATCTCTGCACGCATCTGAGCCTGAATGCGCGGCGGAATCTCCGCGGGAAACGCTGAGTCGTCCCCAGAGTGAAGTCCCTCGCGGTGCGATTCTTCTTCTTCTTCTTCTCCTTCTTCCGCGGAGGGACTGCGTCAGCCACCGAGGCAACTCGGCACAGTAGCTCGCAGCAAAAACAGCAGCTCCCCCGCTGCTAGTATGCCTCCGATTTGCTTCACTGCGACTTCACGGCCGCGGAAACAGGAGGAATACTTGGAACGTCTTAGTCGGATACAATCTAACTATATGATTGAGAAGCGGGTTCCATCATTCACAATTTGAAATTTGTACAATAGAACCTCCACGACTGTCTTCAAGAGATCATATTATTTTTCTCACATTCCGCTCTTCAAATTTCTAATCGCTTTCCTTATAGTACATCCAATCTCGTTTTGTCGACATTTCGACAGCTCAATTTCTTTAGACGTATCGACGTTAGTGAATCACAAACGGATCTTAGTTTTTAATTACGCTCTACAGCGTTTTGTAAATGCATAAATAAGTGTAGTATGGGAGTCAATTCTTGCAAAAGCCTTATCCTTCATCGATGTATAAGAGGTTCATTTGAAGATACAATACGATTAGTTCGATTATAAAAACATAGAACTCGTATTTCAACCGCAAGGAGTGATTCATTTGCATTCGGATACAATTCAGATCAAAGAACCAACGAGCCTGCAAAAAAGACTGATCAGTTCAATAGGGAATGGGAGGAGAAGTAGGGACACGAATGAAGGGTTACACCGAGCTCGGTAGTTGTTGGCATTCTCTTCGGGTATCCGTCTCAATATAATTGAAGAAAACAATGAAATACCATTCATTCGGGGTTCTTAATTCTCACGTCATCCTTCAAGTCTCATTCAGCAGAAGTAAAATTACATTTATTAGAAATCTTCCACATCATTCAAATGTTTAACTAATTACTACTAATAAACTAAGTAAGTTTTAAATAAATGTACTTCTACCATTCGAACATACGCAGTACGTTTCATTCAGGAGATTTACGTATGAAATCGCTGTGTTTTCACGACACGAGTACACGCACAATTGCATGACAACATGCAGAGAAATTGACGAATTAATGTGAAAGTGGTACGTAACTATAATTCACGCAGTTCTCTATTTTCTTGAAGAGAACGCATTTCATAAAACATTAGAGACCGTGCATTTTGTTAGAACATTAATGATATAAATGACTCCGAGTCTGGGTAACGACCTATGAAATAATATGAAGTCATTCAATTAGTGATGAACCGACGCGTTACGTACTGCAATAAAGAACTGTAACGATAAGATTCATGTGTATTCCCATGTTAAAAACAGTTCTGAGCTTTGAGAAAGGGGCTGAGCCCATTGTAAAGCGCTCCGCTGCCCGATGCTTATCTGCAGAGCACCGCCGCCTCGCGCCGCCCGCGCATCCCTCGCCGCTGCGCCGATAAGCTCTTCCACCCGCTACGAACCCCCTCGGTCGCCGTTCTCGCCCTCGTCGTCAACCAGCCACCCACGCCGCCCACGCCGCCCTCGCCGTGCAGATTGCATCCCGCTACACACACACACACACACATCGTAACGCCACACACAACACACACACACAGCAACCGCCACACACACACACTTCACACAGCAACGCCACCCACACACACATCAGCAACCGCCACCACCACACATGCACACACAGCAACCGCCCACACACCACCACACGCCACAACCCAA
Organism: Gryllus bimaculatus; assembly: GCA_017312745.1. Lineage (NCBI taxonomy): Eukaryota > Metazoa > Arthropoda > Insecta > Orthoptera > Gryllidae > Gryllus > Gryllus bimaculatus. The sequence continues at coordinate 391,087 of BOPP01000017.1, forward strand.
CCCAGCACACACGGCCACACACACAACGAACACCACACACACGCACGCCCACACACACACACACATCACAGCAACCGCACACACACACCACACACAGGCAACCGCCAAACACACACACATCAGACACAGCAACACCGCCACACACACGACACACACACCAGCAACCGCCACACACCACACACACACACAGCAACCGCACACAGCACACACACACATCACAGCAACGCAACCACACAAGTCAAGGCACACACACACACACCCCAGCAACCGCACACACACACACACACACAACCGCCAGACAACACGAACACACAGACGGCCACACACACACACACACACAGCAACCGCCACACACACACACACACACACAGCAACCGCCCCACACACACACACACACACAGCACAAAACGCCACACACACACACACACACACAGCAACCGCCACACACACACCACACACACAGCACCGCACACACACACACACACACACAGCAACCGCACACCACACACACACACACACAGCAACCGCCACACACACACACACACACACACAACCGCCACAACACACACACACACAACCGCACACACACACACAGCAACCGCCACAACACAACAGCAACCGCCACACAACACACAGCAACCGCCACACACACACAGCACCGCCACACACACACACACAACCGCACGCCACCTCACCACACACACACACACACACACCGCAACCGACCCCAAACACTCACACACACACACAACACACACACACCGCAACCGCCACACTCACACACACACACACACACCACACAACCACACACACCGCAAACCCGCCACACTCCACACACACACACACACCGCAACCGCCACACCACACACACACACACACACACACACACCGCAAAACCGCCACACTCTCACACACACACACACCGCAACCGCCACACTCTCTCTCACACACACACACACACACACACACACAAACTGCAACCGCCATACTAACACACCGCAACCGACGCACAACGTCGCTACCACTCCCTTTTCTCCCACCAATGTTGTCCGATTTCATCCGACGTGTCAACCATTCCTCTTCTCTTGTTCCCATATCTCCACTTTGTCCTCACCGCCCTTGCAGTCGTCGCTCCCCCCTCCCGTCGCTCGCCGTCCCCGCCCGCGCCCTGCAGTCCCTGCTGAGCCGGGTCGCCGTTCGTCTCTCGTGCGGGACGGCGCACGTAAAACGCCCCTGTTTTACTACGTAATGGTTACGAGCGAGGGGACAGAACAATGGCGCCCTCTTCGAGCGCGACGGCCGTTCTCACGAAAAGTCGCGAGCGGGCGGCCGCCACGCAAGGGTGCGCTCGGCGAAAGCTCTGTGCGCGCACCAGCCGCGAAATATGCCTGATGTCTCGGGTGCAGGTTGTGGTTTGCTAATTGTCCTGAATCTTGAACCAGATGAAATCTTGCCGCATTGTTTATGTCGATCTGTCCTCATGTCTGAACTTCACTTGCAGTGATAAATGCGTGCGCGAGGCGAACAATGGACATTTTTCTCTGGGACGATTCTTATAGCCTGCCGTACAAGCATAAGAATATGTTAAGAAGTTGAATGTCATTCGAACATTGCTGTTACTGTATAATAAATGAAGGCACAAATCATGAGAAAGGTATTCTAATGGGGAACGTATGCATTTATTTAGCCATAGAGATGTAGATGAAATAAATTAAGAAAGCAGAAAGAAAAGAAGGAACTCTATTTGAAATAAACTGTCGGCTCTTCATGTGCTATGGAGTGAACGGCATCACCATAGAAGAGAACATTCAATATAATTACGCCGAAAAACATGTGTTCCGAGAATTAAAGTTTAAATTTAACATTGAATATTTTACTGTTATACTAAATTTAGTGTTATGTTAGGAACTTTTTGTAGGGGAAAACATTGAAATTCAAGTAAATTCATACCTCTCTCACATAAACTGTTTTCACTAGCATTTACTCGTATTGGAAGAAAAAACATCCAAAGAGTTACACGGAATAAAATCCTCCAGAAATAGCAAAACATCTAAGCTATTGAAAGCATTCCGCAAAGAAATTACGACGAATATTTCAAAGCACGCAATTCCACAAGTATGCGCAAGGTAACGCTATCGAAGAAAATCCGGTTCCGCGAGAAACGCGCATAGTACGTCCAAAAGTTCACTTTGCAACCCGAGACACTGCGCCGCTTAATGCACCTGCAACGCGCGCACATCGCCGTAATATCCTCGAACCCGCGCGCGAATAAATGTTCATGGGGCGCGGATGCCATAAATATCTCGGCGGAATGCCGGCGCCGCGCCGAATAAGCAGCAGCCAGGCACCCGCGCGGCGGAAAGCAAGTGCAGGCGATGACCACGACGCGGCGCTGCCGTTCCCAACGCACGCCGAAGGGCAGTAGAAGAAATGTTGCCACAATGTTACCCTGAATGTAATATAAAGAATTGTTTGCTTTTATTACTTGAAATATAATTCATGGTAAGAGTCAACAAAGAAATGTGAGCAATATATTGGTCGAGGGAACTTACAATATTATTCTGATCTAAATGCTCATTAAAGTATTTTTGAAATTTTTAAATATTACTCCGACCCACAGCCGGATACTTGCTTTGGTACATGTACTATAATACACAGAATTCGAATTAAAACCGGAATCAGAATGGTTGTTTGTGATTATCTGAAAGAAACTCAGAAAGATCTGATTCTGTTATCTTTAAACAATATACAGAAATGCGCTTAGCAAAACGTAGGCTAGTTTATCATAAAATATATCACAATCAAATATGATGTTAATTTCATGTTCGAAGATTGGCTCTAAACGATACTGAACATTTATTTAATCACGCTGAAAATGTGAAAACCTTAAGTCTTGAAATCAAAACATTCATGCCTTGTACAAAGAATTTTTAACGAGATGTTCAGATGAGTGAAAACGTATTTTTATACAACAGCATTGACATTTATTATTCATGGCATAAGTACGATGCCACGGTTTCTGAAAGAATATTTTTTCAGTAATAGAACTATTTCAAATCTTTAAAAAACAAATTTAAAAAAAACGGATATGCTTCTGAAAACGGGATAGGGAATGCCCCGTTAATTCCATGGTATCTGGCGACTAGGACTTATAAAGAATGTTGCCGGTTATTCAATGTTTTGTTTTTAATTAAGGGTCAAAATCCGGTTCGCGACCGAAACGATAGTCCGGGAGTGGGCGCGGCGGCCCGGCGCCTCAAGGGAAGCTGGCGCGCTGCCAGCGCTGCTGGTGTCCGCTGACGGAAGCTCTCGCGGCGACTGGACAAGTGAAGGAGTGGTCGAACGCGCGACCGGTGCGAGCCGGGAGCCGACTGGTGTTGCTCGGAAAGGGAACGGGTTTTCGACCCTGCTGCGCTCCCTCTACGCTGTATGCGTGCGCGGAAATGCCTTTCTCGGTGGCCGAGTTGAGGAATAAATAGCCTTTATGGATGGAGGAAGAGTAATTCAGGCTTATGGTCTACACCGCAATGATTTGTTACGTAATACGAAAGTGTAGCTGAATTTTGGAAATGATTATCTTCACTAAATCTGGCCACCAAGTAGTTTAAATAATTCAGAGAGAAATATACTTAATAATTGTATTATAATGAAAACGACGCATTTGATTATGTACTTATCGACAGAATTTGAAGTACTGAGCGAGAATAGGGCTCTCCATCTTCATGGTCAAACCACATTCGTCTATTAAAATATTATAAAACTAGCTCATATAATAAGACATGTTTCATAAAACCGGCGAAACATTACGTCACAAGCCTGTACAATAATTTTTACACCGCACCGACAAACGTATGATCCACAAGATCAAATTATTTTGTATTTAATATGAAATATTCCTAGAAGTAAATAATATTTATAATATTTTTTCCTCACCTCTGCTTTATCGATCGTCGCGTAAAATGCTGCATTGTCAACAAGCATATATTAACGTATGTAACTTTGATTACACTTCCTGCTGAAATTTTGAGAACTGGCTGTCAAATCGTTGCCCAGAAGCCGTGTTACCCGCGCAAGTGGTTCCATCCCACTAGGCCCGCCGCCCTGGATGAAGGGGGCAGGTGCAGAGGCAGCCGGTGGAGCGGCGCGGCCCGTCAAAACAAGGCCATCTGGGCCGGCGGGTTGCGTTGGCCGACGGCCCAATAGGCCTGGCAGGCGCTCGTTTGCCGGCCGACCTCTGGGGGGGGGGGCGTTACTGCGCTTCCGCACGCCCCCGCGCGGGTCAACGACCGCGACGCGCCCGCGCCCCGACGTCGCCCTCGCCCTCGCCTGCCCCCTTCTTCTCCACCTGCCCGGTCGCCCGTGCGAGATTGCGCCGGCCAGCCCCTGCCGCTGCCGCCTCACCCATCCGCTCGCTGCCTTCCCTACAGATAGATCATGTTCGTTATTTCGGATGCTGAGTTTCTACTGTTTCTTTCTATTCTCCACTTATTCTCTTCCTTTCGCTGTCGTTTCCGCCATCTAATTCGTTCGCCGGCATTTATGCCTGTGCCCATCTTCCCGATTTAGCTTTCCCCTTTCGCTCCTTCTCCTATTCTGTCACTTTTCGTATCTATTTTTCCCTCTCCTCTCCCCTTCCCCACCTCTCCCTCTCTTCTCCCTTCCCTCCTCTCTTTCTCTCTTTCTCCCTCCAAACCTCTCTCTCTCTCTCCCTCTTTTTCCTTCCTTCTCTCCACACTCACATCCGCTCTCTCTCATTCACATTTGCTCTATCTACTTTTCTCCCTCTTACACTCTTCCTCCCTCCTATTTCATTTCCCTCTCACTCGTTACCACGGTTCTCCTCTTTGGTCGTACCGATCGCCTCTTTCCTTAATTTACTAATTTGTGTTCCTCGCCATACGAATACCACGTTCCGCTCGTCTTCCCACCAGCTCCATCCCCTTTCAGCAGCCCATTTATTCTGTGCGACGATTCCCCGTCGCTGAATTGACTACTCGTTCTGGTGAGTATCTCGTCTCTAGCGCCTACCGCCGGTCAAACGTCAACGTTTTTTTACCTTTGGACTTCAGTTTCTTCCTTTGCTTATTCACCTGCCACTCACCGCCCACCCCGCTTCACCGACCGCTCATTCTCTCCACCCAGCCACTTATTTCCATTCCGCCATTCCGTCGCCCACTCGCTCGCCAACGGGACTAACGGGCCGAGATACACGCGTGAGACAGCCGAATCCCCTCTGCGCATTAGCAGGCCGGTTCGAAATTTAGACCGAAAAGCACTCCTCCGAATGATACAGCCTATTCACTTCATTATATTATCGTTAGTGGACTGCGATGCAGAAGTTGTTTGTGATCTTTTGCAGATTAGTTTTGGAACCTTAATTTCGATTTTAATCGATTGTTACTAATACCCACTGTATATTAGCACTTCACACTTCTCCAGCAAGCGCAGAAAATCCTTTTTAAGATCCTGCATAATTATCCAACACTACGAAAAAATGTGAGAGAGCAAAATCTGTGAAGTAAGCTTTTATTTCAAAACGAATTTTTAAACGATGTAACGAATAGATTTTTTCACAATGAAATAACCAATTCTTTCCTACGTTTTCGAAAGGTATTAGAATAAAGATCGTCATTTAGCATACAATAAAAATAACATATAAACAAACCAACCAAAAACTGAAAGACTATTTTTAGAATTTCTAAAAAATCTGGAAGTGGTAAACAACTGTTTAGAAGCAAGTAGTATGTGTTGGTTATCTAATTTTCCAGTACATTAAAGTAATAACTATAGATATAATATTTTTCGGACAATTACATTAACTAGAAAAAGACATTATCATACACCCGTGCAAACCAAGGACGAACTTTGTTCTTGTGGGATATATTTTCATGTATCTTCGAGCAAACTGAATTACATGTGCACACTACAAACATTATACGATTTTCGACATTTACCATTCTCACTGACAGTACTACTTAGAAACAATTAAACCACCGTCAGTGATTTAGCTCCTCGTTTAATGGCTCTAATGTATAGTATTAAAGTGTTGAAATGAGCCGCGAATATGTTAATGTCGGAATGGTTAACTCTCCAAAAAGTGCAAATATCGCAACGTGCCCTTGTAAAGCAGAATAAATAAAATCCACAGCAGCGCAGGTTAGATAACGAGCTCAGAAATAAACGCCCATCCTCACGTAACGCAATTGTCGACCCCTGCTGTAAATTGGTGCCAAAACGAGAGGTGCAGTAATTTGCATACAATTGTCGGCGCGGATTACACGGATTTGTAGGCTTTACCCTCGGAGAGGAATTTACACCAAACACACATCAGGTGTTGTTTAACCTTGTACGTGGTAATAAAGCAGAACGAACGTATGCATGTCTGTACTTGTACGTGCGTGCAAACGAATGAGCTCTTTTAATACACTCTTAAAACTGCATTTTTAAAAACGCATTCCATGTTCAAAACCTTGATAATTTGCAAAAATTAAATATGAATTAATGTTGCAAAAAGCTTTGGATGCATTATTTTTAATGAGAATTTGATTACTTCTGTATGCAACATCCGTGATCAGCATATCAATTTGTATTCTAAAAATAATGTAAAATTAATTGCCGTCATCCCCCGAATAAAGGACACCTAAAACGACCAACGACAAATATTCAGAAAAATAGAAAGAAAGAAATGGAAGGAAACGATCGAAACCTTAGCACATTCAAACGTGATCTCGATCTACGGCACGATCCGTAAATCAGAGCCCAAAGGCCAAGAGACCGAGATGAAGCTTGAGATTACGTGCGGCGATTATAACGCGGAGGCCTTCCCCGAGGGTCGTGAGTTCGAATCGCGGCGGGCGGCCGCGAGGCGCGATTGGATCCGCGAGCTGATGCAGCTGCGGCGGCCGGGGCTCAAAGCCGCTCTCTGAATTTAATTAGGTCCGCTGCTGGTGCGGCCCCGCCGCCAGGACTTCGCTGCTGCAACCTCTGGGACTCCACTTGTCCTCGCATTGCCTTTGGCCTTTCAATACTTTTATTGTAGTTGTCGATAACCTTTTTTATATCTACTTTTGTTCAATTATTTTTTTAACTGGCTTTCCTCTAGACATAAGTTTTTCTTTCCCGTTCCGTTTGGTCACAATTTATTTTTTATTATTTTCATTTCTGCGTTATGTTTGTTTCTGCCTTACATAATTTCTTTACTCCCAATTCTCCCACATTTCATGATATTTCCTCATTTTACAAGCGTCATCTTTTCTCAAACAGTTTTTTCTAAAGTATATTTTTCTGAATGTTGACAAATTAATGCGGTATCATAAGCCGCCAGCTCTCCTGCATATATGATATTTTCTCATTTTCCCAACAAATATATTTTAAATATATTTTATCAATCTTCGTTTTCTTTATTGAAAAAATTTTAGTTTCAATTGCCACTTTAATGATAATTCTTTTTTCCCCCGCTTTTACTTAAAATCCTCTCATTCGGCTCGTTCATTGTCTTTTTCACTGCACGTCCCCTCTCTTATTTCTCCTCCTCTTCCTCTAAGCCTTCCGACCGCCCTCCGCGAAGCGCCGCGAGATGTAAAACCGGCTGAACCGCTCGGCGGCCGCGGAGTGCGCTAATAAAAAGGGCCATTTGGAAATTCCGAAATGAGGCGTGCGGAGGGCGCGCCGCGCAACGACGGCAGCGGAAAATCAGCGCTGCCTCCAAGCCCCCGGCCCCGCCCTCGTGGCCGCCCCCGCCTGCCGGAGAAGTGACGCTCCTCGCCTCCTCCCCTTTCCCCGCCTCCGCCGTGTCTTGGCTTGCCCCCTTGGCACGCTTACTCCTGGACTCCGCTTACTCCCGGTCCCCGCTTACTCCCGGTTCCCCGCTTATTCCCGGTCCCCACTTATTCCCGGTGCCCGCTTACTACCGGTCCCCGCTTACTCTCAAATCCCGCTTGCGGCGTCCACTTTCTCCAGGACTCCGCTTAATCCCGGTCGTCGCGTGTCCCCGCTTGCTCCCGGACTCCGCTAATTCCCTGTTCGGCTTGCTCCCGTTCCTCGCTGACTTCTAGTCTCCGCTTAATCCGGGCCTTATTCCCGACCCATCAGTACTCTCATCCTCATGTCCCTGGTTTCACTGCGGTGGCGTGCGATTTTCCACCTTGCTTCGTCACGCCGGGTCGCCGTGCGTCTGATCGATTTCACGCGTTGCGCCTCACGGCGGTGACATGCACATCACGCGGTCGGGGGGGGGCGGGGCTGTCGCGGAAATTGGACGTCAATTTGTCAGACGATCTGCTGTCGTATTGCAGTATTTAAAGTTAAATGGCCTCTCAAAACGTGAAATGCAAAGGAAGAAATTAATTTGATTGTAAAATGTGATTGGAAAGAGAGAGATAACGCTAATGGAATGTTAAGTAAGTGTTCTCGGTAATGAAAAAGTCAAACGTAACACTAACATTTCATGATATCATGAAAGGTTCTAATTTTCACGAGGCTGCACATCGGTTAGAATTAAATACGAGGCACTGAACACTCCCACTTCTAACTACTGCTTCGCAATAACAATCTTACTGCATTTGATTTCAACTCTTGAAACGGTTGTTGACTCTCGATTTTCATTAGCATAAACATATATCAGAAGAACGAAAGTGACCTCTCAGACCATTCAGAAATCTATATTTAGCATACCCGATCACAAAAGGGTAACATCCTACTAACAAGCAATCCTCGCAAAAAAGCTTCCTGATCTATTTACGACAAACGCCAACTGAATTATCTCCTTTACAAAAAAATCTTGATTTAAACGTTACGTCCACCTAATGGAGCCGAGTACACAAAAAATGTTCTCAAGTGATTAAATTGTTCGAGGTGAGCAAATTACGGTTTTAATATTCTGCAAAGACGTGCTGCGAGAGGATGCGCGGACTCCGGCCATTTTGCAAACAGGTTGGAGCGCCGTAAAGAAGCCGGCGACCGGAGGCAACATCTGCGCCGAGGCGCGGGGGGGGGGAGCGGAGGGCGGGCGCGGGGTCGCTGACTGTAGGCGGAGTCGGAGGCGACCTGCCCGAACCCGGCGCGCCCGCGCCCGAGTCCGCGCCCGCCGCCGCCGCCACCGCCACCACCTTCTCTTAATGAGATACAGAAAACCAGGCGCGGCGGCGCCGTTCGCCTCGATTAAGCCCGGAATTCGATTTTGGAGGAACGCGCTTTGCGACTCCCGGAACGGCGGCGGTGGCACGGGTGGCGGGTCGGGAGCGGGAGCTGGGACGGGAACGGGAGCGGTCGAGGAAGACGCGGCGATTAAGCTGCCGGTGACGCGGAGAATCAAGAACGTGAACTTTAGTCAATTGACGGAAATACCTCACCGCGGAGCGAAGAGTTCGTTGGATGTCGAATACCGCTAGATTGAGCGAAACGTTTCCAAATTTTGGAGACTTGAATGCTTTGCATAATGTCAGTCAGAGTGATTCAGGATTGTCAGGAAGAACTGATTTCTTTCATTGATTTCCAATTTACGTTCTTTACAAATTCATCGTCCAATGACGGGAGTATTGCCAAACTTCAAGTTGATCGATTAAAAGGAAATCGAAAGGGAAAAGAGCGAGCAGGTGGTCAACAAAGAAGCAAAGGGAAAAAGTGAGATTTCAATAGTAAGAGAAAATGGTGAAAAGGAACGCTATAAATGGAAGAGAGACATAAGAAAAGAAGATTGTATTTGAAAAACGGGAACAATGCTTCGAAACTAGCTACTAACGTGCAAAATTAGGCTTCTACTCACAAAACAAAGAAAGATGTGAATATGAATATTTATCAAACTTTGTTTAAGCTAGAAGATGGAGGAAAGGAGAAGTAAAGTCCGGGCAGCAGCATTCCGGACATTTGCAGCAGCAACACGAGGGGAGACGCAGATGGAGGTACCTTTTACGCCGATTTTAATAGCACAGAAGGGGGGAAGAGATCGATACCAAATATGGGAACGGAAAGCAATTTCCTTTGCTGGAATCTGATTGGCAAAAGTAATTTGCGTGCTGAAACTCGTAACAGATAAAGTTCCACAAGTCGAACACAAGAGATATGTAACCCATTACACTAATTCTAATCTTAAATGCTATTCGATATCTCGTTAATTTATATCTGTGTATTGTGAAATTAAATATTTAAAGATACTAGATTTATATTTATTGTGCAATAAGTAAGTTTGATATGATACTACCTCAAATCAACCTTAAATACAGAACTTTCGATAAAACAAAACGAAATGAATCTGACAAGCTTCAAGGTCGACAGTTTATCTCCAGGAGACATTGCCGGTACCCCCTTTTTTTCATTATGCAGTGAATAAATGAAAAGTCGAAGATATTGTTTAGGTTTCATGAAGATATATCATTTGAATGTAATTCAAAAATAATATCTTAGAATGTATATCAATCTGACAATAGGTTGATGATTTCGATGCAGTATCGCACTACCTTTCCGGCTTGCTTACTTCAAAGTAATTGTTGTTGATCATTTTATTGCTTCTGGTATATTATTTTTATTTTCTTGCCTTACGAATACGTCGTAAGAAGAAAACGTTATGTAATCGTACGCCGGAAAACGGTGAATTTTGCCAGGAAATCTCTTATTGGCGGGCTCTGCAAACGAAAAAGTGAATAAATCCTGTTGCTAATTTTCACAGATTTTTGTTAAAAGTAACACTATCAAAAAGCAGATAATAATTTACCTAGTAGATACAGATGCGGATAGTAAGTTACGTAAGTTACTTCATTTCCACCGTCAAGCAACAGCTACAAGCATTCTATCCCGAAAAGTAATTTTTGCGGATCATTTAAAGGGCTTTCAAAAGACGATAGAAAGGAAGATAAGTTAACAACCAGCAAGTGCAGAAGCAGAATCTATGTTCGGCAAAAAAAGGCAATTCAAGCAATTGATTTCGCGAGTAGCCAGCGGCTGCTTGCCGAATTCCGAGTATTGGTTATGGGTTTATTCTATTCGCCAAACATTCAATGCCAGCTCTACCTGCAGCGTGTCGGTTTCGATGACATCAAAGGAAGCGAACATTCGCCGAGAACCTAGGACACACGGAATTGAGCAAGCACTTGCTTACTACTCGCCTCACCGGGATACACTAGGATTCGAGTCCGGTGGGGGTGGATTTTCGTTACGAGCTATATAACTAGTTCGAATTCAGTCGCGACTGGAGGTTTATAAAGCTGACATCTGTACTCGGGACGTTTCCATGTTTTCTTCGATAAATCACATGCGGAATCCCGGGCAGTACCTTGAATGGATCTCGAACCGCACGCGAAAACTGGTTATAAGTACCACATTACCACACATGTCGGAAGACCCGTCGGGAGCTGAAAGCTTGCCCCAACTGAGACATTTCCCAGTCTCTCCCTCGCTGGGGAGAGACCTTGAGGAGAGAACCGGCGCATCCCATCCAGACACAACAGGAATAATGATCAAAGTAGTTAACAAAACCAGAAACACTAAATCCTCGCCGAATGTCGAGTGCGTGGAGGCGCCTTGCCCGAAAGTTTCGCCCAAATTCCTCTACGAAGCCGTCCACTGCGCGTTGGTGGGGGCGTCGCCAGACCGCGCACGTGTCTTTGAAGTTGGCGGCACCGCCCGCGCGCCTCCATGCGCGCCGAACGCACTCAGACTCCCGCAAATTCGAATCATCTCGGCCAGGCCCTCTCGGCGCCCCCACAAAAGCCAATTCCGCGCGTCTTCTTGGCTGCCCACCCCCCACGCCACTCCTCCGATCACTTTCGATGACTCGGCGGTACAAAAACGATGCGGTTTCCTCAAGGGAAACAATCCCGTCTTTCTGCCCATTCTCGGAATTTAGGACTTCGTGGAACACCCGACTAGCTTACCTTGACGAGAATAACTGTTCAAATTCTTCAACGCGAAACACACTCATTTCCCCTCGGTTCGCTCGTTTGCTGACCGACTGACGCACCAACGAATTCCTCCTCTTACAAATGTCCGCGGCAATCGCAGTTCGGTCGTCGGGAGTTTAATTTACTCGGCTGCAGGCTCCGCTCTCGTAAAATCAATACCCGGACAGGATTCCGAAGTGAGATATAAAGGCGCACGGAGAGCATACGGTAATGAAGATAACTCATGCGAGCTCCTCTGCGCGGACCCTATTCTTCGCTTCTCCACACGTCTCCGCGCAGTCAATTACGGCCATTATCGCGCCGTAAATCAACCGAGAGCGAACGCCGCGCCGCAACGAGCCGGGGAGGGCAGCAATGAAAGCGGCAACAGAGCGGGAGAAGCCAGCCGATGACGGGGGAGGCGGGATTAGAGCCTGCAGAGTTCATAGACACGATGCGATGCTGATAGACATACTAGATAATGATGCAAGATAAATGGGGTTAAAGATGATGGATATGGCATTTGACAAACTGGGGAAATATTATTGAAATAAAGGCAGGTGGAGATATGTCTCAAAGATAAGGAGACGACACGTCAAGAGGACCATAGAAGTAGAGATTTTGTCCTAAAAACCGGTAATTAAAAATTAAGAGAGCAATTAAAAAGAGTGAGAATGTGTATCGTCATGGAAGTTTGAAATTGCGAAGAAGTGGCAACGATTGTCAGAGAAACGCTCCAGGGACAGGAATTCGCGAAAAGAATTCCCGTGAATCAAGAAAGATTGGAGGCGGCGTGAACGGCATCCAACCACAACCAAGCCCGATCATCGGTGACGGCGACCGGGGGCGGAGGCTGGGTTGCGAGCGGCGGCGCGGGCGGGAGAAGGGGCGGGGCGGAGGTTGCAACCCAGGAGGCGAGGCGGGCGGGTCGCCGCACCAGCCCCAGTCGCCGCCGCCGCCGCCGCCGCCGCCAACTCCACCGGCGGACGCCAATTACGAACCCTGCGGGACGCCCGCAACGAACCGCCAACTCTGATCCCCGCCCGGCCCTCGCGGCCGCCACCACCCGCCCAACCGGCTAACCGCCTCCCGCAGGCCGCTGTCGCCGCCCGTTGTGCCCGCCGCCACATGTTACGCCCACCCACTCCCCGCCGCCCCCGCTCCCACGCCAACCCCCGCACCCGCAGCCCGCTGGAACGCCAGGCAATTCTCTGTCGTTGACCGCGGTGTCATTCCGAACAGCCAAGTGACTAATGCAGTGCGATGCAGTACCCCTGCACTTGCGCACGGGAAACTTCCCAACAGTTCGCGTTTACCCGTTTATTTAATGTGCTTCGTGTTTCCACACACGTTCGCATGCAACGAGGCACTAAATGTAATTTTCTAGAAATTTCACGGATTGATCATCCTACAATGAATTCTCAATTGGAACAGAATTCTCAATTGGTTTGATTGAAACAAACAAGATCCTATCAGAACACTTGATTCTCAAATACATATTCAATTTACTGGCTCAATTACAGATGTTTTGTTTTGATTAATTTTATTTTCAAGTTGTTTTTTCCTAAAATGTCGAACTTATATCCAGAAAATAAATAATTAAATATACACTCCAATTTAATAAATGTTCTGTTAATCCATTCCAAGAATTTTAGTAAGCATTTTGAAGCTCTGTAAAACTGATATGGCAATGCTAATTTTATGAATTGGCTAAATAAGTGACCTATAACTAGTTAGAGACTATTATTTGCGGAGTTAGAGAAAGGTCACAATCAACAACATGCGTAATCATTACCACTAGTGGATATTAGTATTTAGCGTCAGTGTCGGTAGGAACTCTGCGACGGTGATAATATCTTAATGAATTCTAAATGCCGTGGCTTTCTTTTGGGTTTTAATAAAAGTAATCTCCCGCGACTCATTTCCATTTACGTTCACTGGGCTGCAAAGAACGAGCTTAAACGTTTTTAGTTCATCAGCAAGCAAAAATTAGAGTTACATTGCTTAGAAAATGTCATAGATCAAGCAACAGCAAACACAACTCGATTTAGAGAGTAGAATTAGCCGCCACATACATCGCTTCACTGATGTGATTCCTAACAGTTCTGCACACAAAGCCAAACTTAATAAATGATCATACAATTGTAGAAAAGTGTGAAGGAGTGGACAAAAAATAGACGAATATAGAAAGAAAAGAAAAAGGACGATGAAAAGGAAAACAAAATGGTAGAAGGAAAATAATAATAAGGGCAAAGAGAAGAAAGGATATGAAGGGGGGAATTGAAACAAATTTCTATTGCATTTCTCACAAATGGAAAAGTTTGGAAAGAGAAGGAAAAGAAAGGTAAGGACGGGAATACATAAATAATAAAGAAGTAGGATAAGAATAAAGGAAGAGGAAGCTAATAAGAAAGGTAGAAAAGGAATAGAAAAAATGAGGAAGAGATGAAGGAGAAGAAGAAGAACAGAGACGAAAGAGAAGGAGAAGAAGAAGAGAAGAAGAAGAAGAAGAGGAGGAGGAGAAGAAGAAGAAGAAGAAGAAGAAGAAGAAGAAGAAGAAGGGGGAGGAGGGGAAGGAGAAGAAAGGAGGAAAAGAAGGAAGAAGAAATAAGAAAGGTGGAGAAAAGAAAGTGGAGGAAAAGAAGGAGGAGGAAGAGGAGGAGGAGGAGACGTAGGACGACGACAAGAGAGAGGAATTATGGAAGGCGAGTAGAAAATGAGAATGAGAGAACATGGGTAGATGCAAGACTACGTATCTGAAGCGAAGGCAGAAGAGGGCAGCGTGATAACAGCGGGAGTGAGATGACGGCGGCGGCGGCGGCGGTCGTTTGGTGGCGCCGGACCGTGACGCGCTCTCGTGGCGCCGCCTCCGCCGCCACCTCCGCGATCGGCAGATACGAATCCAACGACCAGCGGGTGGCGACAGGCCCCGAAGCCGGCACGAACAACTGAGCGCGGCTGCGCGGCGACCCCGCACGACCACCCCGCGCAGAGCGCGAAAACACGGCAGCGTTTGATATCCGCGTGGCAGCCTACGTCATCACAAGACAAGTAATAAGGCACAAGAATTAAAAATGAAGTGAAGCAGATTCTGACAATGAACATGAAATCCTCATTTTGCTATTCCCAAGTCCTAACTCTGAGAAGCTAAAGATATTTGAATTTTAGAAAAAAATATTATCATAAGTATCTCATTGCTTAAACGAGTATTCTTTGCTTGCATGCTTCAAAATTTAATTTCCAAGCGTTTTCTCTGGCTTGATAGTTATAATTGTTTTCCATTCTTTGTTTTATAGGTATGACTTATTCAGAAATAGTGTGCACGACCATAGCAATTATTAATACTTCATCGGACCAATAGCTACCATTTTTCTATGAATTTTCCTACAAATGGAGGTGAATTTTTCCGAATGGACATCTTTTCATCACTCTTAATGTAAAACATTCCGATTGAATGGACGACCTTCAGTAGCAGTGTGCTCTAAAACTTTATCTCGCAATACACGGGACGGACGGTTCTTAAAAGAAGTTTCGCCAGTTGCTTTAAAGAGACAATGCGAGGAAAAAGACATCACACTAGACAATATAAACGCAGAGTCGTAAAGTCGGAGAGACGTCTTGTGTTTGGGTGAGAGCCAAGACGGGCCAAGCCGCTTCGCGAGTGAGTGCATACCCAGCGCACACGTCTCGTCCATCCGCTCACGAGGCTCCGCTCTCTCATTGAGTTTTTCTCCGTTTTGTTTCTTCGTTCAAAAGGTCGTTCCCCTGTACAAGTCTCTCGCTTTGTAATCGTCTTTCTTTTGAGAGGTACTTTACTATCGTGTATTTAAAAACAGCTTCAATTTACAAAAAAATGTTACATAACAATTTAAATTTGTCACGTAATGATATCAATCTCTCTCTGTAAATATGAAACATTATGTAAATTTACGTGCATGTCATTGGTGAGAAAGGACTTCCATAAATACTTTGAATTGTTTTCCTTTTTACAGCGTAACTTGTCTTTTATTTCACCGCACAATAATCACCATAGAAGTCGCGAAAAGTGAAAAATCATTTACTTTTTACGAAAGCTGATAGTAATAACACAATCTAACCCCATGGGAACATTTATTGTATGGATTCGATTGCCTATCAAGCAGTTTATTTCCCGACCTTTCATTTATGTTTTTTGTTGTACGTTATGTTCAAGTCAAAAACCAAAAGGAAAGGTGTGTCGTGGTTCAGTAACAGAGTCCCTCTCAGATGCACAGGACAAGATAGAGCGATAAAGAGAATAACGTTTAATTGAATCGTGGGTGATATAACTACACCATTGAATAAAAAAAATCATTGAGAACTGGTATGTTTACCAATGTGCATTTGAGGAACATGTTAGACAGTATATTAAACAAATTTCCCTCATAAAATGTACCTAGCAGAGATATACCAAATGATTCGGTATATTGATTTCAATCCAAATTTTGATTTTGTGTTGCAGCAATACATTCACCGCCATACTTCCTAGTCCACTTTATAAGTGAAAATCTCTCATGTTCACAGCTGTTCCCGGCGCCACGGACGACGACGGAAGGCAGCTGCAGCAGTGGCAGATCGCGGTGGTGGTCCCACCAAATCAGCAGGGCGGTGGCTATCCTCAAGGGGGATATCCTCCTCCTCAGGGCGGCTACCCACCCCAGGGTGGCTACCCATCGCAGCCTGGACAAGGCGGCTATCCCCAGCAGCCTGGTCAGCAACCCGGCCAGCAGCTAGGAGGCCAACAACCGGCTGACACTTCAGGCCAGTATCCGCAGCAGCCCGGACAAGGTGGACAGTATCCTCAGCAGCCAGGTCAAGGTGGACAGTATCCTCAGCAGCCTGGCCAAGGCGGACAGTATCCCCAACAGCCAGGTCAAGGCGGACAATATCCTCAGCAACCCGGCCAAGGCGGTCAATATCCTCAGCAACCCGGCCAAGGCGGTCAATATCCTCAGCAACCCGGCCAAGGCGGACAATACCCTCCCCAAGGTGGCTATCCTCCCCAGCAAGGTAGCTATCCTCCTCAACAACCTCCTCCAGGCAACATCTGGATCCAGGTTCCTATCCAAGGACAAGGTCCTCAGCAGCCCAGCTACCCTCCGCCTCAACAGCCCAGCTACCCCCCTCCTCAGCAGCCTAGCTACCCCCCTCCTCAGCAGCCTAGCTACCCCCCTCCTCAGCAGCCTAGCTATCCTCCTCCTCAGCAGCCCAGCTATCCCCCTCCCGAGCAGCCCAGCTACCCCCCTCCGCCGCCGCCCGCAGAGTACCCCGCCCCGCCCCCCGACAACGAGCTGCCCGCCGGCGACTCCGACTCGCCGTCGATGGCGGCGCTGCGCAAGATGTGCAAGAGCCCGCGCGGCCAGTTCCCCAGCGACAACTCCTGCAACCGCTTCGTCAACTGCTGGGACGACACCGTCGTCGAGCAGACCTGCCCGTCCGGGCTGTACTTCAGCGACGAGAAGGGCTACTGCGACTTCCCGCATAACGTGGAGTGCGGGCAGCGCAGCCAAGACAGTGAGTTGTCCACGTTACTGCAAGAGCGTCTTTGCCAAGTTATTAGAATGAGCTACTTTGTCGTATCAACCATTTTCAATTTGAAATTTCGTAGCAAGTTACACAATATCAATCACTATGTAGTGCAAATTATGTTTCTCCTTAATGTGAAATTTTTTGCTACAGAATATCATAAGCTTCATTTTCACGAGTTGCGTGGCAATCTTCATTTTGGCTTTATAGAACATTTGGTCCATTATTTTTTGACAAATGATACAGAATCTGTACTACTGCTTTTAGTTTACATCTCTGCTTCACTAACTGAGCCTCATTAAAATGGAAGGCACTCCTAATCAATATATTTCAACTCTACTTCAACATAAACACTTATAAGTTACAAAAATTAATTCTATTTCACTCTATAATTATTATTTATTTTGAAATGAAATAATTTAAAGTTTTTTCGAGTTTCCACTTGTACTTTACTCTCAATTTATTATTTACGTATTTCTTCTATTAAGAGTCATTCCCCTCCCCCCAACACATACAATTGCCGCAAATCGTTCCTTTTCTGCGCACAGAGCCGCAGCCTGTGAGTTCGGAGTGCCCCACGCCCTACGGAACCTACCGCAGCAACATCAACTGCAGCGCCTTCGTCGTGTGCGACGGCGGCCGCGCCATCAACTTCAACTGCCCACGTGGTCTCGACTTTAACGACGTGAGTGCACTCCCCACCCATTACTATTCTTTGGCACGGAAAGCAAAAAGCAACGGATCTTTCTAAATACTAGGTAGAATAATCTTAGATAATCAAATATTCGCGACTTTTATCAAAGAAATTGACGGGAGTTAGACATCTATTATCCTTATACTACCCGCAAACCATTTTTATTTTTTCATGCTCAAGATCAAATTTGTGCATTTGCTTTCCTTGCTTTTATTCACCAACAAGCCTTAAGAATCATAACTAGGTATCGACCAATTAAATCAATTATATCAGTAGATTAACCAACTTAAAACCTCTGGAATCAATAGATTTTCTGCATTCTATAGATCATATTATGCATTTCTTTGCTGTTCATTCAATTATAAAAGAAAAGCAAAATACAATTTTTAAAACATAATCTTAAGTACGTAGATATTATAATGCTCGAGCATAAAAGGAAATAGTAACGTGTCTGTTGAACCACTTGAAAATCTGATTTTTTTTAAACAATCTGATATGTATTTCTCTAAAAGTGTTCCTTAAAGTGAGAAACCAAACGAGTATAAAATCCTTCATTTTTCACAAGTTCCGAAGTCCTTTCTCCGACAGACTTCCCCAAAAGAGAGCATATCTCGCCGAGGCGTGGCAGCACTTTGCGTTCCCGTGAATGCAGTGACCTCCCGCATTCACTCGCGTCCTTTGCAGGAGCTGGGCGTGTGCGACTACCCGTACCGCGTCGAGTGCGGCGGCCTGGCCTCGGCCTCCAGCCTGCCCCCCGAGCCGGAGAACCCTGAGGGCGGGGACGGCAACTACGGCGGCGGCGACGGCGGCGGCAACGGGGATGGAGGCATCGCCCCCGCGCCCGCCCCCGCGCCCGCGCCCGCCCCGGGCGACGGCCCGGGCACCATGCCCCCGGCGGAGGAGCCCTCGGGCGAGGCGCGCTACGACAGCTCCAGTAAGCATCACTCGCTCTTTGTAATACACAGTGTCTCAGAATAAATGCTACAAACTTCTAGGACATGTAGTGGGGCGAAGATGATCACTTTTTGCCAGTGAACATATGGTGGGGAAACTCGTGTAACAATGTTACAGAAGCAGACCTGGATAGCCAAGGTCGCTAAAGTTGAAGGGCCGTGGCTGCCTTGGCTCGAAGAGTCGCGAGTTTCAATCTCGTCCTGGACATGGATGTTTGTTTGCGTTGTTCTTATGTGTTCCCCTTAAAGTTCCCCAATGTTGAAAATCACATTGTTCGCTATATAACCAAGCAGTTTTAAAGCGACCTTACATTAAAAAAATAATTTTAATAAATGTACAGAAGTGAGATTTGCACCTGATTTATAGGCAACCCATCTTACACAAGTGTTTACTTATATAAAACATCTGCCTTTCACTGCGTGTTCCTACTGAACTCCAGTGCAACAGCTTTTGTATTATATACATTTACAATTTCGAACTAGTTACCTCCTTATTACAATTTGTTTTTTTTTTTCATTTTAGTCTATAACGCTGGAACATCTTGCTACCACCGCAAGGT
This sequence comes from Gryllus bimaculatus, assembly GCA_017312745.1. Lineage (NCBI taxonomy): Eukaryota > Metazoa > Arthropoda > Insecta > Orthoptera > Gryllidae > Gryllus > Gryllus bimaculatus. Next base: position 410,711 of record BOPP01000017.1, read on the forward strand.
CTACAAGCTCAACAAGCAGTGCACATCGGTATCGTTCTGTCGCCGAGGATACACCAACATCATCTCTTGCCCCAATGGCTACGCTTTCGATACTTACTACGGCCGCTGCCTGCCGTACGGCCGTGCACGATGGTAAGAAAAATACATTATCGTTCATACAAGGCAGTGAAAATTGCACATTAAAAACCTCCTGCTGAATTAAAATTACACTCAGCAAGTTGCTGTTTTGTTTTTGCCCACGAAACTTGTAATTGGTGAAGTAAGGCACAACTAAGCAGGATAATTTAAAAAAATATTTAATTGTAAATAATTACCTATGACCCGATACAATAATTTTAATTCTCTTGTGAAACTACGCATTACGTGAAAATACTTTTTTCAGCACTCTACAATGAAAACTAGTGTTTATCTTCACTGTTTATTGATTGAAAATTGTTCTTTTGCGGGCAACGTAGGGCAAAATAGCGTTTGCCGTACGCTTTTCGCAAAGAAGCCATGGACACTGATTGAAGTCTGCAAAGTAAACAAACCACTGATGACGTGAATCAACATGGCTACCGCCTCGCGTATTGAGAAAGATCTCAAGAGTATGTACTTGTAGGTTTCCTTAAATTTGTGCAAAAATAGGGGTGCTAAAACAGCACGTACTTTGTTGCCAGTATTTTCATGCGAAATGCCGCGAAAACTACTCAAATTTTCGAAAACTTTTTCCTGACCTAATTTAAAAATCCAGATTTAAGGAACAGACTTCCATATTTAAGAAAAAAATTCTTATCTTGTAGTTGTAGGAAGAGGTCGAAAAAATTTAATTTTCTTTTTTTTCCAAATATCAGGGTTTTCAACGAACATGAGACCGGCACCATTCTCAACGTCCTTCACACTATCCAACAACAAAATTTAAACAAACGATGGATCCATTAGTTAAATAATTTGGAAAATATCCCAGGGGCTTCATATAAAGTATCCCCCCCCCAAATAATTATCAGGTCAAATTCAAACAACATCAGTCTAAACGTTTGGGGGTTCATCAATTTTGAAGACAATCGACTGAAAGGCTTATCCCGCTAGCGTTGTTGACGGACGGACGGACAGATGTTTTGCCGTCATTCGATTTTTCGGTATCAAGGACCAACAAACACGGATTCTGGCTAGTCCACGTGTTAGAATTTTTTTCTCAATTTAGCAACTGCATTTATCCACTTTTTCCTTATCAGGACCCTGTAATAAAGAGTTTTTCTGCCGAAAATTCGCTGTTTCTTCACACAACATTACATAAGTATATTTCTACTCCGTAGAGAGAAAGTAATAAAAATGTATGCAACTGATAAAAAAGGGTTAAAAAACGCCGCAATGGTTACATTGGTTATCCGTCATCATTTCTAACGAACACCAAAAACTCACTTTCTGTAATAGTTACGTAAATAACTATTTAAAAGCATATAATGATTGATTTTTTTTGTTTTTGTTCCAGCTAAGTGAACGAAACTCTGGGGCTAGAGCTCGATGCTAACCTCCAGAGGACGTGCTCCTTCTTACACCCTCGCCAGAAGACTACATCGTCTCTGCCCGTCATCGGCAGCACCGCCATGACACTCTAGATAGCTGAACTTCCCATTTGCAAAGGCTTATTGCATACGTAGATCATTAAGCGATAGAAACGTTGACAGGCTATTGAAAATTGAACCAACTTTTCATACCAGATGAATGTCTGATATACTTTAGAATAAATCAGTAGTTTGCTGTTTAGGCATATTTCAAGTAAATTAGTTCCATTAAGAATAAAATTTCGATGAGGCGGTGTGTGTCATAAGTCATTGACTTGGCGAGAAGGTGTGATAGAAGCACACACATTCCCGATGGCATTTTTTAGATTGTGTGTTTGTTTTCTAATTCTTAGTAGTAGTTTTTCTTCTGCCTAGATCTTATTTTACGGATTCGTCAAATATTGTGCCATACAAAGTCATCTAGGGCTCGCAATTTGTGAAAAGCGAACTGTTCTTATGAAAAGAATCGCTGTGATGTCATGAAATCATTTTATAGAGCACTGTCAAAAAATTAAAACAGCTTTTTGTCTGTAGAGAATGTATATTTGAGGAGTGTACGTGCAGAATATGCGCTAAGGTCCAAAACGAAATGCTTTACTGACTAACGAATTTTAATATCAGTCGAGATTGTACAATCATAACTAATGTGGTTTTATGACTTCCAGCTAATTGTAACATAAATAAAGCACAATAAACCCCCTTAAAAGGGATTGCTCAATGCTGTGACTGGTAGTAAATTGTCTAGAATTCTTTTTGAATGTGAAAATGTAAAACGTCTTTGTCAGGATTGTTTAACATTGTACGTTTTATTAAAAAAATAAATGAACGTTTTCTAGAAATGTTTTGTTTTTACTTTCCTAACAAATGATCATTCCTATTGTCAATTCTAAATTTCACTTTGACAGACACATGTACTCAAGAAAGCTTGTCAATTTAGTAAATGCATTGCATTATAATACCCTAAATACCGCAGAAAAAAGTTACGAATATGATGCCTGTTCGATTCTGCCCGTCTTCTAGTTCAAATTGCTTCTTGCCACATAAAAGACGAATGCAGAAGTTGGGACCTTAAAATTAAATGGTTCTAACTACATATTGTGAAAATTAATGTCCAGATGTACTATATTAGTTATACTGATAAAAAACATATTTTTGTATCTTAATTACGATACAACAACCATTGAAAATTATATCTACATTTATTTTCAAAGTAAGAATAAATGTTCTATCTGCATCTCGCAGACATTTTCACTAGAATTCCTACTACATCGGGCTGACCACATTTGAAATAATATAATTGATTTCAAGGAATGGATATTCTTCCAATGAGACATTCTTTCCATTGAGAGTAATTCCAAAGTGCACATCCTATTTCGAAGGAAAATTTTTAAGCTATCATTCATGCTGCACTTGAGTTTGGGTATGATGAAAAATGTTTACAATTCTAATTTCCGTGCTAAACAGCATTCGACAACTATGCGCCAACAGAAGCAAATAGTAGCTAGTGGTGATACACAATGGCTCGCACTTTGCGTATGAGTTAGTTTCCTATTCTCTTGAATCTGAGATATCTCTCTGGTTTTGCCACATATCCGTCCCAGCTGCCATCTGTCGGTGCCGAAAAGACCTACGAAGGTCACTCGCGATGCCTACCGCTCTTCTTTGCGTCTCATTCGCAGGAAAGAACTTCTTCACGCTCCATGAAAGTCGAATAGACCTCGGTCCTGTACTTTAACCTATTTGCCCAATACTCCTTGGCCCAAAGGTGTGTTGTTTTAAATGTAGGGATTCCCTTACTCAATTACATAGAGTACACATGCAGTTGCTTGTCAGTCCCAGCGATTAAGGGATGATTGGAGCATAGTTATAATAAATGAGGGACTCGAAATTTCTCTCCCCCACATGCATGTCACGAACACACGTTAAAACATTCATATCCTACGTGGGTTTCGAACCCTTCACCATGACCCCACCTTAATTGGACCTGACCGTACTATCTATAAATGTTTTACAGATACTCGTATGTAACAATAAATTTATAAAACTAATAAAACAACTGATCATCATATTTTATGCATACGCAGCCTTTACCGTTCATTGTAGTATTAAATAATTCTATGTATTTTGCTTAGACAATATTCGTTTCCATTGCAACAATGCAAACAACATTTCGCACAATACTCAGTTATGAAATACCCTCTATATTAACTCACATCACAGAAATTATGTAAAACATTTACAGAAAGTAACTGTTAACTCATTAGTTTAGTTTACTTTCAAGTAATATTGATACTGAGAAAATAGTGTTTTGTAGGAAGAACATACATTTCTTAATTTTTATTATTATTCTGTGCACTTAAACTTCAATAACGTAGATTCTACAACGGGTCCAAAAACGTTCGAACATTTGCAATTTTCGAAGAGTTATTCAACATTTGGAAAATATCCCATGAACTTCATGTGAAGTCCTCCAAGGTATAGAGAATTCTTTTCCAAATAGCGTAACTTCTTGTAAGCCCAAATCGATAGGCGAATATTTATTTTGGCAAAAGACATATGAATTGTTTAGATACCAGACTGGCAGATAGGCATTTTGTCAAAAAACACAAAACCGTTCCGAAAAATACTAGATAAATTGGCGGGAATCCTACTCTAGCTTTCCCTTTTTTCCTACTTCTTACGTCGATTCACTCATCTGTCACCTCCCTTGTTTGCTTTAAGTTTTGTATGGTCGGCATTTCCTGACTCAATTTTCTCTGGGTGCTAGCCAGTAGTATCCTAGACGCTGTTATACTCTTCCTCTTTCTTTCTATTCTCATCTTCATCTCCGTCTCCCTCCGTTTACAATTTGTTCTCCTCAGGAACATCATCTCTCCTTGCCTCCGCATTCCTAGGCCTGCCTTCTTTACAGTGTTCATTCTTCATACATGCTTCCACAGGCAAACGTCCTTCTCTCCATCTGGTCTCGCGTCTCTTTATTTTACATGCTTTCCTTAGTTCAATTACTTCGTTTAGTTTGGACTTTTCGCCAATTCTCCGTAACACATTCCTCTTAGAAGTTTCCACCATTTGTTAGGCGTTCTGAAAATTAATTTTCTGCAGTGTATGTGGGGACTGGTTTTGACACAAATTTCCACTTTTTATCCATTCTCACATATTTATTTTCCCAAATTATGACCGTCAAACACGATTATTTTTTGTCACCTATTTAACCTATTTCTTTACTTCATTATTTAGTATTAGGATCTAGTTACTTCTTTCCCGAGATACTTGAATTTTATGATTGGCTCCACAATATTTCCCTCTCTTTACAGTTTCCACACTAATAAAAACTCGATTATCGAAAGAAATTTCATTTTGGCAGAATTTACATAAAAGTGATTCTTTTGAAAGTTTTTGCTAATCTGTTGAGGAGGCGTTTAAAGAGAGTAATCACTTTCTACTTTAAAAATTCTTATTAAGCATCTGAATATCCTACAATCTCTCCAAAATCTTCTAAAAATCAGTCTTACATCTTACATTTTGGATTGGTTTATCCACACCAAATTAATTAGTGGAACTACAATAGCGTGTACTTCGCCAATAATATTTAATGGTTTAGTAATATAATTTTGGACTTTTTGTCCTAACATTTCAGTACGTATTTGAAAAATTGTAACAGAAAGAATGAGTGAATCTAACTTCACGTTACTTTGACATCAAAAAAATATTTGTCTTCTTGACCCTTCTATATAGCAAATAAGCATGATTAAATCAGTCAATCTGATTGTGTAAATTTGAATCCTGGAAACGGTTTTGGCGTTCTCTGTTTTTTGACTTTTTGTGGTTTGGATCTATTTTTTACCGTTTTTGTAGACTGATAGTTTTAAGGGTAATTTGGATTGCGTAGAAGAAAGAGGAATATTTTTTTTAAAAGAATTTTGATGGATTCTTAGTTGTAGGAGGGTTATTTAGATTGATTATATGTTTTATTGGTAATTTCATTAGAAGTGTTATCGATTGCTTCGAGGATAGATTGGTAATCATGTTTATAGTGTTTTGGAATTACTTGGAAAGAAAGTAGTTTGTTAAGAATTGGTTGGTATATTGTTGAGTTCAGGTTATTTTGAAAAACGTTATTATTTTATGAAATGTGTTTACGATTCCTTGCAAGGAGGAAGAGATATTTCAAAAAGTATCGTTTAGATTGTTTGGATATAATAAGGTTATTTTGTTAAGGGTGATTTGGATGGCGTGTAAAGGTCTTTTAGTTTTTTATAGGTATTTGATTACTTGAGAAATGAACAGATTATTTTATTACGGAAACGTAGTATTGCTTATTAATAGATGGTTCTGATTACTTGTATGTTAAGGCTGGCCTGACTTGCTCGGAGAGTTCATGAGTTATTTCATTAAGGGTGTTTTGTGATGCTCGAGAGGTAGATAGGGTTATTTTCTTAAGAATGTTTAGAGTTGCTTGAATCATAGGGATTGCTTTGATATTAAGACTACTTCAGGAGTTTATAGATTATTTTGGAAATTATTTTTTATTGCTTGAAAGCGGGTTGAATTATTTTGGATGATTTGGAATCCATGGAGGGATATTTTGTTGGAGTTAAGAATTGGTTGGTTTGGGATGGGATTATATATCGTATGACGAGCAGACAGGTTATTTCGTTTCGGATGCTTTGGCCTGCTTGAGAGGTTGACGAGTTATTTCATTAAGGATGTTTAGGGGTGCTTGGAAGGTAGAGGAATTAATTTTGCTATATTTGTTTTGAATTGCTCGCTAGTAAATGTGTTATTTTGAAGTTCAATTCTCTGCGTAGAGGGTAGATTTGTCATTTTAAGGGTATTCCGGTTCTCTTTAGGAGTTGATAATGTATTTAGTAAAATAATTGTATTGCTTATTGTGAAAATTATTTTGTTAGGAATTATTTTGGAGCTTGGGAGGTTGATGTGTTATTTTGTTAAGAGTAATCATGATCGCTTGGAGAGGGTAGATGAGCTATTTCGTTAAGAGAGGTGTCGACTGCTTTGGAGGTAAAAAGTTTATTTTGCTAAGGGAGTTTAGGATCGCTCGGTGGGTTACGTCGTTAAGGGTTTTCAGGACTACTTGGGAAGTAAATGGGTTACTTTGTTGAGGCGAGTTAATGGGAAAGAAAAGTAGTTTTGGATTTTAAGCAGCTATTTTACAATACAATATGAAATACACGAGTTGTAAAATATTTTTTAAAAGATCTTTGTATATTTGACGTGGTACATCGATTATTTTGTTAAGAACGCTTTAGAACTGCTTAGAAAGTAGATGAGTTATTGTGTTAGGGGACATTGTATTGCTTGGAAGGTAGATGCGTTATTCCATTAAGAATGTTTTAGACAGCTTGGGAAGTTGATGGGTTATTTGGTTAGGGGTATTTATAGTTTCTTAGTAGGACGACAAGTTATTCCTTAGAAGTTCTGGACTTCTTGGGAGATAAATGGTTTATTTTCATAAGTGTGTTAGGGATTATACAAAAGTAAATATATTATTTTTAAAGAGATTTTTGGATTATTATTTAATTAGAGGAATTATTTATTGTGGTTGATTTGAATTGTTTCGATGATAGATAGGCTATTTTAAGAATTTAGATTTGGGGTATTTTAAGGGGATTTTGGTAGATTTTTTGTTAAGGTTGTTTTGGAATGTTTGGTTTGAAGATATTTCTCTTACAAGTTGTTTAGATAGTTTGGATAACATTTAGATGTTATTTTTTTCTCCTATACTACATTATTACTCATAGATTAGAGAAAGTATTGTAATAGTGCAGCAAAAACCTTTATTAACACCTTGTGGAGTTCGATTTCATGTTTTGTGGGTCACTGATCCCGAAAAAAATGTTTACGGTAAAATGTTCTCCAGCCAGAAGTAAGTTACTATTTGCTTTCTCTAAAATTCAATCCACTTTTAGCGCCACTATACGACGGATAATACCGGGCGCATAATGCTCTACCTTCGGAGGCTGGCCATTCAAAGTTAGGATCCAGTATAAAACTATTTCAACTTTTAAAATAATTATTTACAAAGCGTGGAGTGATCGCACGGGTTCAGCTAATTGATTTTTTTATTTACTTGAAACACCAAAGTTATTTCCATTCCATGAACAGTCGAAGAACATTCGCAAAATTATATTCTAATTCATGGAGTATTTAACAGATTGCCGCGGTGTAGCGCCACCTCCCAGAGCGCTCTATGTGTGAGCTGGCTTGTCTTTTGCTGTGCTGCCATCTGTCAGCATACAAATGCACTGTTCAGCATGTCAGCATTTTATGAACTATTAAGTGAAGGCGTAGTAATGCATTAAGTTGCACATAGAGGTCTTACAGTCTCCAATTTGTAAATCGGCGGAAATTTTCATTACCGACTTTGAGTTCAAAGCAACATTTTAAGCAGACCATGCAAGACACCAGGCATTACACAAAGAAAATTAAAGCGAATTTTAGCTGCAATCGCAATTGTTCAAACCCAACAACTTATCTTCTGCGTGTCGCTGTTACATAACCTATAGAAATGTATAGAAGTTCAATAACAACTTCCAAGCACCAACTTTCAATAATTTTAGGGGGGCATTAGGAATTCTCTACTCTATGGGGGATTCACGCCAGTCGAGTAGTACAAAGTTTAATGTGGGATATGAACATTATATGCACTCACAAGAATCTCGAACTACAAGCCTAACAAAGAATGATCAGATGTAACGTAAGGAACAATAATATAATAAGGAAAAGTAATAAATAATTAGAATATCATCAAATAATTGTAAGTATGGCACAAAATGTTTGCAATATATTGTAATGATGCTTAGCTATTCCTAAATTCATTGAGATAAAACTCATATTGAAACTGTTTCGAATCGTTCCTTCCTACTGTTACGTATTCAAGAAAAACACTGCATTATATAATTTTTTTAAATGTTTAAAATAATGACATCATCAAACCTGAAAATATAAAACTAGGCAATTAAATACTTCAAGTAACATTTTCTATCTTGTATCGTTGTGAAAATATCAGTGCAAAACTCACAAAAAATAGAGAATGGAATTTAAATGCTACAACATTTCAAACTTTGTCGCATAATTCTGAACTTGCAATATTCGAAAATTCAGTAATTGCAACAAAAATGAGATCTACGCCATTCTTCTAAGCAATTTTTCTTCTCTGCATGGAAAAAAATTGAAGTAAAAATATAGAGCGGTTTTTGAAATTTTTTTATAAGTTATATAAATTCCAAGAACAAATTATACGATAATTACTCGTTTTTCAAACAGGTGTAGATGACCTTTTTAAGGGCCGATTTTTTACGACAACTTTGCCAAAGTCAAAAATCTATATCTTCAATTTTGCTGTTTTCAAATGTTAATATTTTACCTGTTCCAAAAATAAAGGAGAGTTTACCGTACTTTAATTCGAGGAGAAGATTTAAAGAAGAAATTCTGAACTGGTTTTGAGAAAATAATTATTTTCTAAAAATTCAAAATTGCCTATATATCACATAGAATTACAAGAAACCTACTAATATTTTTGAATAATTGAATAATTGAAAATTTTTGAATAATAATTCATAATCGTTTTCAATATCTGGTTTTAAACAATAGATTTCATAACGAAAAAATGTATTTTAATACAGTATTTGTAGAAAGATGCCAAAATAATTTGAAAATTTTCAATTTTCAAAAATATGACATTTCAATGAAAATTATACCTGTACCATTTTCTTAAGTTTTCTTTACACTATCCGAGGACAAAGTTTAATACGAATATTTGAAGAAATTTTCAAACTAGTGGTTCTAGAACAACTCATATATTCTCGCCTTTAATAACACTTGTGTAATACTATTTTTACCGCTATTTCTGTCTGAATAAACACATCTCAGTCATTTTTTCTAAAACTTATTACAAATCTTGAAACATTTGGTGCGAAAACTAAATATTTTCAAGCAAATATACAGATAAATTCGACAAATAAGGCTGATTTTCATACCACTAAATCATGTCCCAAACATGAGACCAAATTTTCAGAAGTAAACAAAACTCACTTTTCTTATCTTGTCGCCTTACAATAATGAATCTCTCAAATAAATATTGCTGCATTGTTGATCAAGGTAGGGTGTAGATTAAGAAAGGTAGGGTGGTAGTATAAAATTAAAGTTGAATAAAAGTTCGCACAAATTTACGGTACTCAAATTTTTCCATTTTCCTTTCATCTTAAATATCTACGTTTCTGCTACGCTATGCGACAACAAAATTCGATAAAAAAATTTGAGGCTATTTTATTAAAAATTGTAAAAATGACTCAGAGGCTTCATGAAATGTACCCTTCAAAATTAAAATATCGGTTTCAAGTTTATGAGGCCGTGACACCAGCCATATCGATTAGGGAATATTCATTTTGGTTTAGGCTGCACAGTTTAGCCGCTAGCGTTGTTCAAATCCAGACGGACAGACGTTTTGCCATTAATTGATTTTTCGGTTTAATCGATTTTTTTGATCAAGGATCATATCCACAAAAGATGGATATTGGCTTCACCACGTTTAGCAACTGGATTTATCCAGGTTTTCACTACTATGGCCTGGGAATAGTTTTTCTCCCGAAAATTTGCCGATTTGTTCCCCGCAAACAATTTGTTCTGCTGAGTAATCAGTGGCGAGAAAGTTAAAAAAATGAAAATGTTGAAGCTTCATTAAAAGTAACTTCAAACCCAAATACCCGCTTCAAACTTGAATGCCCTTGAGTTCATTTAAATCGATCAGGGAATTTCAATTTTAAATAAAATCAGCCTGACGGTTAATGCACAAGCATTGACAACACACAGACGAACAAACACGTTTTACCGTCAATCGACTTTTCGATATCAAGGACCCAAAAACATTTTGACCTCCCAAGTATAAGAGGATGTAATTCACTACTCGTGTACATATGAGCAAGATGTATACACTTTTTCCTTACTGGGTTCCGACAATAAAATTTTTTCCTCGAAAATTCGCCGTTTAGCATGCAAGACTTGTACTTTACTTGCTCTTCTTATGAATAGTGCGAGAAACCCAAAACGGAAAAGGTTTTAAAAATGGAATGAAAAAGTTAAGGTAAAATTAAATGTAAAATGATAGAACTGCCCTCTGGAAAACTACCTAAATATTCTACCGAATGCTCTTCCAATAGTACGGAATAATGATGCCCTTTCATAATGAGACGGTCCGTTTTTAATTTTTACACCATAGAAATGTTCTATAATGACGTTCTTTTCAAACAATATATGTCAGTAGTATCAATCGTAAGTAATAATATGCCAAAAAAAGTTTCCTTTCTCGTTCTCAAACTCAACGACACAATAGAGGAGATGAAGGATATTATAAGTACTACAATCTTATGACCATTAATATACATCTCGGAAAATCAACTTTGTGAATAATATATGTGTTAGTCAATGAAAATATGCTTTGTTAAAATATTGGTACAATTATTTCAAATGAAATACCGCAACATTTTTTATATATCACTACCGACGCACTACTTACAATCTACTCACTACTTACGCACACATCAAACACACGTTAATCAGACTTTTGCAGGACGTGTCGCAAGGTGATCTTCGATTAACCTAATCCCGATCTCTAACTTTAATAAGCTTCACAATATTAAGAGTGATAAATAACTATCACTATAAATTCTACTCTCAAATCTAATTTCTGTTCATAAAACATACTTAACGCACGTAGCGCATAAACGTTTAAATTCATCTTCCCGAAAAAGAAAAAGTCTCTTAAAGAACCCTTTTCATTCCGTTGTGTTAGTTACAGCATTCATCAAAGGTGATACGGAACATTAGGGGCAGTGGCTCTTACAAACCGATTGACTTCCCATCAGCGGGGCACTGTTCCAGCCGAAACAAGATGTAAGTTTCTGCACGGTCTCTCGACATGTGTGGTAAAGTAAGTAAACATAGGGAAGAATAAAAAAGCGAATATTCAGAAGTTGCTCTCTTTTCGGTACATTAGTTTTTCCTCCGCCACCACTGTTTACCTGCTAGGATTATCATTGACGTCAAGCAAGACTCAACAAAACAAGCCAACCAGATGTAACTAGAAATAAACATGTTCTTCCACTAGTGAAAATTGTATTGTTGGCGGCGTGTATCGCATGACTGTTTACCCTTGCGACGTCTATCATGCAAAAGAAAGTCATAGAGGTCGCCTACTACCCTTTCGTGATGTTGAGTGTGATGAACATAATCCTTAAACACCTCCCATTGTACTATTATAAAATAATATAATTTCTGGTTTGTTGTCATTGTCAATGCTTTTTTCTATAGCCACGTCCTCTAGATGCATTGTTAACAACAGTAGTAAATTCTTGTTATTTTTTGGAACATACGACAATATTGTTGCCTGTTCTTGATACCTGAAAAATGTGGACTTCATTTTTTGAACAATAACGACATCTTTAGGGATTCGCACTTTATCTTTCCTCGTTGTGCCAACATCCATCAAGTTCTTTTTCAGAATCTTTTTTTCCACTATGAATTCTCGTAAATCAGTTTTCCCCGGTAATAGTGCACCCTGTGCCGTGAATTGGTTCCGTAACACGGAGTACAACGTGTTGCAGAGTTAAGATTATCTATTTGGTCCCTCTCGCTGGGCTTCAACATATATTTCCATTGAGAGGGCATGTTATAGAATCAGCAAAGTAAATATATTAATACCATGCTTCGCGGGTTTGTTTGGTAAGTACTGGCAAAAGAGCCAGCACCTCCGGAGTGCTACAAGTTGTGTACAGTACTCTGAAACAAATTAATATTTGTAACAATTCTTCGTAAAAACATCAAGCAGATTTTCTCTAATTCGAGCTCATTTATCTTCGCCTTACCAGTCTTCGATTTAATCGTGTTGTCACAATCGAAGCGTATCATAACAAAACTAGGAATCTTTTCAAATTTACAGTCACTTATCAATATTCATATTATCCCCATTCTAAAATTCCCAAAGATTTTGATGTCCGGGTTTCACAGAACCAACCAAAAGAATTAGTCCAATTACTGCCTTTATTTCACTTTTTCAGTCTTATAGGTTCTGCGATCACTTTTATTCCTTCCAAAATCCATTCCAAATTTGATTCTGGTATATTCTGCAATTCTCTCAATCATATACGAATCGATAAACGAAGAAAAGCCTGGCCAATCCTGGCCAATCACAATTGCGTACAGACTGTTTTACTCCAGAAAGATAAGTAACAATATTCTGTTTCCAGGTTCTGACATTTCTCTTTTTTGGATTTTGCTCCACTTTTTGGCTTCATTTTTACCCACGTAAAAATTTTATTATCACTCAAATTGTGTGTCATCACTGGTCTCAGTATTAGAATGATGCTCCGATTCTTTCTTCTAATCATCTGGTTCAGAACTGTAGTCCATTGTGTCTTCATCAGATTCTGCCTACTGCAAAACTGGCGTATTCTTCACTCCTCCTTTCGTAGTCATCCATACTGACCTAAAACGTGCATTGCACTCAGTATAAACTTCACAGTATATTCTACTTTAAAAATATAGCGTGCCATACGTAGTGACAGTAATACAATTTACGAGAGTGAAGACAACTTTGCTAAACGTAAAAGGTAACGCGGGGATGGGCACCCCAAACAAAACAACTTCCCACAAGCAAAAAGGTCACTAAATTGACAAACCAAAAGAACACTAATGATCGCGATACAAAAACGGAAAGATACTGAAACACTGAACAGGGTAGCCAGCGTGATAAATACAACAAGCGGGAAGGAAGAACCGGAAGAGATTCTACAGACTCCCGCTTTACCACTGATACCAATCTCAAATTAACTAAAGCTCATCGAAAAAGTTTAAGGAAATAATATTTTAAGATCTCAATTAAGAGTTGATTTACTTCCTTTTACATTTTTTATTCAGACATTTTTTTATAAAAATATATAGATTCGTTTTCTAACTTTTTCGATTCTATGATACTTCAATTGAAAGGAGGCTCTCACAATATCATAGGAGAGTGAAATGTTTTTCATTTATAATATTTTGGCGTGAACATTTTCTGAAAGCGTGCCATTTTGAGCTCATTTTCAGTTTAAAATGTTATATATAATAAGAAACTTCATGAGATATTTGAAGAATTTGGAACAATAATTGCATTAAATTATAAAATGCCTGTAATGTAAATGAAGACGGACAATACAAATTAAATATAAAATAAAGAAGGTTCGAAAACGTTCATCTTAGGAAATTTAAGAAATGTTGAAAACTTCAATGAAAATCGTCAGAAACAGACCTTCGTCTCGCGAATGTACAAATTTGTAACTCAAACATTTCTATCTGTTGGAATCCTGCGTAACACTTTCATTCATGGATACTCGTTCAACGCTACATTTTTCTATTCGGATTTTATTTTACTACCAAATTCAAACCAAGAATTTTAAGGAGATCCCAAAACATGTATTTTCCTTGAAATCTAGAAAACTATTTTTGAAGCATTATATAAGTTTATTTATACTACCTACTCCGTATATGGGTATATATACGAGAAAGTAATAATGATGGTTGCAGGTGACTAAGGCGAAAGCGCCGTAGAGGATCCATAGGAATGTGTGAAACGCTATCGAAATTGGCTTGATGATTGTTCTTTTTCTTCCCTAACAATTTCAGCAATGTTTAGGATTGAGGGATGGTTATATGAATTATTTCGATAGTGCTGAAAAAGTCATCTGAAATTGACATCTCCCTCCTTAGGAACCGGTCCCGGCTGAAATCTAGTAATAATAAACCGTAACTGTAGACATTAGTCAAATTGACTCCGCCGAGGTAATTTTCTACGTATTGCGAGAATTCAGTCTATCTGATCAAACTATCTCACCATCTTCAATGTCTCAACACTGATTATTGTACATTTGCAAGGAATTGCATTGCTGTGTATTTTGTTATTGTGACTTTTTGACAGTTGGTACAAGTGGGAGACATTTTGACTCCATGTCTGCATTTACGTTACTGTTTTTCCAAGTACTAGTTCTCCTGTTAGGGAAGGTTTTAAAGTTAAGGAGGCACTTAACTGATAAATTCGTTAAATAATAATGTAGGGAACTTCAAAGCCATCGTATAAAAAAGGGTGTTTCTCCAGTAGAGATGCCATTCACATCGTGAACAGATAAATGCGTAAATCCTCTCTCATTGTATACAAGTCAGAAAGAGAATAGATTCGATTTTTTCATTTTCGGCCAAAAGTGTTGTAAGGAAATAAATGGAGAGACGATTACTTAATATTCAGCTGCGACAAGTGAGAAAAATAATTTACAAGATGTTAGGCGAAGAAGAAATAGTATTTATTGACAGCAAGTAAGCAGAACTTTAATCATTGCGCTCATATTGTTTCAATTATTTCAGAAATCTCAGGAAAAGGCTTGCGCCTCTGTTGTAAAAAAAGGAATGACCTAAGTGCTCTTCTGTTGTTTAAAATAGGAATACACTATATTAATAATATATATTATTATTGAACAGAAATTGTAAGTGATGAGAAAAATAAAAGAAGTTTGTATGGAATTTATCTTTGAATTTTCCGCCATTTTTTTGATTAATCGAACTTTGTTATGAAATGCTGTTAGCAGAAAATTTCAAATAATCGTTATTATTAAATTTCAAATAAAATTTCGAATCGGAAGATTATAAAATTTAAAATATTATAGGAGACAAATTGACTTCATGCCTGTTTTCGCTTTCCCGAATTTCATGTCTGTAGGTAAGTTTAATGTAAATCATTTTTAAGATTATTATTGATTCAAACCACATTTATATTTTTTATATTATTTATCAAACTAATAAACAAATTGTTTTCAAATACCGAAATAAACACACGACCTTGAAGTACAGTTGGATATGTTGGAAGTAGGTGATGAGGTGGGTTCCAGTGATGTGCAGTAGGGAAAGCCTGGTGTGCCCAAGCCAGCTGCGGCAAAGCACAAGCACAGGGGCGGAGGGCATGTAATGTTTCAGCTTCTGTTTGTCATCTCCACCGGCTTCCCCATGCATTTTGTGAAACCTGCCAGTCCACTGTCAAAGCCGGTTCTGAAGAGCTCAGAAATCGAGACACACTCCTCCTCGCCGTTACTTTTACATGGAATGCCACTTGAAAGTATATTTCCTATTTAAAGTACTTACTAGTTAGTACGCAACAAAGTTAACAATTCATAATTTTATACATAAAAGATGAAAATGATAAATATAATACGTTAGCGTGCAAAAAATTAATGTATTACAAACTATTTGTATAAATATTGGGTTGTTGGAAGAACGAAGAGAAAATTGGAATCCGCAAATATCAATAATGGACCCAGAATGGATTGCCAGTGCATGTCAAGAAACGAGGAGGAAGGAAGAGGATAAGGAGAAAGAATAGGAAGATGGAGAACAGAAAAGAGAGGGGGCGAGAAGAAAGAAGTATTTGCATTATTCCTCCGAGTGAAATTTAAAGGCCAAACATCTTCATGAAGATTTCTGGAACAGTGCGCGAGGTAGTGCCACGTGTATGGAAAACATTTTGGGTGCAGTTCGTTATTTGATTCTTAATTACGACACCTAAGAAAATTAAACAGTACAGGGGTGCCATCAAATATTGTGGTGGGCCTTATTTTGATACGCCATTCAAGACGAATAACTAATTAACGAGAACACTTATCTCTGCATGTCCTGACTCGACCTTTTTGATTTTGTTTTTGAATGAAAGGTAATGAAGTGTTATAAAGAAATGTTTTGTACCCTTTTTCATATCTCTCATTTGTTTTTTAGTAGTGCATTTTTTGAACAAGTGCAATGAAAAGTTGTTCTGCAGATATAAAAAAGGCCCTCGCGAACAGCATGCATTTAAAAAAAATTGAATATCAAGTTACACGTGTCTCGAAGAAATTGTCAAATTGTAGCTTTATAGGTGAAATAGTTTCCAGATATAGCGATTTCTTTTATCCGGTGAGTTGTTCTACTGTAAGCGTACAATATTTTCTCCACTTCAGGAAACAATATTTTCAACTCCCGCTATTTCTAAATTAATCTACGCTTATTGGTACAACTTTTTCTCTGGATTTGACAGAATTAATATCAATTTTCATTCGTTTATACACAATGGGTAAGTTGCCGCAAAGTCGTCGTTGAAAGTTGAATACTTTCCACAATTCTCCAGTAAGAAAAGTAACACTTAGCACACTATCTAAATAACCTAGATTTTAAATGCAAACCTTCAACCTGTCTGTTACCATTACTTCACAAATTAACATTAAAGCTGATTATTGTAAAGTGTAGCAAGAAACACTGAAGAGAAGGGTACCGGGGCCATATCAGCTGGGGGAAGGAGAAACTGGGAAAGTATCACAGTTGGCAACACCTGGAGGACGAGCCGGTCTCGGCCGGCGGGGAGAGCGAGGCAGTGGTTCCTCTAAAAACCATGCAGGAGGAACTGGTTAATAATACAAACATCCCAAACGTTGTTGAATTGTTTTAAAATACCACAAACCGGTTAAAATGGCCATCTCGATTAAGCAGCATGCGATTCAGACATGCTCCTCTCGAAAAGAAAAGTCACGTTCATGTCTGAATTGATAGGATCAACGTATGTTTTTATGAAGGACCCCCTAAAGATAACAAAAATGCAACAAAGCCCATTATTTTAACAATGGCCGATTTTGAAAGAAACGCATCAAATAAAATCGAAAATGTCAGCAGTGCTCTAAATTTATTGCGATTATTTACTTTGGGTAAAGAGGACAAAACTGAAGGGGGTTAATATCTCCAAATATTACCCCTCACAATATCTCCTAACCCATTAATATTTCAAAGTAAATTTTAATATTACTAGAGATATAGGAAATGGTAAAAAATAAACATAAAAAAGGATGGTAAATTAGATTAGTTTTATGCTGAAAAGTTTGTGAGCAAAGCAGGTGATGTGAGTTGTTTAGTTTTTAAGTTTCCACTATATTCAATTTGTAATTGAATACTATATCATTGAAATAGAACTAAATAACTTGCTATACAAATGTTAGTCCTTATCTATATTATTTTCCTTCATGTTTCTTCAAGTGCCAGTTTTATATCCTAGATTAGATTTTTCTGAAGTATAGTTTCAACAAAGGTAATGTACAGTTTGGAATCATCTTTAAGGTAGTACCAAGACACTATATCTTTTCTTTCATTAATGCAAAGAGCTCATATATAAATACTCTTATGAAATAACGAGATGGCGAAAACTGTTTCCTCGCAGCAGATGCACACAATGACGTTGCTTTTGCAGTTGCAACGATCCACACCGTTGTAATCTCCTGTGTGGTAATAGGAAGCTCTCACGTTTCTCGTGGTTCATTTGTTTGTAATTCTGCATTTGTTGCCGAGGCGTAGTTTCCACATTTCATTCTTTCTTCCACCAAAAGTTTTAAAGCATAGCCCTATATGAATTCGTTCGGTACTTTCACCTTCTCTCCGTTTTCTTGTGAAAAGACTAGAAGTATTTGAAATGCTTTCACATTTTGTTATTTTCCATTTCAATACAGTAACAATAGAAAGATATTCCAGAAAAAACAGTGGTCCCCTCCTATCTAACGCAATTATGCAATTATTATTATTAATGCAATTAATAATAATATATTATCATACACTGTCTCGAATTATCGGAAAAGCTTTAAAATATTTTTATAAATTAGAAATTAAAATCGAAATAATCCTATTTTTAATGTATTAATAATTTATATCGTGATTAAAGTGTCAACATTAGTACATTTTATATTATTTAAAACATTCCAACACAATGCATGTGTTGTTCCCTATTATAATATCTTCCAGACTTTTTTCGACATAAGTAAATTAAACACGCTTGTAACTCAAAAGCTGTAAATTTGTTTGCAGTTTTGACACGCTTAAATAAGCTGTAACGAATAGAACTTACTAACGATTTTGAGAATGAATAGAGTAAAGATAAAATGCTAACTCACACCTCCGTAGTACAGACCCAATTGAAAGTCACGATAGATGACTTTCTACAAACTGAATTTAAAGCGTATTCTCTGACTCAAAATTAGCAATTCACACACTTTGACTCAACCACAATGCTGCGCTCTTTCTCATAGGTTTTCCCAGAGGTCGTTCTCCATTTAGCCTTGAGTTCAGCGGAGCCCTGATTCGAACTGTGGTGTGATGTCACGAGCTGCAGACATTGTGCACGCCATCAAATTGGAATCGACGCCATATGTGAGTAATGTATGTATGAAGAAAATAATTGGGTAATAGATCTGCAAAACTTCTAACAATGACTTTTCTAAGTCATATATAAGGGAAGTGAAACATAATTTTTCCATATGAAGAAGATATCCAATTATTAACAAAAACATAATGGAGGGCACAACTTAATGACACATAACTTAATCCCCTGTTATTACTATTACTATTATAATTATCATTATTTTATTATTGTAATTTGTATTATTAATATTATTAAAGTATTGAGATTACTCGAAAAATATGACCGTGAATTGTCGATTATCAAATCCATGTTTAGGGTTGTTTTCAGCCGCAACGTCGTATATATTGATGTTGTTTCAAAGATGGCTAAGATTGGTTAAGGTGACGAGGAGATACACGCAATTTGCTACCCAGAAAACGGGATGTCTGAATGAATAGTGTTTGAATGAGTATACGTAACTCGAGCAAATAATAAACTTTCGAGCCGAAAGTTTGTAAATAAGACATGAGTGAGACCTATATGTGATCTTTTCAGGGTTCATTACGTTATTGTTACAAGTCGCTGTTACTTTATTATTATTATTATTATTATTATTATTATTATTATTATTATTATTATTATTATTATTATTATCATCTCACACTTACTTCGTAAGAAGATAAAGTTAAATAATCGTGCAGCGGAAAACAGCGAATTTTTGGCAGAAAAACTTTATTGCCGACCCTTCGAGTATATATTGTTGATCTCTAAATATCTCGCCAATGGAATTTAATATACCGTTTTTCTTCAAATGTAAAAAACCTAAACATTATTTTAAAACAAAACTTTTGTTTCCATTTCTTTAATTATTTACTTTTTTATTAACTAACATTTTCAAAATTAACTACTTTCAATATTTTTCTCACATTCAAATGTTGGAGGTATTCAAGCCTCGAAAGCCATTTTCGGACAGTTCATGAAATATTTGATTTGCGGCCAAACATTTCGGACGATGGTTTCTGTTCGCTTGTAGGCCTAGAGTAGGCCTTCTGCGTATGTTCAGAAAGGCTCTTTGATCGTGACCGGCGCAGGAACGCCGCTCCACGGAGGGCGGCAGCGCCCCACGCGGTCGTTAGCGCAGCTGCTCCGCCCGCGGGCGCCACGCCAGCCCCACTCCCTCTTCCGCTCCCCCTCCCCTCGCCGCTTCCAGCTCGCTTCGCCTCCGCTCGAGAAATTATGGTAACAAGCGCCCGCTGATGACGAAATCGGCTCTTCATCGTAATAGATGCCAGGCGACTTGACGTCGCGACGAGCGCTAGTGATGTTCACTGGCCAGGTACTGGATGCGATCGCCGACTCCAAATGACGGGGGAAGACCATTAAGCTGAGGATAAGTATCAAGAGCACGTTTAAACGAGTCCGAAAATTCGAAGAAATAGCTCGACTGCACGATGATGTCTACATCAGATCTTTAAATCGAACATCTAATATAGTACATCCATTTTAATCTACCCATCTTATTCTTCAGTATTTTGCCCAGAATTTACATTCTGATTCGAGTGAACCCTATCGCTTGTCGTTTTATCTGATTTTAGCTAACCCTGTGGGAGATATCACAAGATAAACGAACCAGCCTTTTCCGGCTGGCGAATTAGGTTTCTTGACATTTATAAACAAGATTAGAGCACACGAGTTTGGAGTTTAGTTGCACTCGTAAATTTCCTAATAATTCTTAAATGATGCGTTCCCACAATGCCAAATCTTGTTCTTTATAAATGCATCAATTATAATTGAAATATTCATTACGTTACTTTTAAAATATATTAATAATTCACATTACAAAAATACAAATATTGTTATCCTCCCTACGTTATTTGTTTCACGTTTTAAAATAAATGCATTCGCATAAGAGTTAGTTGATTGTAAGAGGTTTGTATGTATGTATGTATGTATGTATGTATGAATGAACTACTTGAAGATATTAATATGGTTAATAGGTAAAAATGTTTATCTTTTTATTGAATCATCGGTATTTCTGAAATGCCTTGTTCGTATCTATGATAGAATTTTAATTTTATTGCCAGTGAATTCGCTGTAAAAAGCGACATTATAATTATCACTTTAACAGACGTTCACGTACGCCACGAACACAATGATTCAATGTTCTTATAGCTGAATAGCTGAATTATTCAGCATGAACTACGTCAGTTTCCTCATCCTACGGGAAGTCCTGCAGTTCAGAAAGAGCTACATCTCCCCAATGCCACCTGCGTGGTTGTGCGCTCTTAAAGAAGTTTCGAGGCTTGCAGGCCGCCATTCGGTCCGAGGCCACACAGCCACGCCCTCGCAGTGGGCGGTCCGTCGACCGCAGTCTGCCCATCGGCGAAGCGCTCAGGCAAATCGAAAGCAGCGCGGTTTTCAGAAACAGTGCGCGCGAGAATAGCCGGAGAAAGCTATGGATGCGAGCGCTGAACTAAATAAGCAACCTTTCTTGTGTGTGTGTGTGTAGGGTGGGGGGGGGTGGGGGGGGGGGTGGAGGTGGGGTGTGTGTTAGGGTGGGTGTGTGTAGGCGTGGGGTGTGTGAGGGTGGGGGTGTTGTACGGGTTGGGGGGTGTAGGGTGGGTGGTGTCGGTGGGGCGTAGGGGTGGCTGTAGGGTGGGGCGGTGTAGGTGTGGGGCTGGTAGGGGGGGGGGGGGGTAGGGTGGGGGGTGTACGGGTCGGGGGGTGTACGGGTGCGGGTGTGTTCGTGGTGGGGGGGTGTGGTGGGTAGGTGGGGGTGTAGGGGGGGGGGTGTAGGGTGGGGGGGTAGGTGGGTGTGAGGGGGAGTAGGGTGGGGGGTGTAGGGGGGGGTGGGCTGTGGAGGGTGGTGCGGGGTGTAGTGTGTGCGGGGGTGGTGTCAGGTGGGGGCCTGGTGTAGGGTGGGTGTAGGGTGGGGGCGTGTAGGTGGGCGGGGTGTAGGTGGGGGCGGGGGTAGGGATGGGGTGTAGGTGGGGGTGTAAGGTGGGGGGTTAGGGTGGGGGGTTTGTAGGGTGCGGGGGGTGTAGGTGGGGGGGTAGGGGGGGGGGTGTAGGGTGGGGGGGTGCTAGGTGGGGGTAGGCGTGGGGGGTTAGCGGTGGAGGGGGTTGTAGGGTGGGGGGTTAGGGTGGGGGTTAGGGTGGGGGGGTAGGGTGGGGGGTGTAGGGTGGGGTGTGTGTGTAGGGTGCTGTGTATACTCTGTAGAATTAGCATTTTCTTGGAATATGAACTGCAATAATCTGTTGTAGTTTATTAACAGATTTAATAATTAAAAGATAATATCCAATTAAAATCAACTACCACGTCAGTCAATAACACTGATATAGTAAACTTCGTTATTTCAAAAATAATTTTATGTAACAAAAAAACACACAGAATGACTACGGTGAAAAGTAAATTAGAATTACTTCCAGATATCATATATAAATATAATTTGCGTTTAATATGAATTCTTTCACGGTTATGCTGCAGTAATTCAATTTCCTAGCCATTCACCCAATAAGCTCAGAGTTCGTGTTGTTTAGTTAAATAAATGTCAAATCTCAATGAACGGGATGAGAGATGTAATATAAGCATAGATGTGTGTCAGGGAGAAGACTTCACCCGAGACTATCGGTAAAAGATATTTCTTCTACAAAATCTAAGTTTCACCTTACAAGAAAACCGTTAACTTTAGAGACGATGCGCTCGGTTATTGATAGACACAGCAATGAGAAAACCAAATAATAAAAAACTGTATTTTCAATATTTAAGAGAAGTAGATAATGGAAGAATATTTCAAAAGACTCGCTGATTTAGAATTAAGACCTCGAGACCATTATCAGCGACTCAATTGGCGTCAGTGATTTACATTATGTTGGACGGAGGGCTCCATGTATACCGCCTATGTTAGATTTGCTAACATTGACGCACCTTTTCCATTGATTCCTAGATTGATGCAAACGATAAACGAGAAAATAATATTTCTCACACAAAGATGCAGCCATTGTCATTATTTTGACATGTCTAATTGATAAAAAGATTCATATTTTTTCAATTACAACTTTTACTCCAAGTTTTCAGCATTTTTGAACAAATGCTATTGTTATAATTATTGAATAATGTTTATTTATAATTTTAATTTATTTCCAATACTATAATATATGTATTCTGTAAATTTTATTAAATTATGAACATTTTTTCTGAAAATAAGTACACATTAATTACAAAATAAGTACATTTTTGGCAAATGCCAAATGCCATTTGAAAAAAGTTTGCATATTCTGATCATCTTTTTCAGCAGGAAAGACCATTGATATCAACTTGTAAACAGGAGTATATTTCAATAACTCATTACCAACCAACATTCATTGAAATTTTTAAGAAATGGAAGAGCCTTGTGACACTGCATATTCTTATTAAAATTGACAGCTAAAACTACCGAAAAAGTTTACACCAAGCACTTTGCGGTATTTAGCTATGAGATTCACAAGTGGCAATGTAATATACAAGTGTGTCAAAACTTTTGTTGGCCTTGCCTTCATGTTGAAATGTGAAGAGTAATTTTTTTAATATTAATATTTTGTTTTTTAAAAAGCCTTACATAATTATTTAAAGCACAAAATATTTAGTACAATATTGATCATTTTTTACAAGCTGCTACCATCTTTCTACCAGCTGCTACAGAAAGAGAAACCAGGATATTCGACAAATCTTGAAAAAATTGCTTGAAATATTATGATTTTTTAAATGTTTTATTTCAGTAATGGCCCCGAATGCTCGATTGCACTCTAATCAGGAGATTGTGGAGGAATGTGCAATTGTTTTGGCATGTTCCAATTAGCCATTCCTTGTTAATTGCTGTCGAATGTTTGTTGTCGTCGTTGTCTTGTGTAAAGACGTAAACAGATGACATTTCCAGAGTTTCTACACTTTATTTGATATATGTTCTTAAAATTTTATTGTAAGCTGACTTCTTCATTATGGCATTGATAAAATATAGGTTACCAAGGTCTTTAGATGACATAAAGCCCTAAAATTGAGCCGCCTCCATGTTTTATAGTCGCCAGATTATTAGCCACACGATTGTCCGTATTGATTTTTCTCCACTCCCTATGGACACCATCAGATTCAAAAAGATTAATTTTGGTCTCATCAGACCAAATATCTGAATTTCAGAATTTCTTATGTTTATTCAGATGTTGGTTTGCAACTTAAGTCGCAGAGCGCGGTTTTTCTTGCAAATCGCCTCTTTTGACCAATTCTTTCGTAGTATTTATGAATATAACCCGCCCGAAGGGGGGTGGAATGATTTACATCTTTCCCTGTAGTTCGTATCGCTAAAATGCGCTATTCTCTCATTTACTTTGCCTTAATGTCTCTTACAAGGCGCTCCTCACTAGTGTCCACTCTTCTCTTCTTACATCTAAGTAAATCCTTCGTTGAGCCATTGTGTGTAAATTTGTTAACAATATATTGTATGACTTTTGTTGACTATTTGTCCTATCTTTCGTAATAAATTGTCTTTAAGGACAATATTAATAATGATATCTTTCACACAAGAACTGGGTTCTTTCCGCTTACTCATGTTCTAAGCAGATTAAACATGAATCATTCAAGATCAAACTGATCACATGGTTTTGTATAGACCGCTACAGACAGTTATTAACTGAATATTAGTTTGAAAAGTGCCCTTTTTTACACTTAGGTTCATGCTACGTAACTCAATCATGCGAACAGAAATGGTGTATCTACCATACATACATACATACATACTACCTACCCTACCTACATTTAGCAGTCTATCTACAAGGGAACTTTCAACAGGTTCAAGTCGAAATTTGGTCTCATTTTTTTATATAGATACATATTAATTATGTTTGTGTGCTGTGAAAAAAATAGCTACAATCTCGCAATGGAAATTACTGAGATAAACATAGAAGTTCTGCACTTTTCACGGCGTAAAACATCGTTCGCGTGGGTTTTGTGCAGCCCTCTCTACAGTGAGAGAATGTCCCCAGTTACAGACGAATATACAAAATAAATCCACAGATTGTTATACCGGGTTACAATGTTTCCCGAAACGAACTACTGTTTTCCACCCAACAAACTGTCAGACTTAACGAGTAAGTAGAGATCCTAGGAAGCAATAACAGCACACACGTGAGTCATTGGCGGTCATACTGCTCGGTATAGCAAGGGTTGTCCAGGGCGTTGGCGAAAACAGAACGGCCAATACTCACCCAACTATTTCAGTAACTGCCAGTGTGCGACGGCAGATATTTTTTTCACAACACACATAGATATTAAATATCTTTCAATAGAAAAAAATTACGACAGATTTCGACCTGAACCTGTTAGTTGAAGGTCTAGGTCTAGTTAGGTCCCTTGTTAGTTGTTCATTTTATGTGTCTGATACGTGAAAAATAATAACAGTAAGCGCGCATTGCCTTTCTTATGACTTGAGGAACTACAGCCATATTTTATTAAAAATAGAACAATTCCAAATAATAAAAATTAGTGTATTAAAAAATATCAGGTGTACAAATAAAAATGTTACATACTGTCTGTGTGTAATACTTGGTAGCAATAAAATTAATAATTGTATGAAGCTATCGTATCCTGTTCTACTTTTTTAAATTGTGATGTTTCTGAAAACATACTCAAACTAAAAATAAAACTCATACTCTTCGGTGGAAATTGGGTTATTAACTTTGGAATTTCATTTCATCCATATTCACAGACAATGAAATTGTCTTCAAATTATAAATTTAAATGTATTTTTCTTCGAAAAAACGTGTAATGAAAGCGACAAGTAAGTAGATTTTATGTTTTCAGTCAGTAGTGTAAAATGATTTCACAACCAACTTATTATGAATTGTTCATCGAACAGCGCACTAAACCGAAATCGACGATTATTCTGCGTAGACTATTCAATTCGAATCATCTCCTTAACGCATGTCAGTGGCAACGCACCCCAAGGTCTGAATGCCGCCTCGAAGAGTGCTGCGGCAGGAGGCTCAAGGTGATCTTGTTCTCTGGCCGGAGGCCCGGCCCGGTCCACCCCACCCCTCCCCTCTCCTCTTCCCACCCTCCCACCCTAGACGGCCGCCGCGGGTCTACTGCGTCCTCTGCCACGGTCTCGCTGCACCGCTCAACCAGAGCATCTCAACTCTCCACTCAAACAGTGGACATAAATCTCGAGTGCACTGTGCCGGTGACGCTTTGCAGTTTGTTTGCCGATATTGCCATTTTCAAATTTGAAGCATTTGGGGGAAATACGATACAAGCGTGAACAAATTATTTATAGGAGGTGACCAAATTATTAGACTAGATTTATTGAATGAAACAAAAATATATTTGTGTTCATAGATATTGACAAATTGTGGAAGTAGGCTTCAAAGAGTTTATAAACATGCTCTTATTTACAAATTCACATATTTGTTAGAAGGCATGTTGAAAATCAATGTTTAATTCATTCTTTCAATTTCAGAGTCATTTTGCTAGATTGAAGTGAATTGTTTTATGAGCTAGTTTATAAGGCTTTATTTTACCACATTACTTTAACTATAGATCTAAAATGTTCTATGAGATTCATGCCAGTGCTATTTGCAGCCCATTGAAGCACAAGCTGATCAATATCTTTATATTTTCCATGTTCCGTTTCTGTTGTAACAGAACGCAGTAATTCATGAATATGCATGGTTTTCCAAACCTTACATTTATTGAAGGGAATCATTGATTCTCTCCAAGATTTATCTTGTCTCATTATACCATTAACTATAACATTTTCGCTACCATTAACTCATCTTACACTTCTATCCAATAATTTTTACAGGTGCTTTGCAGGGTTTATTATAATCCGTCAAGTCCAGGCAAAAGGTTTGTAGTAATATTTTGCCACCTCTGTGTATTGATAATATGTACATAAAAACCATAAATTCAAAACGCGAATATAACTGTTGTCACTTCCTATGGGCCCTACACTACCTGTGCCAGGATACGTATGTCTGATTCACGCGCCTCCTCAAAAATGTAAGAAGCAGTTTACCTTTTTTTGTTATTTAAGGTCGCATCAACTTCTAGGTCATTAGCGACCACTATTGGTGTAACTGTATGGTAACTATGAAGATAACACGATATGATGATTATAGGGGGGGTGAAAGAACGAACACAATAAAACCATGCCCGAGGTGGGACTCGAACCCACGATCCTTTGGTCCGAGATCACTACGGCACAACTGCATTAGCGATCTTGGCCATGCGGACCGGCAGTTTGCTTTTTAGTTCCTTCAAGAAGGTGATAGTACAGAGCGCGCCACTGTAAGCGTCGCCACCGGTTTCCATGGGCGTTGGAAGGCCCTTGCTTCGCCAATCTGCCCCGGCCGGGGCCCCGTGCTCACATGACGACGGCCCTCGCTCGTCCCGAGAGTTATGGCGGCAGAATGGGGACGGCCGACCGTCAGGGCATGAATATGCAGCGGATGGGTCGTTGCAGACGACCTCTGAGCCGAAAAACTGGTTCACACTTTTTGCGAAGCCTCTTGGCGAAAAAAAATACAGGTACGTCTAGAAGTCTCAAATGTTGAATGCACCGAAGGAAATGCTTATTATCTCTTCAAGAAAACATTTAATTTTATATTTTGAGGGATCTTGTACAAGTAGCGATGGTATCGTTATATACTTCAAGGTTGGTTGATTGATTATCATTCATGATTGGCGTTTCCGGGCGCGTCAACTGCTAAGGCCATTCGTCTCGTAAGTTCGTTTTTATCGCACGCAGTGGCGGTGATCTTCCTCCGGAGGATGGCGAGATCCGGCGCCGACCTTGCGGGATTTTCCCCAACCGGGCACTTCCCACCAGGGGCGTACCGTTCCAGCCATGACAAGCTCTATGCTGCCTACTGATCTCCAACATGCGTTGTGGTGTGTGCGTAAGCATGCATGTAAGTGTGTGCGTATATAAAGGGTAAAGTTAGGACAAGGAATGGGATGGAAAGATTACGCGCGGTCCGTGGCCCTTTTGTTAGAGTACTGCTCCGGCATTCGCATGGTTCTACCAATCACTGCCGGCTGTTAAAATTCACCTCCAGACAGCGGTAAAATTCAACCTTGCTAATTAGTAAGGTTCTAAATCCCTACCACCGTCGCGACTCGAACCCTAGAACATCCCGATCATAGGCATTGCAGTGACATCATTGATGCCCTGAACCACCCAAGTCGGAATACTTCAAGGTATTTTCTGTGAGATAGTGGCATTGCGTGTAAAAATATCTGTATAATATTTATTAATTTTATATTTTCTAAAAATATAAAATACAATAGTTCTTTTGACACACCTATGAGAATTTCAGTCTTCAAGTTAATTCACGTAATCGAATGAAAGGAAACATCCTTGTCCATAACGTTCAACGCTGCTCTTATAAGCAAAACAGCTGGAGTACATTGACGGGAGAGGTAATTCATTTGCTTGCCTCCCCCCAGAAGTCATTGTCACAAATTCACCATCACAGTTTTTATTAATTAAACAAACAAAACACTTTTTTCATTTTTTCATATTTTCTTTCATTAGAAAGTTCAAAAATAATTTTCACATATTATAAATAAACAATAATATTTGTATTTTATATGAATCTACATTCATCGGTGTTGAATTGTCTGCGTAATTTGTCAACGAATTAACATAAATGTAAATAACTTTGATTTATGATTTTGTTCCTTTATCTTGGTAGAATTAAATGTTTTGTAGGACACAATATACTTTCAATAGTAAAAAACATCATTCAAGTTCTCTCTTTCATGCACTGTAAATATAACAAACAAAAATTACTTTTAGGTTTGGTTTAAATGCAAAATTATTTACAATAATCAAGACACCTAGACACCACATACATTCTCCCTAAGAAAACCTATGGTTGTACTTCCTTCTGTATTGAATATGCAGTTAAGAGTGCAATCATTTTTGTGTACTTGTAAGTAAATAAAGTACTTAATTCCATGGATCATATCCTTCAGAATTCTTTGAATACATCTCGGGGGAAAGTCTGATCTAAAGATGAAGGGCCCTGTTGTTTTTCAGGGAAACAAATAACCCGAGAAAAAGTGCGCGACCGGTTTTCAATGTTGTCTTCAGTATACAAATGAGGGAAATCATGAAAACGTCTTTTAGAACAGCTATCTAGATTTCACTTTACCTGATATATTTTACCAATTAAATGTCAAATTCCAACTCTCCTTTAGTACCATAAAATATAAAACCAGTGGTTACCTCTGGTGCAATCTCACGTAAAAGAAATCATGCCGATGTGTTTAACAAATTTCATTATCCTTATTGTAAGATTAATACAATTGTATGATTTAAAGAGTAATAAATTCAAGATCGTTTTGCATTAAAAAAAACATCTGCATTTACTGCTCGTTTGCGAGGTTCTCATGGTAAAAAAATTCAATGACAATACAGAATAACATTAATACCATATATTAGGGCCATATAACTCAGTATAACATCTCAGTATATAATCTACTCAGTATAACATACTCAGTCCTATTAATGTTCGGCCCTAAGCTGCCATCGCTGATTACGGTTTTTTGGGTTTACTCAACCGCTTAAGGCGTATGCCGGGATGGTCCTAGATTTGTTCTCCCAACGGTAAATGTAACAGCTTGTCCTCTCCTCTTAAAATGTTACTATTCTAAATGTATGTAAATTCAGTGGTTAGGCGGAAGAGCAGGCCCTATTGCCTGAGCCTCGCCATTAATAAAGACATAAATAATAATAATAATAATAAATAATAAATAAATAATAATAATAAATAATAATAATAATTATATTATTATTATTATTATTATTATTATTATTATTATTATTATTATTATTATTATTATTATATTATTTTATAACAATACTACCACGCGAAAAATAGTGTTTAAGTGATGCAAACACATTATTTGTCCTTGTCACTTTTGAGTAATTAAGGATATATCAGCGAACCTTATTACCATGAATTCTTAGGATTTGGCATCTCATCGCTCTTCCGCTGGTACTTCAGAACATTTTTGGAACGGAATCCTCCCACTTCAGGTTCGAAGGTGATTCACAGATTTTTTGTAACACTCTTACTTGTATAGATGACGGGGTATCCTGCAGGTCCATTAGGCTAGGTTAGGGAGAGTATCCACTAAAGGCACGGAAGAAAGAAGATCGCGAATCTCCCACCTACCTGGTAGTTGGGAGACTCTCATCGGCACTGGATCTCGCCAAGCAGTAGAGGAAGAACACCGCCACCTCCCGTGACAAAGACGTGCAATACTAACGGTGGTAAAGACTAAAAACCCGAAATCGTTCGTCATTTAATCGGAAACACGAAATAATCCATCAATAACATTTTATCCCAGAGCGTCAGATCTTGACCCTGCGTTCATGACATTGCGTGATCACCGCCTCGCGGTCGTTGAGCTCTCTCAGTCCGTTATCACTCACGCACGATCTTTTGGTTACATTCCCATCCACGTAGTATCACTTTCTGTCTCTCTCTGTCGCACATATACGTCAGACTAAATCATTCAGAGTTTTTTGTGCCCCAACAAATTTCACTTGGCATCAATTCGAGTTACTTTCCCTACCGCGCATTGAAGTTTCCGGTTATGGCTGCTACGTAGTATGGATAGTAGGCTTGCATCATTTTTATTCTAGTCTAATCTCTTCCCTTATCTAACATTCATGAAATTTCTTGCATATAGTTCAAGTTTGAGTTCTCATTTCATACTTTTCTTTACTCGACCACACAAAGCAAAACCATTTCAAATATCTACATCATTCTAAACTTATTTTTTTAAATTGTATAGTCTCATCACATCCTTCCAAATTTTCCGTTTTGGCTGAAAGTCATCTGTCTTAGAGCCTCATTAGGCATTAGTGCCTTTAGCCATTTCAAAAATTGAAAACTCATTCTTTTCAATTTTCATTCATTATAATATTGTACCAAATATTTTATACACAATATCCTCACAGATATCCTTTGTAATGATAAATCCAATTCTTAATGCCAATCATACACATGACATATTTAATATTTTTTCCTTTTGATCATTTATCATTGTCAATTTTGAAAATAATATCCACTTAACACAGCCCTCCATCGGGAGGGCTAGAGATTTCACTGTCTGGTACAAAATACCCATTTGGAAATAAATAATAGCTACATAAAAACTTTCCCTCTCTCATCCCTGAATTAAGGCACTCTAACACTAGAAATTTCCATTTCGAAGAACTCGCTCTACCTGGTTATCGAAAGTTCTAAATCCCTTCTCAGTGAAAAAGCATCGTAAATATATAGCGTGCGCTGCGAGGATTCCCCTCAACAGTAGTTTTCACTTTGTTAGCCGTCTTCGAAGAGCAATATTATACAGATCATATACATATTGTTTTATGTTTGTTCATCCATTACTTTTGTAGCTCGATTTAAATATTTTTATCCTTTGCCGTATAATTTCCTATGAAGCTACGGTAATTTAATGATATTCTAATAAGATCCAAAGGTATTCTTGTAAAAAGCGAAATACAATACTAACCGTGCAAATAGCACTAGCCCTCAAACTTCATGTATCTAAAATTCATATTTTACAAGTCATCAGACCTAACTTCAGTCTTAATGAATTTGAAATGTAGCGTTATTTTTGAGAGTACTTTATTTTGCATGGACAGTTACATATCCGCATTATCGGCCTAGGCTACCTCTAAAGCATACCCCCAGCGCATTATCAATATTTTGTTTGTGTCCACATTTTTTCTTTAAACTTTTTGCATATATTGTGAATACTGTATTTCTTCAAGCAAAGGTGCTATCTTCACCTAAACCGTACAGTCAGAAAAAAATGTATCATAGTATATTTGACTTATCTTTTTATGATATAGAGATATGTTGCAAGGATAGAACAACTTTTTTCAGAAAGAACATGGAATTTTTTTAAACTTTAAATTTAAACAAAACTTATTACAAAAACGCTCTCAAAAGAAATTAATTATTTTGATCAAGCAGTGAAATATTACTATTCTCAAAAGAAATTAATTATTTTGATCATGCAGTGAAATATTACTATTCGGCAATAACATTACAAAGCACACTTTTTGCTGAATAATGTCTTTGGAGAATCAAAAGAAAAAGGTGTGTTCAAAATTATTTGTTACTCCTGAGTGCGATTTGTATTTTGAAGTCAATTTACGTCGTGAAATTGAATATTTATCTAAGCTCCGGCGTGTGTCACGCTTCGCGAAACCCTGAGCGGAACGGCCACCTCTGCCGTCAGCCGGCAAGGCCCCGCGAAAGCCGTGACGCGTAAATCCCATCGAAGAGGGAGAGACTTCGCGAGTGGCGGGCAAAAGTGTGGTGGGGTTTCGGCGGAGAAATGAGGGGAGTGAGGAGATTGCACAGTTTGCAGCGAGGAAGTGGCGTTCGAGTGGGAGCACCGTAGGGGGAGCACCTGTGAGCAGGCGAGATTCACATGAAGGAAAGGCGGGGTGGCGGTTCAGTGGTATTGGAGGAGCCGTGGGACAGCTGGCGCGGAGGGAGCGGCGGTAGGGACGGGGAGGCTGCGGTGGGAGAGCAGCAGTGACAGGTGATGGCGGTGGCGGTGACGACAACGACGACGACGAGAGGTGGCAGTGGGCTATTATAATAGTAGGTGTTTGCGGCGTAGGCCGCGATATGGGAGGGGCAGCGGCGGGCGAGCTGGATAAGGCAGAGGGCAAGGGGGAAGCGAAGGGGCAGGATAGCCAGAGGGGACGGGGTATGTGATGGGGCTGGGAAGGTGAAGAAGGGTATACGAGGAGCTATGATTACGAGGGGCTGGGATTACGAGGGGGCGGGGAATACAAGAGGGCGGGGAATACAAGAGGTCGGGGAATACAAGAGGTCGGGGAATACAAGAGGTCGGGGAATACAAGAGGGCGGGGAATACAAGAGGGCGGGGAATAGGAGAAGGAAGGGAATGAGGGCGGAGAATCTGACGGAGAGAGCAGGCGATGGATGCGTGAGACGGGGGTGGCACGCAAGGGTGGTGGCGGCGGGAGAGAGAGGGGAGGTAGACGATAGCAACGGTAGGCGTTGGAAGGATCGAAAGGAGCAATGGCGAGCAAGGGCGGTTATGTGCCAACGGGAGCCGGCAAGGACGATGGAGGGGGAGGGGCGAGCGTTGGTGATAGATGGATGGACGGCCAAAGGCAGGGGAAAGATGAGACTGGTGATGGAGGGGCCAGCGGAATTGGTCGGCGGCAATAGTCTCGAGGGAGGGCCAAAGCCGCACGGCTTATCTAGATCGGCGGCCGTCACGTCCCAGGGTTTAATTGCGGTCCGAAAGGCCGCCGCGACAGCCTCCGCGCCCGCGCAGCTTGCCAAACGCGCCGCCCGCGCGCCGCAAAGGTCGCGGAAGGACCTCCGATCTCTAGCGGTTCCCGCGGATTCCAGCGCGTCCCCGCTGCACACGGAGATCGCGTCGCACACTGTTCACGCTGACGACCATTAGGCGAAAAAGCAAACCCGACCAAAAAAAGGAATAAAATAGTACCTGAAAATACTTTTCGCCAGATGAAATGACAATGGCGTTTCCCAATTGATAATTTTAACTGTTGAAATAGTTAAAATTTCTATTGAATTTCTTGCCTTCATAGTTTTGAAAGGATGTAAAGATAAAGGAAAATAAAACCCTTAATGAAACTTCACAAAAGTGGGTACTGCAAGAAATGGGTGGAGCGTTTGAAATATTAAACTTCAAACCGAAAGTAAATCGCTAATACTACTGCAATGCACATTAGGACATTTGTGAATTCAGGGTGCGTAAAAATTAATAGAAATATAAAATCAGGTAAATGAAAATATGACAATGATTTTCAGTGGTATAGGTTTTTTTTATGTAGCTACACTTGTAAATATTTTTTCGACCAACATTTGTGCCAACATTTGTTGGTGTTTCGCTCACTGTGCGACACCACGTTGCACCTCCTTGCAGTGGAGAACAGTTTGCAGCAACTGAGAACGCTCCGCTGTAAGCAATTCCATTGCGATGCAAATGGGAGTGTCTCTGGCCGTGAGTTTCACCTGCTTATTTTCTTTTGGTTCGTGATTCTTCAGAAACGACTCATTTTGGATAGATTCTCCGAGCACGGAGATATCGTGGTAACTGTACAAAAGAATTGCTAATAATAATATACCACAAAGGTTACACGTGACACCACAAGCACGTTTAGAGTTAAAGGGTATCGTTCAGGGACATGAAACATAGCGGTATGCGGCAGGGGTGTACGTAAGTTCAATCAAGGTTTACGATCTAGTTAGACGGTACACCCAGTGTCGTTTTATAAGTGACGCTTCAATCGAGGACACGGTTTCCGCCAGTAACCAGATTTCACAGTGCATTTAGGAAGACGTCTTATATCAAGTAAACTGTGCAACCGATCTATTCGCATGCTAATTAGCGAATTGTGGGACGCAGATCCGGTCTCGCTAGAAACGCCGAACCTAAGCTAAAACTTCCAGTTCCTCTACCGCTGCAAACCGGCGGACTACGTAACTCTCAGCTGGAAGATTCCCAAAGAGTCGCCCATCGGGAAAGTGCCCAGGTGAAGACCAACGCGCTGAACAAGCACTCGACCGGCGGCTGGCGGCGGCGTCCTAGCCTTCCCGGAAGCCAGGAACGGCCAGGCGGGCCTGGGCGCGGCCCGACACCGGAAGGAAACTAAGGAGAAGAGTGGTGAAGGCGACCTCAAAATATGCTGCAGCTCAAACCTTCAACCGCATCAGCATCCACTTTTTCTTTTGCCTAATCCGGTCGCGTATGTGTGTACCTAGTCATGTAATATTTATTTATGCTTATTTACTATAGTGTTTGGTGCATATTGCTTCTTCCCTTAAAATGTGTTTATAATATTATAAGTCATTCTGCTCAATAACCCAATTCTGGTAATCAACGTCCAATCCAAACTCGCATTGAACCAAATGGAATGTCTTGAATCATTGATGCTTATTCAAAAATGCATTTTACTTGCCGGGTTACATGTTTTCACTTAAGTAAATATAATTTTGCTTCTTTAATTTTTAAAAAAAAGTTAAGAAATATGATACCTTTTGTCCCAACTCTACAGACGCTGAGTTTACGTAATCTTTCATTCTGTGTGTTTAAATCTATTTTTTAAATTTCCGGTTTGGTATTTCATATTGTTGGCCTTCGTAGTAACCTCGACAAACAAGTGAATCGTGTCCTTCCTTTTCTCGATCCTATCACGTTCTTTCGAAACAATGAACGACCTGTTCTGAAACTATTGTCGATGAAACAAGGAAGTGATAATATATTTGTGCAGTGTTCTTTACTGAAAATGTTTAAGACTTACAACTAACCAAGTAATTTATCTTCGTTCAAATATTATAATTAAACACGATTTTTCAGTGATTTTTCTGCACAGAAATTTCATGTGGAATAATTAACATTAAAATATCATCTACCCTTACAGGTATTACGGTTACAATTAGAAACATGTTTGTCAGTACCACATGAAGGCAACTATTCAGAACCATTAGTTTCATTGAGTTTTTATTTTAATTTACTTTGCAATAGTCGAAATTACTATAGTTTTGTGTATTAATTATTCTTACTGTCACATAATCGACTATGAAAAAGTTACTTTTACTTTTTATGCTATATCACATGTACTTATAATCGTTAACTCGTACTACCGCCGTCAGCATTAGCACTATGACCCTCCGATCGTCATCTTCAATTTCTCCATGGTGTTTCATAATCATCATTATGTTATCACCATTATTATGTTCCCGTTATTGTCACAGTCACCCCCTTACCCTCAGGTCAAATTCGCTCATTAAATCTCATTGAATCCATCAGTCTTAATTTACCTGTTGTAATGGAGTATTCGCCTTGAAAGAATCACTAAGTAAAAAACATAAGTTTGGCGTGGGTCACGGCGTGGATTAGTTCAGTTCGTGCCCTAAAGAAGGCCGACCGAAACGTTTTTACCTGACTCATGACGCATTGTCCCCCGAACATCCGAGAGCAATCACAAAGCATCACTGGAGCTGTCATGGCGAGCCCTTTTAGCAGGCCGCCGCCGCCGCCGCCGCCGGGCGGGTCCTCTGTCGCGACAGGCAGAGGCCGGGAGGAGGCCTTGAGCGGAGCCGCGCCGTCATTCCGCGGGAATGCAGAATAAACAGGCGCCGCATTCCTCGCGAGATCGGCGCTATCTCGCGTGCTCGCGGCCTCAGCTTGCCCC
>BOPP01000017.1:446772-531351 GCA_017312745.1 Gryllus bimaculatus
GAGACCAATGAAAATAAGGAAAGGAGACACAGGGTCTGGCTGAAAGACATTATTTAATAAAACGATATAACTTGAGGAAAATGTGGGTTAAAACTGAAGTTGAATAGAAAAGATAGTCCTAAACGTAGTTTAAGGGTGGTGAATGTAATCAGAAATGTTAAGAACGGAGAGAAACAGGAAGGTGATTAGACAAAGAGAAACGACAACACTGGGCGACTAAGAAGCCTGGGAATTGAACTTGTGGAAGGATGTTTGACATTGACCAGGATAATGGCAAGGCGGGATTTTGAAAATTTGAGATACAATGGTAATAATATAATAAAAAGGAAGAGAAGCTGCGAACGCTGGGGCAACGTATTCGCCGCAGAACGAACACTGAGAACTCAGTGGCCAGCGGCGGGGCGCCACAAGTCGTGCGGGGCGGGGCAGCTCGAAGCGGAAAGTGGAACGGGAGGCGGAGGCGACTGGCGTCGACGGCCAGCGTGACGGGAAGTGGCGGACGAATCAGCGCGTCCGGAGTGGAGCGGAGCGCAGCGGCGGTGCGCGGGCGGCGGGATCGCCGAGGGCGGGGGGGGAAAACTCTCTTTCTGCAGGGAAATGAACACGTTGCCCGAATACGGATTCCTCTACAGTTTTAAGAGCGGGTGGTCACGACGCAAACACGCGCTCTAGAATGTCTAAGAATAGTTTGTAGTTAATTCTTGAATAAACAGAATCAAACTTTTAAAATTAAAATAAACTTTAAATATGAATTGTGATAGCGAGAAAAGAATTGGTAGTACTTTTAAGGACATATAGAACAAGTTGTTTAATGTATTTCAAAAATTGTCTGATTGTGCAAAATTGAACAGCACTCCGTAGAGTATCTTATTCGTCTTTCGTCGGTGTGCGCAAAGAACTAAAATTACGAGCAGAATAATTATAATCAACGTTTAGAGTTAATACTCAATTACTCCCAGAACACATAGCTTCCATCGTAATACGCGAAATATAAGATTTGTAACTGTTTTAATATTGGGTACAGAATGTTTATATGTGTAACTAGTACGTTATAACTCATTTGTAACAAATGTCATGAGAGATTAACACTATTATTCATGTGAAAACCTAAGTTTAAGATTAGACCGATACAATAGCTGAGAAAGAATAACCATTTGTGACTAAGTGCTAACGGTAGACACGTAAGTTGGAAACTCTGCTTAAATAATGTGATAAAGTCAAATTGTCAAACATAATTAAAATTTATCATAGGTGATGATGATACCTCCACACCGTATAAATGTAAGGTCAATTCATAATTTAGTTAATTGAACATGTTTTGTTGTCAAATATGAAACATATTCTTGAAGCTGATGTAATTAAAGTCAGAACCTTCATCTCTTCAGAGTGTTGAAAGCTTTCGATTTGGTTCTTGAGGATAGCCGGTCAGAGCAGTAACATTTGGACGTCTGCGAAGCCATCACTGAGGAGTACAGCGGTCTCTCGTAGTAGCAACGGCGAGGGGGCGGGCGGGACCGAGGGTGCGGGGCGAATCGACGGGCCACGTGGGTTCCAGAGACGGCGAGGGCGGGTCGAGAGGCGGGCGGCCGAAGACCGGGCCCCGGGGGCGGAGAGGGTGCGACAGTAGGAGCGCCGCCCGTGGCGGGAGCCCGGTGCACGAGGAGCGGGGCACCGGCAGGTCTGAGAGAAAGACCAGTGCGTCCTGTGCCGGCGAGAGTCGACCCGCGGGGCTCGCGGTGGAGCTCTTGGGGACCACAGGTGGCGGCAAGCGTCGCCCGGGAGCGCCAGAGGTTCCCTGGCCGGCCTGGGCGCCCACGCTGGGAAAAGGGCGCGGCGTGGAGGCCGGCGCGGGCGAGCCGGGAGTCGGTGGAGGTGGCTAGGTGCCAAGGCACAACAGGGAACAACGCGGGCTGGGTTTCGTGGAAGCTTGGGAGGCCATCTCGACAGGATAGTAAGTGTACAGGACGGCTGTGGTGTGGCAAGAAATGCGCAAGGCCTCTAAACTCCTACTTTTGTGGTGGTCGGGGAGCAGAGTGGACGAGAAGCGTGCTATGTAGAAGAGGTGGGGGAGAGGGAGCAGAGGAGGATCAAGTCTGAAGGTCCTGGCAGATTAAAATATGCACACGCACGAAGATGGTAGACGACGAGAATCTGTAAGCACACTCTCGCCCCGCCCTCTCGCCCCGCCCTCTCGCCGTTGCTACTACGAGAGACCGCTGTCGCCCTCGCATGCTTCGCAGGTGCAATGCTACGTTGGAAGGCTTCCCTCAGCCGCTAGCACAAATGGAATGCTAACACTCAAGAATGGAAGGTTCTGCTTTAAATTAATTCACTTCAAATATTTCATATTACAACAAAACATGTTCGTTATTAAATGAATTGCCTACTTTTCGTAGTAGGTATTCTTTCACACCTAATAATTTAAATTTACAATTGATTTATCACATTATTTAAGGCAGAGTTTCCAAAGTTCTTCACGAGCACTAGTCACAAGGTCTCTTCTCAGCTGTGTGGCAACTAATGTTATGAATATTGTTTTAATCTTATGAATTGTTACAAATGAGTTAATACATTACATTAATATTCGCAAATAATTCAAAACAGTCATATTTATTCCTAAACGAAGTAGTATTTATGGAGGAGATTGGTTAAACTAGGTATAATATTCGCTTTCATCATATTTTCAATTTCTCTTCTACGTTCTACTATTTTAGATCAAATAATACTCTTTACTCTTCACTCTTCTAGATGTTTGTAATGTTCCACACAAAAAGTAGGAGTAGAGCTCGATCTTGCAACACAGCGTTCGTTAACTAAAATATTCGAGAGCCTCACCAATCTCCACAACCAGGCGGTTCCCTTTCTCTGACGCAGCCACCTCACCACTGCCGCCGCAGCCACGCGCTCCAGCTTGCGTGCGATTCCGCATGAATCGTTCGCGGCTAACGGTTCCGCAGCTGTTGCAAGATTGCTCATGCGCGGTGAGGTAAGACGCACTTATTCAGAATGCCGTCAGCTCTGGCACCGCGCACGCGTTCATTCGCAGTCGGCGCGGGGAGACGCGCTAACGCTCGACATGCTCTGATATTCACGCGGGTTTATGAAATTGTAAAACTCGCATCCTGGTTCGTTAAATCTGCCCACAGAAGATTGAGCAACTATAAAAGTTTGAAGATTTTTCCAGTCTCCACTTTATAAAATTATTTATTAACATTATTAAACTAAGTTCACTAGAATAAATTCCCTAATATACTTATAAAACCTCTCAATTTTATAATACATGGATATTTGACGTGCTATATCATACATTCAAACGTTGAATTATAACGTAATATTTAGTTCTCTTGCATCACCACAGCGTTACATAAAATACGAAGTAAGAATTCGTATTACGGAGTAGCTTTTCAATTTTTGCAAATCAGACAATTTTGAACATACATTGAAACAACGTATGTTTTATATGTCCTTAAAAGAGTACTACCCAATTCTTTGTCGTTATCACAATTCATAGTTTTAAAGTTTTATTTTAATTTTAAAAGGTTTGAAATTCCTCGTTTATCAGGAATAACTAACAAACATTCTTAGAACATCCTAGAGCGCGTGTTTGCGTCGTGACCACCCGCTCCTTAAACCTGTAGAGGAATCCGTATTCGAGGGCAACGTATTCGAGTCCCCGCCCGCCCGCGCACCGCCGCTGCGTTGCGCTCCACTCCACTCCACTCCGCTCCGGACGCGCTGATCGTCGCCGCTCCGTCACGCGTGGCCGTGACCGCCAGCGCCTCCGCCTCCGCTTCCACTTTCCGCTTCGAGCTGGCCCCGCCCCCGCACGATGTGGCGGCCACCGCCGCTGGCCACTCAGACGTCTCCAGGTGTTCGGTTCTGGCTGCGAGATACGTTGCCGCGAGCGTCGCAGCTCTCTTCCTTTTATTACTATTATTACCATATCTCAAATTTCAAAATCCCGCCTTGCCATTATCCTGGTCAATGTCAAACAT
The DNA here is from genome assembly GCA_017312745.1 of Gryllus bimaculatus. NCBI lineage: Eukaryota > Metazoa > Arthropoda > Insecta > Orthoptera > Gryllidae > Gryllus > Gryllus bimaculatus. The sequence goes on from BOPP01000017.1 coordinate 450,768, forward strand.
CCTTTGCCACAAGTTCAATATCCCAGGCTTTCTTTAGTCGCCCAGTGTTCGTCGTTTCTCTTTGCTCTTAATCACCCTTCCTGTTTTCTCTCCGTGTTCTTAAACATTCTGATACTTCACCACCCTAAACTACGTTTAGTACATATCTTCTATTCAACTTCAGTTTTAACCCACATGATTCCTTCAAGTATATCGTTTCTATTAATAATGTCGTTCTCAGCAGACCTGATGTCTCCTTCCTATTTTCATCGTCTCCCAGATCCCATTAATAAATCTACATCCATTAGTCTACTCTCACCAAAGACAAGTTTATTTTATTGATATACACGACCAGTGCTACAAGTGATCGTAAAAGAATGGAGGGATAAAAGATTAGAATGCAAAGAACGAAGTTAAGAAAAACATAAATAGAATAATGACTCACGTGGTATGTGCGCGTTTGTCAAATGGAAAACGGAGAAATTATCTCCTGAGATGGCTTCAAACCGAGAAGAACGCCTGTGTAATGAAATTCGCCTATTCTTCTCACTCGCCAAGGTGGCGCTCGCTTTCAGCCATTTCGCTGCAGGCGCCGCCGCCGCCGCGCGCCCGTCACGTTTCGCGTTTCTCCTGAAACGAGCTGGCGCACCGACAAAGTACGTGGTTTTCTTGGAAGGTCAATAAACGGAGAGCATTTGAACGCCGAGCGATCGGTACTTTCTTCTAAAACTTACGCCAGCTAATTCAGAGAGTAAATGGTTCAAAGAGAAATCTTTACTACCGGGTTTTCCAATATTCATTTTGATGAATTCCTGTTAATGAATTCTAAAATAATGAAAGATTGGCGCAGATTGAGTGAACCTCACATTATTCAACTATTTCAAAATGTAAGGCTTGAATTTTATTTCTATTTTTTGGTGTGGTGTATTTACTATCAGTTCATTACTATGAGAAAATTGACTCATTAATTTGTCTTTAAAGTTGCTAAAATAATAGTACAACTTAAATTTGTTCCATATCATGTTGAACAAGTGTTGTAAATAATGATTGAAATAAATTGTGAACACAAATTCGTTTTGATTAGAAAAGCATTAAATTGAATAATTGTCAAGAAACAATACTAATAAATTAATTAAAACGTCCCTCGATTTCACGTTTCTGAAGGATACATTTTTAAAGACCACTTTCTCTCTGGATATTGGAGGTGACTTAATACCAAAGCTCTGTCGTAAATATTATTTGGTGCACCTGAACGAGCAAGAACGTCTTGCGGCACTCGGAAAACAGGAGACATGAATGAGCGGTAAACAACGAACTTTCTACAAAGGAGCATAGCACATTAATGCTGCCACCCTCCTAGATTTTGGAATATCTATTACAAATATAACTCTTAACTCGTTTCGCTAAGTTGGATTAGGTTTCTCACATGTTGTATATTAAGTTTAATGACAGAAAATACTATTACACGCGCGTGTTCTGTGCCTTCGTATGCCTCGACAATTACAATGTACTCATATAACTATCAAACATATTTCCTGTTTTACTATTATTTCTATTTACTGTATATATTGTACAAAATCATTAAAATCAATTCATTATATATATATATATATATATATATATATATATATATATATATATATACTCTTATCTTTTGTCTACAACTTCAATGATACTCTTAAATAAGAATGAAGGACGACATTGTTTTTTCTTGGATATTACAACAGATGCAGAAATTATATAAATGTACATACTAATGAAAGAAATATAAAATGAACAAATGAAGCAATCAACATATTTACAGAGTATCCCAAAGTAATGAATTAGCACTGCATGTACAAATAACACTATTTTAAATATATATAAATGTAGTAACAAATTAAACGAACAATATGACTGGAACGTTTGAATCTCAATTAGAAAATCCTGTAAGAATTCAACATACCTTTTGCATCTTATGACAGTGTCGAAGACATAAAGCTACAAGCCCTAATCAGCTTAATGGATGGGACGTGATCAGCCAATTAAACCAGAGAAAGCAGTAGCTCCGACGCCTGCGGGCTAGCCCCGACAACGCACGCATTTCGCAGGCGGAGTCAGTTCTGATTACAAGAGAAGCGGTCAATACTAAAGCACAATGTCTGGGAAAGAGTATTTTAGAGAAACGAGGAAATAGACGACTAATCTGTGTCGGGAAAGTGAAAACACAGAACAAATGCTATATTGCGCAGGTTTGGTATTTTAAGACATTGTTAGTGTCACCCAGTGATACAGTTACGTTTTCTTATTTTCATCCTGGTGCGAATACGTACACGGAACAGGATACGTAATAAGCACTCAGTTGACGTTAATAATATAGGTAATCATTTGATTTTTTTAGGATAATATAAAATGTGCCTTGTTTATTCCATGTATTGACGATACGGACATAGAACATCGAAAATATATCGTGATAAGTAATTGGGTACATTTATTTAAAAGAATTATACGTATTTTGAATAGCATATCGGGCAAATTGCAACAACAGTATTAACGATACCAATTTTATTGTTGAGTTAAATTTCTTTTGGTCGTCTACAATGTATTAAAACAAAAATATACATTTCGTTATATTACTTATGATTAGCCATCGAATCCCAACCTCTAACACCTGTATAGGTTTCGTTTTAAATTATTACTTATTTTCTGTAAATCAGTTAATTAAATCACTGGCTCCTTGAATATAGCAGTAGTAACATTTCAGTATCTGATGAGCAATAAGAACTGTTTCATGTAAGTCTTGTTCAGATACACGTAGAAGAACTAAAGCTAGCAACTCCTCTTTTTCTTTAAGAGATAAAAGACACCTTAAATAATCGTTTTATTTAAACCACAATTTCTCCACGAAACCGATCCACTGTTCACCGTCGAGATTCAATACTCTGGCAAACGGACTTCCGCATCCGAGCCAAAAATACTGCGACCGCCCACGTCCGTCGTAACGGTCGCTAAAAACCACTCCACCCACAGCCTCGGAAGGTGGTGGAAAGCGACGGGGCGGCGAGCCTGAATACCGAAGGCTCGTCGGGCGCCGCCCGTGTCCGTGAAAACGCTACACTTGCGCCGGAGAAAGTGATGGAGGCGGCGGAGGCGGTCACAGCGCAGCCGCGCTTCCATCTCTCTCGGGGCTCGTTATGTCAGCCGCCTGGGGCGGAGAGACCACTGACCGCGCCGCCGCCGCCGCCGCCGCCGCCGCCGCCGCCGCCGCCGCCGCCCGGCCGCCGCCGCCGCCGAGCTGCGAGGGTGCCTGCCCGTCCGCCCGCCGCCCGCCCCGTCTTCATAAACCCGCTTTCCGCGCACGGGAAGTATGGTCACGTCGCTTGCTCAGGCGCGCCCTCAGCATTCCGAGCAACATCGCCGTCGTGGATGACTAAAAAATAAACCTGGGTTCATAAATGGCCGCCGTGGGCTAGGACCTGGGAGAATATATAACAGAAGAGGAAATGTTTCAGGCCGTCTTTCCAACCACCAAAAGTCCTATTTAGAATCCGTTCGCCGTCTACTATTGCAAAATTAAAATGTTTCTCTTGGTATCTTGGTAGGATGTTTCTTCAGTTTCAAGGCGGGTGAAGTAAAGTTTGATTATAAGAAAAGAATAGTACAACATGTCTTGAGATAGTACAACAGTACAATAGTACAACAGAGCAACAAGTGTTTGCCCGTATTGTACATAGAACACATCGCCCCGAGCGCCAATTACGGTTATAGGACTCACTTGTTCGTTCGTACTTGATGTGATGTGTTTGAGAGATTTCGACCGCCACAGTAATGTTTCACTCTGACAAAGGTTATGAACACCCTACTATGCCTTAACAAATATTCAAAAGGCATTAGTTCTCTAAAGACGAGTCTTAATCCAATCAATCTGAGCTAAAGAGCTAAAGTAACGCACGGTTTACTTGTTAATAAAAAATAAGGATATCATTCAACGCCTTTCTCCCCAAATTAGCCTGAACAGGTAAGAAAATTTGTTGGTTTTTATCCACCAGTCATTTCGATATCACAGGTCATTCTAAGCTCATAGCAATCACTTCTGTATCTATAGATAAATTTTAGACATGTTGCGCATGTGTTTCAATGTTGCATTTCTCTGTTTTCTACACAATACCACAGCATTAAAAAGAAAAGAATAATCTCTCAAGTAGTCTTAAGGATATTTCGAAGCAAAATCTCTTAGAATTCATTCCTCCCTTTATTCAATTATTTGGATGCATTCAGTACCTGTGATTGAGTGTTTAATTCAGAACAACTCGGTCTTCGAGACATCACCACCATTAATTGTGGTAATTCTGAGGAGTTGACGTAATTAAATTATTAAAATTATTTCTCTATCTTTAGTGTTTAACAGATTTTAGTAAGAAGTTCTTTATTTTTTGTTTCACGATCCTATAGATGCGTGGACGTAATACTTATCTGAAGTTTATAGGATGACCTGAACTTACGCATACGCATATTTTAAGAAACCTTCACAAAATCACACATTTAAACTTGAATTTATTGATCAAGAATAAATTTCTGTATTTGAAATTTGCCCAGAATGTACTTAAATTTCACTCATTTATGGAACGCAAAAATATACGAAAGTATGCAATAGAAATAACTGAAAATCTTAGTATACTTACGAGCTTAAGCTTTAACAGAATTTTCTTCCATTTTCCTTATTCCTCAGCAACTGACACGAAAATTTAAGTTTTCAAGTTTAGTGACTTGTCACTGGCTTAGACATCACACACGTACTTGCTCATAAGACTTCGCTATCTGGTCCCATCCCATACAATGGTACCCAATTAACTAAGTGGATTATTCATTTCAAAAATTTTAATAATAAAATTTTTTACTTCTAAATTCTTCTAGGTTTAAAATTAGAGGTTGCCTATGCAGAACCTTTTGGGGAACCAGGTTAAGATATCCGCGAACTGATTTCGTTTCATCTCTGATAATGAATTGAAATGGAGGTGTTCGTATTACATATGCATTGCAATGTATCATAATGCATGATAATCATATTAGTACCTCTCTTTCAAAGATTAGTTTTAAGCATCTCGGCGTTTATTGAAAAGTATTATTTATCTATTAAATACGGTGATAGAACATTTAAGTAGGTCTATAGCTGTATCAGATATTGCGAATCCCGCTTCATGGATCACGGAAATGTGTTCCGCCACTGCTGAAGCACATTTTTAGCATCATTATGTTCATTCATATCAACCTACCAATTCATCTCGTGTATAATTTACATTCGTTCAGAACTTTCTGATTGTAATAATAGCACAGTAAGATACCGTAAGATTGTATGAAGGAGATTGTAACGCAAGTAATTCTGCAGATCCACGATGAAGCAATGAAATGTGGGACTTTCCGCGGCCTTGCCACGAATGAAATCGGCATCTTCCCACCGCCTCTTTCCAGCACCACAACTGGCTGTATTGCCATCGCCATCACAGCAACTACCACCACCACTCCTTCGACATGAAAGCGAAGGAGGGGGATCCTTTTCAAGTTCCATCCCCGTCGTACTTTGTTTCTCTTTAATTGAAGGAGAAGATTGAAAGAGCATATTATTTCCCCTGCCTTCCCCCCATCCCTTCTCTCATCTTTCCATTCTCTCTTACTCTTTTCCTTACATTAACACTTTCCTTTAGATCGTTAGTTCTCTGCGCCGTCCAATCATTTGCTACTCTTCGATGTTTATCACACTTCTTCATATCACTGTTTTGAAACATCATTACATAGTTTGTTTATCTCCGCCAAATCCGTCACGACGACCTCTTGTTGATTGCTCCTCTCCTACTAAATCCACATTTCTCAAGCTCTGCTCCATTCTGCAGTGTCACAAATATCTGTTCGTTCATCTTCTAGTTGACTCGCCCATGAATTTCTTTCCAAGAAGAAACAAAAAGTTCAAAATTAACGTTTTATTAGAAGTTGATGACGTTGACATAAAATATTCACAGAAATAATTCTTTGTTTCGCCATTCAGTTAACAAAATATTCGAAGATTTTTCAGCATAACGAACTAGTTTAGCCCCTCATTGTCTAAAATAAGTATTCCAGTATTAACTCTACTTCACTTCAACTGGTTCTGAGAAACAGTATTTTTACCAGTCAAAATTCTGAAAAGATCTCCGAATTTATTACTAACAACTTCTCATATGTCTAAGTTAGACGTCGTGTCACATAAATAACTTACCATTCAATTCAATTATGCCTTATTTTATGTGACGAGCCCTTCCGTCTAACCATGCAAATTTTGCTAAGCTCGTTTCACCCACTAGCGGAAAAAGATGGTTGGGCGACGAAATAGGCAATTTGAATTCAGCTCAGAGGCTTCCTTTAGCTCAGGCTCTTTTACAATAGTAAATCTACAACACGGAACAGTAGGCTTCATTTTCTCTCCAAAGGAAAGGATACGAAGTATTTTGCGCCCTTAAAAATCGACTGCTTCGATCGTATTTGAACCCGCAGACTTGGGTACAATAGCCTGATACGCTAACAGTATTTTACGCTAACCATTATAGCACCCAAAGCCACAATAACACTCGACGAGTTGCCTCGTTATCATACCCTCCTCCAGAGCCATTCCCTCCCCATCGGCGCCTCCATCTGCGCCGCTTCGTCGCCGTCGCCGCCTCCGCGCCTCCGCTCCGCTGCGTCTCCCAGCCGCCGCCACCGCGGGAGGCGCGCCACGCCGGTGCCGATGCCCCGTGAGATAAACAGGTAAACGCCGGAAACACGAAAGGAAGGTCGCATCCCCATTGTGGTGGCGAAACGGCGCCGCCGAGCGCCTCGCCACGCCACGCCACACGGCGCGGCGCCCGCCGCAGTAGGTCAGTTGACGCCGACGACGCAAGGTCGCCTGCGGTCGACGTCGGGCGTCGCGTCTCGTCTCGTCTTTCGCACGGGCGGAGCACGTTCAACAAGGTTGACAGATTAGCGGCTTTGCACCCCAAAATGGTGGGCAAATTTGGGAAACGTGACGAGGAAAATTAATAACACTATAATAAATTCATTTAACTGCAATTGAATATAACCCGGTGGCAACTAATTACATAAATATGATAATATATCTAACATGCAAGTTATATAGTAATAATAATAATAATAATAATAATAATAATAATAATAATTAATAATAATGGTTTAATGATAATCATAGAAACTACTATAGAACTAACAATAATATCAACATGTTACTAATTATATAAAAATATAAAAAGTTTTTTGTTAAAGCAGTAATTTTTAAAAAACATTTGTCCTTTAATAAAATGTATATTCATATTTTATGTTACTAATATCACTATTTTAAGTGTTGTGAAGATTTTTATTACTTTAACGTATTCATAATAATTGCGTGTCATTTGGATTAAATTCTAACTATATAAAAAAGGTATTATAAGTAAGGTCGCAGTTCTTAATGGAAAACAACTTTGAGCACGAAAATAAGATCTTTGATCAAGAAAAATACTTTGATCATGAAATGGATGTCAAAATTGATTTTCAATGTATTTAAATGTCAATATATCAAATTATTAACATTTTATTTAGGTTCTTTGTAAAAATTGATAGAAGCGCATATTAGGAATTGTTGGACAATTAAGGAGAAAAAGTTCTCTAAGCCTTCTGACGACCCTGGCATTCAATTACTACGTAGCTCCACACAGGTTTCTCATCTCCCGGGCTCGAAAAGACAGGCTGCGTTCAACAATTAAAGCGTTATTTCACTTCGGCGGGAACGGGGAATTCGTGGAAAGAAATCATGCGTCCAGAGTGGGAAAGATGTGATGAGAAAGATGGTATTTGTGTTGTGAGAAACAGAAACCTCAGACACATTTTTATAATTATTAAGAAATTTAAGTACGCGCTTTATCAAATTTCATGATGAGCGGGTATAAAAAAGTCTTTATCCAGCCGAACCTGAGAAAGTCAGAAGAGCACTGAATGGAAAATTGAAATATTTCTACTGAATACTTAGCGGTGATCGTTACGATAGTCTTTTTTACAATATTTAAGGATGTTTGAATGCAACAATATTCTATTATTTGATACAAGTACCGAATTAATCTTAAAATTACAATCCAAAACAATGTAAGCATTTTAAATTAGTCCATTTTGTTTGGAAATACTCATGGAAGTGGTCTTATTAGAATTTGGTTGGAAATTTAAAGAAAATCAACACAAAACTAAGCTACCACCAGACACGTTTTACAAAAAACGAAAGCCAACTTCCCTTACTTCAAGAGAAGCAAGGCAAAAATTCAAAATATTCGTTGACTTACTCTGAAAAGATAATGAAAGAAGAAATTTAATCTGAAAACATATTACAATTACTGTTCTGATTGATTCTCAGATTAGGTAGACATCTCTATAAAGAAAATATTTTTCTAAATAACTCCATAACAACTTCACACCAAATGAATGTTTCTAAATGGTCGGTCACTGGGAATTTTCCATAGAAAAACATACGTATTTTCCTCTTGTGAGAGAAGACCAACTTCTTAGAAAAGAGAAATTGTGTTCATCTTTAATATTCGTCCTCGATTCTGTTGTCAAACGTTACATAAAATATGAATAGCATGTAGCATCTCAGAGATATGTTTAAAACGTGTGATTAGATCATACTTTTGAAGTAACACATAAAACGAATTTTAAACCCTAAATTCTAAATAATTCATTTACGTAAGTTTCTTCACTTAACTGGAAAATACACGGATAACTTGTGTGAATGAAAAAAGACTCATGCATATAATTTCAAATATATTGCCATGCAAAGTATAAATAACACGCTCATTTAAGATGAAAATTAACTGCTGCATCTTGTGATTCTCTTGAGTACTCATGTTAGCATACCTCATATACGTAAGAAATTAGTTTGGTTAGAAAGTTGGAGGTGCTATTAGATCGATGAGACACTCATTTGCAACATTCTCTTAAGATATACCTAGAAGTTGCATAACTCGTGTTGAAAATTTACGCCCGTTTCAAAAACATAATAATGAACACATTCAAGGTGGAAATTTTAACTTTTTGCTTCACTTTGGGAAGATACGCTCACACTAATGGACACGCATAATAAAATTGTACGCACTACACGAACTAGTTAGGATACCATTACTCTTACATAACGAAGAATTAATATTCATAATCAAATCCATAATCAAATTCATTAATTTAAGTAACAAATCTATTATTATTATTATTATTAATAATATTATTCACGAATAATCATTTCTCAAAGAGACAAACAGTTTACAATTGTTTATCTCCGTTACCCACTCCCAAATTACAGAACGGCGTCCAACTTATTGAGGCCGCAGCCTCCACTTGCCTCCGCTCATCCTTGGCCAACCAGGGCAAGGAAGGACGGGGGGGGGGGGTTGGAAGCGGTGTGGGCAGAGCTTATAGTCACAGAGTGGAGGGGACATCAGTGTAGATGAAATTGTTGGTTACGGTGGGGAAGAAGAAGTCGAGATGATAGATGCTATAAGTCTCCAAAAAAAAACAAACAAGAAACAAAAGTATCAGCATTTGCTGCCTTACATTGCCTAAGATGTCCTCCCCCTACACACGCACGCACACGCACGCACACGCACGAACAATATATATATATATATATATATATATATATACATATACATACACGCCCAAGGCCCTCCCTCAAGGCATTCCTCTCCGAGTCTCTCTTCGAATATTTTCTGGATATCTCTCGAAACCACGTGGGGGCAATCTCGAACACTATCGGAACCCTTCCCCGACTCCAGAAAGCGACTCTTGTTGCAAGGTAGGGGAGAAGTGGAGGGCAAAAGACAGGTCATCGAGTTTCAAAGCGGGTACCGCAGAGGATGAGAAGTTAGTGTTCCGGAGTAGATATTACGAGCATACGGAAGGCGGGGCATCTGGAACTCAATACATGAGGGTCGCGTGGCATGAGAAACGCCGGGCATGAGGGACGCGGGGCATGAGGGTCGCAGGGCATATGGGTCGTGGGGCATATGGGTCGTGAGGCATGATGGATGCGGGGCATAAGGGCCGCGGGGCACGACAGACGTGGGACATGGTGTAGTTCCGGCAGTCGCGGGTAGGAGGGGGGGCGTACAAGGCATAAGAGACGCAGCGCAAGAGGGACGCGGTTTGAGAGAGGGCGTGGAATGTGAGAGGGGATATAACGGAGAGGGGGGAAGCGTGGGGTGTGAGGTGCGGTGCGGCATGCTCGCAGAGTCCGCGAGGACGTGCGGCGAGGACGCGGGGTGAGTCACGCGTGACCCGGCGTCCTCGCGCGCCGCCAAGCCCGCGTCGGCGCCCTCCACTACCAGGCGGCTATATGCCGTACGCACGTCTCTGACTAACGGTAGTCTGCAGAGGTCGGCAAACTTTTTTCCTCTTTTTAGGCAGCGTTATACTCGCATTTCAGATTCCGCAGCTGAATGCTCAGTTTTATTGACTTCTCTTAACAAATGAGTTATGTAGTTGGAATATAAAATGTTAATTCCAACATAGTTTAATGCCATCCGTAGCCAAATAACAATAAGCTTCGTAGAATTTCGACAGAGATGGCGCGTTATTCTTAATATCTGAATTGATAATACAAAACCTATTCACCTTTGTTGTTGTTTTTTTTTTTTCACTTTTTATGATCAAATAAATGCGAGCAAGAAACAGTAGCATTTCTCTAATCAAAATATTTCAATGTATACAAAACTAATATTCACGGGAAATAGGTTTCAAGACAACACACGTTTCTTAACTCATTCGGCTCAGATTTTTCCCTCCATTCCACGAGCATTCCCCTCAGGTTTCAATGTCTCGATGTACCTTCTTTCTGCAGTACTTCAATTTAAAAAGTTTGGAAAGCTTAGGAATGAGATCACTCAATTTCATCCCATTGCCTAGATACACACCATATAATCTGTAAATAGAAATATGTTACATTCTTTTCGAGTAGAACTCGATTTTTCAGTGTACTGTGTAAAAAGATATACTATTTGACGTCCCCGATTCGTCAAAAGACGGTTAAACAATTCTCCGTCACGACGTCTGGGAGATGTCAAAAGACGTGAATGGATTAAGAAATATTTCTCGGAACACCAACTGAATTGATAGGATTGTAATCTAATCATCTACATGCCCTTTCTGACAAATGTATCGTACGAATCAACATTTTTTTCTACCTTTGTAACTTGCTACACATTCTTTTAGAGAACCGCAAATCATTCACTGACCTTCCCAAGGCACTACTCCCAAGTACACACCCAGTGCACGAAGCATATTCCCCAGCATTGAAGGCCACCGTTCTGGGCCACACGAATCTTACCGGACACCCTGTGCGACCTACGCAACACGCGGCACTTCCGCCGCTGACCCCAGCGGGGAGTCGTGCGCGCGCGCGCCGCGCCGCGCCGCGCCGCGCCGCCGTGCGACACTTTCACTTCCCGCGCCCAAGAGCGCGCCCAATGCTACCGGTGGCCGGCGCGTCAATTAGCGCGCACACCGCCAATCGAGCGCCGTTTCCCCTGGTCCCCGAATCCCCCGGTCCAGATTCATTCTAATCACGCGTTGCGAATGTCGTTCATGGAAAGCACGCGGTAGCACGCAAGGCCTCCCGACCATGTAAAGGTCAATGTTCTTCTGTATGGTCAAAAATTATAACGTTTAAATGTTATGTGAATCATGTCCCAATGGTGAAGGCGGATTTGGGAAATGGAGCCAAGTCCGTTACAATTTCAAGGTTTTAAGAAGTTTCTGTATTTTATAAAATGTTTGAACGGTTTGAATATTCCCTCATTATGAATAAGGAAGTCATGCTAGGTGTTCTTTTTGGTATTCAAAATCGAGCTCTCAAAATTACGATACTTCATGTATGTTATTATAAGGTCAAATGCAGTATCACGAAATGAATCTTATAAATGCCATCCAAATTTCATATTTTTACTAAGTATAAATAATAAATATAATCTGTAAGTTCAACCTGAATATTAAGAATATATCACATTCGTCCTTCAAAATTTCCATTTTAAAGCAAAAAAATTGAAATGTATGTATTGGAAGATAATAACCTTGGACAAAAAGCAAGTCTGTTGTGTGAAATAAAATGTATTAACTAATATTGATAGAAATGTTTTTTCTGGAGAAAAATGGGGAGAAATTTGGATTAAAACTCCAAAATCGCGATTTCCATTCAAATGACGATTACTCAAGGTAATTAAATTGAAATAATATAAAGATCGTGAGAGTTACTACTTTAACAGCATTCAATACGACTGTAAAGAAGATTGCTAGGAATATCAGTAATAAGTCTTTAATGAAAACAAGTCTAAATTGGAATTTTTCGTAAAGAATTTTTTATTACGGAAACAACTGCATTTTATGAATAATTTCTATAGAAATGAATTTAAATACTAGTAAAATTGGCTGTATTTAATTATTTTCATAAGTCAAACGAGTATGTGTATGTACTATTCACAGTTCAAATTATTAATATGGTACTATTATTTTCGAAAATTATACGAACGGGTGAAAATCAGAATGATATAAGTGACATTTTATAAATTCAGAGAAATCTGTTTATTTAAGTCAATATATCACTGTAGAATCATAGTGCCTTGTTTCATGATTAAAACCATGGAATTTTAATTGTTGCTTAAATCGCGAAAATTATTTGCTACCGAAATGTAGCCTAAAATAAACACGTTTTCTCCGAATTTATAAAATGTCACTAATACCGTTCTGGTTTCCACCCATTCATATGCATGAAATTTATTCAGTATCTACAATATTTAGAAAGATAATTCCAATAAAAGCTCTCTCACATGAAGCGACAATCCACTATCAAACTTCATTTTAGTAGAAACGTTTCAATCATGAACGGTAGCGACACGGCGCGTCGAAGGAAGTTCTCGAAACTGAGAAACGAGATGGACGACGGAACCGGCCCGATTGCGCGTTGTTGCAGCGAGCGCTACTGCAGAACTACGCAAGTATTTTGAACACGTCGAACGGAAAAACTTCAGAACTGCAAATATGGAGACTGGAGTACTCTAGGATGACCAAAGAAGTCGACAGTTTCCGAAGCAACACTACGAAACAGGTTACGAGCACTGGTCGACTCGGCCGACTGTTGCGTCGTCGGCTGACAGTCGATCTTGACACGAAGAACGAGAGCGAGGCTGCGACATGAAATGCAAAGGCCCCATCAACATTTTTCTTGTTAAGATGTGGATACAGTTGCGTTGAGGTTCACCGAGAACCTTTCATGACATTTATATCGTCAGAAATATTACGTCTTCTGCCACAATAGACAGCAATATTAAACTTAGACCAATTGATACAAATGTCTATGTCTTACGATTGACGTCCACTGTCTACTAAATTATTGTAAAATAAAATTACGGTGAAAGGAATGGAACACATTTCAATTCCATTTTTCTAAAATATTGGGACAACCACTAACTTTTTTTGCTGAAATCAGGGTTTTATAAAATTGAAAATATATGTTTTCTGGGTCACGAATACGTTTGAGAAACTTTGTGGCTAATTCAAGTAGTACTATTATGGATGACGACCTGGATGGCAGAGATGGCTAAGAGCATCTATCGGACCCATAGGAACGTTAAGGGCAACTGGATGTCGGCTCAAAAAAGGCCTTCGAAAAGAAACTTCTTATGGATTCGCTCAATGCAAAATATACATTTTCAAGAACAGTAATAACTTACAGAGCGTTTATTGTTTATTTAAACCGTTAGTAACGTGTGTAATTTTTCCAGGATCAGCTTTTCATCTGTATCCCTTAGTACGACAAGGATGTTACGCCTTGATGTGTGAATTATAAGATGATAGGATGACATTTAGGGGTGAAGGTACGATCACAATACGACAATGTCTACGCAGGACTCGAACCTGCAGCCTCCTCCGCGCAGACAACGGCTGCCGCAACCTTCTGCGCCACTGGACCGATTTTTAATTATTAATTATTATTATTATTAATATTATTATATATATTATTAATTATATTATTTCATTATTATTATATTATTATTATTTTCAATATATTATATTATTATTATATTATATTATTAACCATGTGTATTTTTTAAAAATACCTTTAAAAGAGAGCATGTCTTTTCGCACCGCAAGACCCCATTGGGTTGCCTGTGGCACCGCCTTGCGGGGCCCCACTTCGGGCGGGGTGCTGAGGCGCCGCCAAGAGCGCAGGCGCCATTGTTCGCCCCGAGATGCGCCGGCGCCCGCGCGGCGCCGCGCCGCGCGCTTTCTCCGCCGCTGCAGCCCGCCGCGCAGCGCCCGGCCTCTGGAGCAGCTGCGAGAGCACCTCAAGAAACGGAGCAGCTGAGGGAGAGCACGTCGCAGCAATGCGAAAGCCGGCATGAGGGAAAAGAAGGGAAAGGGATTGAAAGGGTGAATTTTCTATAAAATAAAAGTGAATTGATGTATTTATGTAGCATTTACTTATGTATATTTATGTCTATTATTATTATGTATATTTACTTAGTGATGTTTATATTTACGTTATTGATGTATATTTACTTATATGTATATTTACTTATATGTATATTACTTTGATGTATATTTATATTGATGTATATTACTTTATGATGATATTTACTTATTGATGTATATTTACTTATAGTATATTACTGATTGATGTATATTATATTGATGTATATGACTTAATTGATGTTATATTTACTATTATGTTATGATTTACTTATTTTAGTATATTTATTTATAGTATATTACTTATGTGTATATTTAGCTATTGATTATATTTATGCTTATTTATGATATTTACTGTATTTATATTATTGTATCGTATTCAGATATATGCGTAGTGTATTGTGTTTCTGTATTTTGAAATCACATGAAACATTGTTTCCAAATTTTGCACAAACTTCAGCGACTACCTAAAAAAACAGAGGGATATAGCCATTCAAAAAGTTACCCAGAATGTTGTTTTTTTTTCCTGTTCACACTTTAGTTTAAGCAATGCGCAGAGCATCTAAGCGTATTGCTTGCCAGGCGGAGCAGTACATTCTTTGCACTGCTGGGTAATGAGCTACTAGCAATTATGGATATACGATTAATGCTGCATTCGTTAGAAAATTACTAATTGGAGACACTAAAGGGAAAGGGGTGAGTTGGGACAGTTGCCTTCTTCATATTTGTATGCGAGCGCCAGGCAACACACGAAGCGAGAGTAACGAAGTGGAAGGGACGAAAGTAGGAACCGAAGAATTGAAGCCTTGAGGGAAATCGTGGTGTTGGCGTCGATAACACGAGGGCCAAACCTTGGTTAGTGAAAGTACGCATGCGGGGAGGAAGGTTGAGCCTGAACATCGTGTTTGCGCTCGCGTTGACTCAGGTAGTCCGCAGAGCAAAAATACCGAGGCTGTAAACTCCCGAGATGCTCCGGCGAGCCTCGTTTACCGGAAGCAGCAAAGCCAAACCCTAAGAATTCCGTTGTGGGCGTAAACCAAGGCTGGCTGCGAGCCTCCGCCAGCCGCACCTATCTATGAACAGTGTGGGGTGTCACTCTTCAACGAATTTTAACCGCCCATCTGCGCCCCGCTTCTCATTCAGTTGGCAATCGGAACTTGTACGTGTGTACAAGGGTGTAGAGTGTGGCGAATGTCGAGATAAGCGGCCAGACAATCTCACGTCTGTAGCACACGGTCCCACACCGGGTTAAATTTTGCGTCAGGCCATGTGACGGTAATTGTTCACGGCCAGCCGAAAGCGCGCAGTCCACGCTTGCTTGTTTCTCCGTAAAGCAGTTTCTGAAACGAAAACGTTGCCGGAGTTTTTGAATATTAAGCAATTCATTGTAACTTGACATTAATCTTTGAATATATTATTTTTCTTTTGTTATTGAAATTTATTTCTTATTTCACTACGTCACAGTGGTTACAAAAGTCAGTGAACGCAAATCTTGAATATAGTTTTTGTATGGATGCGGAAGAGGATATCTTAGCATTCCTCACTTCCTTTTGCTCCTAGCGTTGTCTGTTAAATCACAATATAAGTAATAGGAGTATCGGAGCAACCTGGAAGGTGGGAAAATTGAGTCGTAGCGGCTGGAGTACTAGGTCAAGTAGGAGGGAGGAGAAAGGACGTGGCTAAAGAAGTGACGAAGGAAATGTGTTCGTAACTGCCAATTCTTACGTAGATTCGGATGATGCTCCTTCTTTGTTCGAACTTTGAAAGGCCAACTGAAGGAAACGGTAGAATGAGTAAAATGACTACGCTTGCACTTCAAACGGGCTTTCATCTTACGTGGACGAAGAGGCACGAAGAGGCACGAAGAGGCACGAAGAGGCATGAAGTAGGCGATATTCACCAGACGAAGCATACTAATGGCAATGTAGGCGGCTAACAAACCCACGTACTTACAAGAAAGAAATCTGTGTTTTCAAAAGCCATGGGAGGACAGGATGGCGGAGGAAAAACGGGTGTGGTGAAAGAAGATGCATTTAAATGCATATGCAAGGTTTGAAGAAGAGCCCGTGGCAGCGGTTTTTGTGGAAGAGGTGTCTTACGGTAAGAATTAAATTTCAAAATGTATTTCAACGTCTATCGATGTGTCATTATTAATGAGGAAGATGACTTAGAAGATAATGACACTATTGTAGATGCTAAGTAGATTAATTATTTGTAGATAATGATCATGCGAAAAAATAGAGAAAATGACAAATGCAGTTGCAAATGGCAGTGAAGAAATGTTGAAATTTACTTAACAGTATGTGCTTAATTTGTTATTAAAATGACATCGTTCGAGTCAATGAAGTATAAACAGGAAATTGCGAGAGAGAAAATAAAAAATTATGTCTAAACAACACACAATATATTCTGCAATAGAAATTCAACTCCTCTCTTTTTAAAATGTTAATGCGTGTCATGAAGTCTAAATTACAAGGGTCAATATTTCCAAAAAGGCGCCCGCTTTTTCAAATAATATACCGTATCATTTCAACTGTTGAAAACAAGTAGAGTCTTTTCATCTTGAATTTCTATCTCTGCCCCACAAAATATTTTTTTAGAGGGATGAATTTGTTTTAAGTGTGCCTGCAACAGTAAAGATTGCAATTTACGTGTCTAATGAGATGAAAAAATATGAACTGAGGTGGAACAAGCTTCGATCGAGGAGAGCTCGTGCGACCCCGACGTTTATCTCCAATCCAAGAACAGCTTTTCCCATTGTTCTAGTCGTGGATTCGGGCAGGTGACTCTATGCTTTTACGGGTCACTGACCAACGCGGTAGACTTCCGGAGAATTGAATCAGAAGGTAAAGGCTGATCTTACGGAAGCTTAACAGCTTCCTATTTTCAACTGTCATGAAGTTACTGAGTATGATAAATTGCCAGAATGGATTACTAGGTAAATTCAATTAACTAGCAGAACCCCTGTTGTTATATTGCACAGAAGAGCTGCATAAAAGTTACGAATACATGAATATACTTTAAATAAACATATGTCTTATATTTGCCCAGATCTTACAAGATATATACATAGAAAATGGTTTGGCCGGTACCAGAAAATCTTGCTAATAATCTTACCCCAACACAACGTCACCACATGTTGGAATTTAGTTTATTCAACGTACATGAGTTTGTAAATTAAATACATTTTCATTAAAAATGAAAACAATAATCTAAATATCATATATAAAGAAGAGAGCTTAGTATAAGATAGAAACATATATTTTTTGTTGGATTTTGTTGCTATCGCATGCAAATGTAATATGACATCTTATAGTTAGTTGTCTCAGAAATTACGCGATTCTCTAAAGAATGTAGACAATGCAATAATATTGTAGAGTAATCTTAATACTTTTCACTCGTAGCACACGAGTACACGTAAACACGTAAATGTTTGAGGTAACGAGTCAATGATTGATGATAAACATCCCATTGTTTTCCCATGTATATAATTAACAACTCAAATTTAAAATAAATCTTTCTTTATTTACATTTATATCTACGGTAGTAATATTTGTATTTAAAACTCTATTTTTAAGCTACTCTGATCATTTCCCAAATACAGTCCTACGTCTCTCATTTGCGTTTATCAGAGTGAAAGAAATGTGGACGTCTTAAAATACGTATGTTTAAGATTCCTTTTTATGTAGAGTGTCCTATAGTGTTTTAATTTAACACGCTATTTTTTTAAATGCCATCTCTTTGTCATTTTCTGAGAGAAACAAAAACTTAAATGCCCCTCGTTTTGTGCATCACTTTACTGATTATTTTGGGTTTCCAGGCAGGTCTGCTGCTACGTCCATCGGCCCCGTTAAGTGATGTGCATGCGGAAGGCAATTCTGTGTCCCCCAATACAATGTGAGATCCGGCGCAGACATACACGTCGACGTGCAAGTCGTTGTTCTAGGTGCATCTGCCACAAGGCTACCACCCAACCGGTTCACTTTCCGATTGGACCCCCCATGTGTGTGGTAGTCCATTACACAAGTGTATGTGTGGGTACTTTTTGTAAGGAAGAGGAGACAAGGATTAGGAAGGAAATACCGCGCGCATTTCCAGGTCCGTTTGTGAAGGTACGCCTTATAATGACGGGTGGAACCACGAAAATATACGAATGAGAGGGGCCAGGCGCAAGAATTCTCCACCATTCAGAGGCTGAATTAGACCCAGCTACTTGAGTAGGGTC
Organism: Gryllus bimaculatus; assembly: GCA_017312745.1. Lineage (NCBI taxonomy): Eukaryota > Metazoa > Arthropoda > Insecta > Orthoptera > Gryllidae > Gryllus > Gryllus bimaculatus. Next base: position 469,456 of record BOPP01000017.1, read on the forward strand.
CAAAACCCTCCATAATCTAGACTCAAACCTTAGATACTGCCGGTCAGAGATAGATGCTGCCGGTCAGAGATAGATACTGCCGGCCAGAGATAGATGCTGCCGGTCAGAGATACTGAAGCGGCAAAAGGTTGTCTCCCTGAGCCATCTCCGCCGGCATCGCCGTCGCCGCAGCGGGAGGCAGGAGCCGCGCACGCCGACCCGCCCGGGCCGTGATCCACATGAAGCACTTTCTCTTTCGTCGCCGCCGCCGCCGCCGCCGCCGTGCGGCTCGCACGAAAGGAAGCGCCCAAGGCCGCCCGCTCGGCCGGGATGAGCGCCCGGGACGCGGGACGCCGCGCGTCACAGCGCTCCGCGACGCTGCACACTGCGCCCTAACCCACGCAGTAGAGAGAGTGCTGTAATAGAGGGCCGCTTTGACAGTTACTGCTTGACCGCTGCTGGCAACGTAACTTCAGTTTATAGCTATGCACTCGTTTTGTCGGTGCGTTCTTTTACAGGTAGCTCAAATGTAAAAGGTTTCATTAACATCTCGTGTAATGGCACCGACTTGCTAGATGTTCATTTTTTCCCGACCTGTCAAACTGGGCCCATCTTATAGAAAATCGTCTATACCAAAAAGGGACGGGGTAAATTTCAAACATTTCCTTCTGATTTTAAATTATTGAAACCTTTTGGTGTTTTTCTGTAAGATAAGGTTTTTTTTATTACAACTGGTTTTTTAAAATCACAGTTAGAAAACATATTTTTCAATCAAATGGCAAAAAATAACTAACCCGCCTTGCAGCTTATTGTCCATTACATCGTGAGCTAAAGATGTTAAAAACAAACATATATATATATATATATATATATATATATATATATATATATATGACAGTCTATCTTAAAGAAGGAGAAGAATCCAGCATCCGTAATAAATATGCATGTGAGTGTCACAGTATTACGTTTTTTAAAAGCATCGTGATTGAATAGTTTAATTTGATAAATCTGAGAGTAAAATATTTTATATACTTGATCGAAATATCATGCACTTCTTGGCAATTAATTTCATCTGTTCACTTGAGTTATTTTTTCTCATTTTTGGTAATGAGAGTTAAATTTGCCGCAGAGATCGTAGACATATTTTGGTTCGCCATGGTCCAGCAGAAAAATCTCAAAGCTCACTAATTGATACCTTTTGCAAACACCATTAAAAGTTGAGAGAAGAGAAAAAATTGGTGAAATTGCTCCCTCAAAGTATGCTATAATTGGGGGGGGGGAATGTTTGCAATTTTTACAGGGAGGATTGTTCATCGTGTGAAATAAAACAGTTCAACTTCCAACAGTAATAATTTATGCAATTCAAACTCAACAACGAAACACACTGCATGAATAACTAATTCGCAAACATGTAGAACAAAAACAGTTTTAAACAAATCAAAATTGTATGTACAATAGAAAATAACATTGCAAATAAAACTCCCACATTCCTCACTGTCAATACAAAAAATAAAAATAAAAAATTATAGTTCGAATTTTTCTTAAATATACTCTTTGAACACCACGTTGGGTGCTTACTAACACCTTTTAATTGCGAAAATGGGATCCCGGATACTCGACTCAACATTGGCCGATAGCAACAACTTATTCTTGCTGAATGCAAGTCCAACTTCTATTGAATGTTTCTTGCAGGCGGAGCAGACAGAAAAGCGAGGCGTAATTCTTTTATCTTTTCTTTCCTTCGCATTGCCCTCTCAATCCAGGTTACAAAACATTTAAAGCGACGATTCAATTTATATGTTACGTCTTTCCATTGGCAAGCTTGGTTCGAAGTGAAAGACGTGCAAAATTGTCGCGTTTCAGCTATTTCGGTCCACTGTGTGCCGCGATGGCCTGTACCGTTATGGCGTCTGCCCACCAGCCGCCGCCTGATGCTGCAGTCGTCGCGACGCCCCGCCGCCAAAGCAGCCGCTGCCGACGCTGTTTTCATCGCGGGCAGACAAGGCCATCGATATCGCCAGTTCCCACCGACTACATGCAATACGTAGAATTCACAAGAGGAGGATCTAATCGTTAAAATCTCTCGTCCCAAACAACTAATTAAACTAGTCATCAACAATCACGATATTGTCATCTATCAATTACACAATAATCTTGATAAATTTTACAAAAATATCTTGTGTTTTTATGTACATCTTTCTTCATCAAATCTGTATGCCAGCATATAAAATTCTTCATTATGCTGCCTCTTGAGAATGCAATTCAATACAAATTACAACTGTGTAAGAAAGCATAATTTTATAAATTTTGAAATTTAATGAAGAATAACCAATAATTTAATTATTGGTTAGTTCTTCACTATACGCCAGTTCGTCTTTTATAATGAGGCATATTGCTTGGTAACGCAAGGATTTTTCATGGCGATATTTTTAATGTCAATACTGAGTCTTTTTCTATCATTCTACGAACTTAAGCAGCATTTGCTAAAAGTAACGCGTCTTACCACGTGTGCGACCGACTGCGTTAAGGGTGAAAGAAATACAAAAGAGCGGACTGTAATTTTATTTCGTGTATATTCAGGTATACCACGAATCAAATCCGCGGCGTATTTGTAAACGGGGTGTGATTCGTGCGAAAGATAACACGTTCTTAGTATGGAAACAGAAACCTGACACTTAACTCAGTACGAAATGAAGCACAACGGATCACTTGGAAGATTCGATCATCATTTCCTTATATGTGGTAACTGTGCAAGCAACAAATATCTGAAATTATGGACATGCTGGTTTATTATTTACACTTAATGTTATCGACTTTAGGTACATATGCGCTTTTCAAATTTTATTACATATTCTGCAACCTTATAAGTATTCCAGTATTCCTTATAAGTATAAGATATTTTACTAAATAGTTCTTGGTTCAAGCACAAGATTTTAATTTCATAAGCTGAGGATACTCAAATTTTCGGTCTACAATACTACTAATGATTTGTTGCTTCGAGCAATAAATCAATATTTTTGGGTTTTCTCATTATGCTTCCCATTAATAGCGCATTACAAACCTGACTCATATAAGCAATTGGAAAATCAGTCTACTTTATAAATTTAAAAAAAACTAGTCGACAAGTTAGGATTTACATAAATTCAAATTAAAGAACTTTATATAATATAAGAAATTATATTTTAAGCAATGAATGCAATGAGTTTAAAGCAATGAAATGTATGGCGTGTTTCCGTATTTCATTAATATTCAAGAAAGTTAACTTAAAAATAAAATCAGAACCCTGAAGCAGAAGATAATGAGATGACAAGCCACAGTTTATTACGAATAAAACAGTTGTATTAATCTTTATGAAATATAATAGCAAGCTCGAACATGAGTGATATTGCTCCTTTCTCCTCCAAAAATGTATTTCAGGAACGTCGTAAACAAAACATTTTCTGCATAAAAATAAAGATAAATGATCCAAATAATAATGTCAAGAAAACTAGGTAAGGAACCTAGGCCACTCTAATTCCACACCAGAGCGCCTAGAATCACTCAGATCAATCGCGGCGGCTGCCAGTGAGCGAGGTCCTGCAGAAGCACACTTCGCGCTCACGCCATCACCAAGTCAAGCAGAGCCTCCAGCGCGGCTGCGTTCCTCCGCCACTGAACCTTACCAAACCTGCGAATGTGGGTCACTTCGCCAAGAGGGAGAGCAGAGCATTTGCACAGAACGGCAGTTTACCGAGACCATGGGAAAAGAGAGCACGACCACGGCGCCTGAGAAGACGCCTACTTCCACAGAGCTTTGCGGTGATGGTGACATTTACTCGGCGAGTGGCTTTCAATGTATACACCTCCCACTTCGATATTTTTAGCTCCTTGTAGAGTCTCATTTAGACGTATTCATATAGTCTTTTAATTTTTTTATATAGCCCGTATATATAATTCAATATCAAAAAGTGAACTTTACAGAGAAAGGTGGCATGATTAATGGTTAAACGTAGAAGTTCCACTATATAAAAAAATTAAAGAGTTAATAAATCTGAGAAATCCTAAATTTGTTCCTGTATATGATAACCCATACATATGATACATCATGACTAATATATTCAGGTATGTTTATCAAGAACAAGATGAATATACAAATATTTTAATAAAAATTTTAATGAATGGCAAAGAACTAATTACCCAAATTAACCCAGAAATATATGAATTTATTTGAAATGTTTATATTACTGCAGGAATGTGCCTAAATAAAATATATCGAACCTTTTTATCATTCTAAGCATTTACTATAAGTTTTCTTATCTGAAGATTAGCACCGAGAGGTTTCAGCGAGTATAATTTTCCTTTCAAATAAACTTGTCTTATACTATATATGTAAATTTTGTCCTCAAATACAATTTCCTTCCCTTGTCTGACCTCAGCGTTACATGTGTCTTCCGGTACAGAAAATGTTGCTCGTTTCCATAAATATCTCTTTTTCAGTGTTTAATTTGGTAAATATAAATATGAATTTCTTATAATTTTACATTGTAACATATTTGATAATTGTTGTAAAAATGTGTCCATATCCAAGTTCCTTAACAAATTGTATCGTCTTCCAAAAATTTTTGTAAGGCAACAAGTTTTTCTATACATATACATTTTTTTGAAGATTTTCCGTACTTTTTAAGCAACATCTCTATCAACAACTTTTAATGTAAGAATATTAAAAATTATATTAGATTCAGATAAGTACCTCTAAACGAACCATATATATAAACTCACAATACTACACCATAGGTGCAGGGTACTTTGTATTTGCTAAAATAAAATCTCTAAATACATTTCTCTTTCACTAAAACACCTGCCTTTATCACATTGTTCTGTTGGTTCTCTGACTAGATTAATCCTAAATCGATGATTTTTAAAGTTAAAAATTCGCTTTAATACTGATATATTAAGTATTATACTCAATCACAAAAAAATAGATGTTTGCTATATGTATTATTCTCAGATGAATTTACAATAGCCCATAAATCAAACAGATTGATCCTTAGTCCACACAAAATAAAATATATCACTTATTCGTATTCATTAATTAAAATGTGCAATACCATAGTAGTAAATGGTCACAAAAAGAACTGCAATGTATATTTCTCTTCTCGTCTCTTAAATATTCGTGAAATATTTGCATTTATTGAATTCCCTTAAGCACAGTATAGCCATGGATAAAAAAGTATATTTTCTGAAGTAGGCATACTGTATTGTCTCATGAGATCCCAACCAACAAAAAAATAAACGCGGAAAATCGTAGTAATAATAGTAAAAAAATAAATAGTAATATTAGTAGTAGTAATAATAATAATAAATAATAATATTAATAATTATTATTATAATTGAAGACAACTGAGGAAGGAGACAAAAAGGACAAGGAGATGAAGGAAATATATTTCAACGCGCACGTCTGATCGCAACATCACATCACAACACCTCAACGCGAGGGCGACCGTAGGCCGGAAGCGGGAAACACTGAAATGTCAGATATGATTGCGGTGCGAGCGAAGTGCAGGGCCGCGTGGACCTGCGGTCGCGGAGGTCTCCGAAACAGGAGCACCTGTCGGAGGTCATCGCCGCCATTGCCGGCACTGTCGTCACAGTCACCGTCGCCGTCGCCGTCGCCGTCGCGTCGACGACGTCTTTTGATTCTTAACTTTTGAACGGTTGAAGTTATTGCAATGCAGTTTTCACGGAAGTGCATGAGGAAATGGGGCTAATTGATAAGTGTACTCATTTTTATTTTATCACTTGTGTTTTACGAGATATAGGTAACTTTGTTTTTTCAAATAGAACTACACACATTTGTTTTAATACATTATGACGAACGTAAAAAAGATGAATCCAATGATATACATATTGTCATATGTTAGATAAGGATTCTTTTTAGTAAACTTTATTTTTCTGTGACTTCTATTTAATATTATATTAATTATTTTGAATTCAACAATCAGCCACACATGTTTTATAAATAATTTCAAGTTCACAATTGACCCAATTATTGAGGTTATCAATTCTCATACAAGTATACGTTACCTGTTAAGAAATGGTAACATAGTAATGGTTTCAATTTAAAAATTTGATTGTATACCTACCACACTCAGAATCGTAAACACAATAAATGTACGAACAGTTGCACTACAAGTTCTCAGGACTGTAGACACCCGATTTCTCGCATCACCGAAAAGCGTTTACAGGCCTGTGAATGCGGCACAACATCCCTTCGCTTGTTGTCGGTCACCCAGGCCCCGGGCTGTGTCGCAAGGGCGGGCGCCTGACCACTCGAAGGCCCCACAGAAATGCCTCTGTTTCCCAACCCGGCAGTGGGACTCGGCGAAGCATCTTTACACGTAAACCAGGCTAAATCGGCTCCTAGCTTTTGCGAAATGGTTTTGACGAACGCTTTTTCTCTTCGGAGCTCGTGTTAACATTGTGTACATTAGTGATGAGTATACAGCTTAAGTGACGGGTAAAATATATAAACAACAGTACAACTTGCGAATAACCCACGTAATTTATGATTTCGAAAGTTCGTTTAATATGAACGAAGTACCTGCAATAACTAAAAACTATGTAGTAAATTACTTCCTTTAACATTGTGTAGTCAGAATTCCTGTTTGTGGGTCTTTGATACCGAAAAATCTATTTCCGTCAACAATAGCTAGCCTAAATCTCAGCGAACTGTGAATTTTTGAAACTTTCCATATTTCAACATTTCAAAACTACAAAATTGAAGATAGAGATTTTTGCCTTAAACATAATTTGTTCTAAAAAATTTCTAATGCTTTTTAGAAAAGGTTATGAGACTTATTTAATGTAACGAGTAGTTTTCGCGCAATTTCTGTCTGAAGTCAATGCAAATTATTGACAAACATTGTCTCAAAAACCGCTCCAAATTTTTCACCTTTTTTCAAGCATAGAATAAGTGACCCTCAAAATGATTGCAGGGTCTCATTTTCTATGAACTCTCTTACATTTTGAAAAATTGCAAAAGTTATAAATAATGCGAGAAGATATGTGCTGTTTATCTCCTCTACTTGTAAATATGTAGTAATCATACATAAAATTCGAAGAGAAATAATGTATGTGTAATCTACTGATGTTTAGATTCTATTGCCTTGGATTTATTTAAAAGGTTTGTTGCTCTGCCACTGATTTCAGGTTCTCTAACTCGTGCCGTCGAATATCTCTTTAGAATCTTTCGAAATTCCTAAATTCCGCGTTCTCAATCCCATCCTCATTCAACCTACACTCGTAAAAATTGCTGTTTATTTTATTTTGGGAACCACCTCTATGTAGAACCTATTCAGTTGTATAATCTCCGAATTTCACCAGAGAAATAACGCAAATGTGGAAACTGTTCAACCTGAAACATTCCTTCGCAAAACCTTTTTTTATAGGCGGAAGCTGACATACCCTCTTAGTTAATATTCTCGCATCTCACCAACCGTGACATACATTCCTTGAATATAAAATTCTTCCGCTTTCGTGCACTTTGATTCACAAATACCGTTCTTTTAGATAATTGGATTACGGAGGACGGGTAAGGTAATAAGTCGACGCGGTCAGCAGTGTGGAGTGCCAGCGACCTCGAGCACCAGGGGCAAGCATGACTGGAAGGTAAAACGTTCACTTCGAACGTTGCTCAACGTCCGAAGCAGTTCGCTCTTCGCCACGTACCAATCAAAAGCACGTGAAACGTCAGTGACGAAAGCAGAAGCACCTGCCTCCTTTCGCGCTCAGGACACCCGTTGGCGGCTTTGAAAGGCAGCAATTTGATGCGTTCGCTCCACATACGACGATGCATCATACACTCCTCTCACTCAGAGGTCACACTGCCGAAAAGATGGTAGACCATATGGGCGAAAGGAGAGTGAATGCTGGTTAAGTGCAAAATGGAGTGCAATTAACACATTGTGAAAACGTTATCATAAAAAACTTCCACTAACATTGTTTTTAGAATGTTGCAACTAATAACCACGAGATTGAAATCCTAGGGCAGAAGATCCGAGGGGTTGGTTAAGCGCGAAGACGTTCTATGTGATACTAACGTGATTTTACAGTAATGTAATACTGAAATATTAATCTCCAGTAAAGATAAAATACTTATAAAAATCCTTATAAATTATTTAATATCTTATATAATATTATTTAATATAAGATAGTGTTGTCCTTATGGTGTATTGACAGCTGAACGCGTTTACAAAATGAATATCTCCAGTGGGAATTTTGTTATTTTGATTTATTTGTTTGCAGCTGCATTACATCTGCATTCACGCATCAAAAACATTTATGTTTTTTTTTCAAATTGAAAGTCTTAAGAAAACAATTCAAATCGCCTAACAATACATTTCATTGACACCAAAAGTACAAAAGGGGAAAGTGTTAATGGTAACATGGTACAAGTAACAAGGTACCTTTACTTAGAAAAGAAAAATACCAGCATTGGGAAATGAGCGTTCCCTTTTGCGCGAAAACATAGAACATAAAGTAATTAATTTTTACCAATGAAAAGTAAGGAAATTTTTTCTGAGTATCTTCTAGAATTCAACATTTACTGTTCAGCTGCGATTACACTTCTGGTCTATACAGCAAACAATACTAAAAATAATATTTCAAGTCACGCATGTCAATGGTTTCCAATTTGTTTTGTAAACATAAGGAAAGTGTTGAACGACGAAACTATCATTAAGGGTCCATAAAGATCCAAATTATAAAAGTCTTGAAAAGACGAAATAGTAACTTCTTATCTAAACGAAGATAGTCCCTTGAGTGTAGTACATGTTTTCATCGCGGGAGATGGTGGTGGTGGTGGTGGTGGTGGTGATTTTCCACCAGTTGATTGTGAGATCTGACGACGACCTACCCGTGGCTTGTGTTTTTTCTCAACCAGATGTCTCTCACCAGCGAAGCATCGCTCCACCCGGGAGAAGCTCTAATCTCCCGACTGATCATGCTGTATGAGTTGTAATGTAGTAGATGTAGGTAGAAGCGTGTGTAAGTAATTGGTGAGGATAGGACAAGGAGGGGAAGGAAAGATTGGACGCGGTCCATGGCCTGTTTGTTACGACACTACTTCGGCATTCACCTAGTGTTGAACGGAGAAACCAAGAAAAACTACCAATCCGAGTAGTCGGACCGAATGGTGACTGTTTCGATTCTTTTGGTAAACATTCAGTAAACGTTGAAAGACGAAACTATCACTAAGGGTTCATAAAGGTTGTAAAAGTCCTAAAAGATGAAATTGAAACTTCTTACCTAAAAGAAGATAGAAAAAAACATGCTGGGATTCTTCATAGACCCCCTCTCCTTTGGTATGAGACTTAATGAAGGTGAATAGTTGCTTCGTGATAAATGAACATCTTTATTAACTACAGGAGGTAAATTGTGGTTAAAAATCGTATTGTATTATATATCACGATTTGAGATTTAGTATATGTACATGCTATATGTGTATGTGCACACGACTATGTGTGAATGTCTATGTGTGTATGAATGTGTATGTCTCGAACATGTACCTGCCCTATGTGCATGTACTGATTCTAAATTAAGTTGTTCATGAACAAAATAAAACGATGAAATGATCGATTACAACAACCTGCCCATCACTTCATATTTAAGAATAATCCTGATGTGGCAGTGGCATGTGTGTGCGTGTGTAAGTGTATGTAAGGGCCTGCAAGACGAGGCGCTTAAGAGAACTTCCCTTTCACCGCAGGAGGGGGGGGGGAGGGGACGCTCATCGCATTTGCGAGGAGTGCGTGCGGCGCGGCAACGGAACCGCAGCAACAGGAAAGATGGCGGCTCGCCCCGCACCGCCACGCGCCGCCGCGTCGTGCCGCGCCGAGCTGCGCCGCGCGCCGGAATCGGAGCGAAACGCCTTGAATGTGCGAGCGAGCAAGTGTCACGTGGCGGCACAAGGTCGTCTAGTCCGCGTGCGTTCTCCCGCGCGACGCACTCTCACCGCCACCCATGCGACGCACTTGCGTGGAACATGCCGGAAACTTGTCTCCGCGGAAGGCACCACCGCCCCCACCCCCACTCCCTTCCCCGCCACTCTGCGCCTCGCCGCTCGGCAAACGAGAGTTTTCGGCCTCAGCTCGGTGCGCGCATAATTTTTGGCTGCTAGGAAATGTACTTGCTTCCCCTTCCTTCTTCCGTCTCTGCCTCCCTTTCATTTGCTCGTCGTTTGGTGATTTTACCCATTAGTTTCTTCTTTCCTTGTTAGGAAGTAATTTATTCGCTTCCACATATTATAAAATGTAATTTTTGAGCACTTCAGTTGTAGCCTTTGTAATTCCATCTGAACGGTTATAGTAGTTATCAAGCTTACACTTCACGAGAAGTACATTATTTAAATAAGAAAATGTTAGAAGTTACCAGGATTTCTAAATGACTTGCTCTTTATTTTTTCTATTTGTATAACTTGTCTCAAAGATCGAAATTCCCCTCTCGAATATGTAGAATACAGCACCATTTAACTGGCTGATAACGGAACAGTGGAATCTTGGACATGTGCACGATGAAGCACCACACGAGAAGATCTACGACTCGTCAGGGACGGAAGTCTAACTAAATCAGAGCCTAAACAGTATTTCATTAATTGGATTGTTGGCAGAACTTTGTTTTCGGCCCAGAAGCTGCAAGCTCTAAGGACGATCGCTACACGATCGAAATGATCATTAGTTGAATTAAAATATTGATACCTGACAATATCTCTATTTATTTATCAGAACAGTATTTCATACTGAACTTTTTTCTGACTGCGTCGTTCCACTACCATATGTAACGATCCTGTTAAAATATTATACATATCTTAAAAATTTTACTACAAAGAAATGTATATTTATCATTTGCAAATTGCCCCTGAACATTCACCACTTATTTAGATGGATTAAGAAACGAGATGACTTTCTTACCGTTAATTCATGCGCCAAATCTTCTCTGAGAAAATGGCTTAGAACCAAAAAAATCTTCATTTCCTACAATGCGTTTGTTACAAAACATGCCAACAGCGTCAAAAGTAGATTGCTTTGCTCCAGAATGTTCATTAGGTTTCATTTATTTCACTCTTTCAGAAATTTGGAAGTGGTTCTTTAGAAGCGAAGTTGTCCGAAATAAAGTTCAAGAGCGCCAAGTGCTTACATTCTAAGACTGATAAAAACAGAAGCAAACGAATACAATTCACTGAAACTCGAAAAACTGCAGTGAACGCTACGTAACAAACTAATACATCTAATATATTTTTCTTCGTAGATTAATGAATGGTAGGGCCATAGAACGTACATCTGTACGTTGTTACATTATTGCTAGTATTTACGAGTAGGATGCTAGGATCCATGAGCAAATATTTCGGCGTCCCATTATTATGAGCAAGTTCAAGTTTATCTTTGAATTACAAGAACTAATAACAAATCAAATATTATCAAATATTAAAAAAGTAAATTATCTCACGATTCGCATCATTGTTATGAGAGTTCTTTTAATCCAAGGTATTTATCGAGATACTGTACGAAAATTCAATGTCATATATAAAATTTTATTAAATCGCCCTGTAATTAAAGCGTGAAAACCGTCATTCGCTGATTCTAAATCATCAATATAATCATGTAACAGGTATCATTTGTGAGGAATGTTACATTAACTGGATCGCCACCATCTCGGCAAAGCATCTAGAAACAGCCTTTAACACGGCCTTGCATTTCGCGGATGCTTGATCGCCGCCGCGGCCGCGCAGTGATGTGCTGTGCAGCGCATTGCACGCAATGCCAACGCTTCCGCAGTTAGCGGCCCCGGCCCCTGCGCCTCGCCCTCTCACCACAATCTCTCTATCACACCACCTCTCCTCCGCCCCCTCCCCCTCCAGCCTCTGAAGCATTCGTGCTCACGCCCTCCCTGTCTCGCCATGCATGCCACCCGTCCCGCCCCGCCACAAACCCCGTTCTGCCACCGCCGGCCCCTCGTCATCGCCGCCCTCGGCCACCGCCGCCCTCCGCCAGCCGCCGCCCTCGCCATCGCCGCCCGCGCCATCGCCGCCCTCGCATCGCCGCCCCTCGCCCATCGCCGCCCTCGCCATCGCCGCCCGCGCCATCGCCGCCCTCGCCATCGCCGCCCTCGCCATCGCCGCCCTCGCCATCGCCGCCCTCGCCACCGCCGCCCACTGCCTCTGCGTCTGCCGACTCCCCGCGCTCTGCGCGTGCGGGAGGCGCAGCGGCGCGTGCTGCGCTCGTTAGTTCCTTAAGGCAGAGCGGCGCCCCTCGTCGGCAACGAAGAGGCCGCATTGCGTCACAAGCGTACAACAATTGGCAGTAAATATCCGCACCACGCCACTACCCATTTGCTCTCGCGAAACGCAAAATCATTCTAGACAATCCTCTTCTAAACGATTAGAAGTCGTTATCCCTGTCGATAGGTAGCTACGTTTTTCACTGTTTAATACAACTATTGTTTCTTGCAATGCTCCGTCAAAATGAAGGAGGATTTACGACAGAGCCATAAGAATCAGAAGCAAGTTTTAGTGTAAATGACTTTAAGTGATGTTTCGCTCTTGCTTAAGTGTTTTTCCCTAATGACTGAGCCGAATCTTCTAAATGCTGCTATAAATAAATTGCTGTTGAGGTATGTGTTTAACTACCAATACAACAAAACAAATTCATTATCTCAAGGGAAAAATTTACGTCTATTACATACGACTAGTGAATCCAGAAGCAACTGTTTAAGTTTATATTTTTTGAATATTTTACGAGTTATACTCCCAACTACATTTCGTGTAATACTTTTGTGTAATACTTATAATTATACATTAGAGACTTACGTCCACCAAAATCATTTTGTTCATTTTTTGTCAGACCAATCAGACTTATCAGTGATTCCGGGCCCTTCAACTGCTAAGGCCATTACTCCCAATTGTGTAGTACATTTTTTTACCACGGGAGGAGGGGTAAACGATTCCCCGTTGGATGGCGTATTTCGGCGTCGACATACGTCGGCTTGCGAGGATTTTCCTCAACCAGGTATCTCCCACCAGCAGGGTACCGCCGAGCTCGTAGCTCTCAACTGGTCTCCTAACGAGTGAGATGGTGTTGTGCATGGAAGTGTGTTAATAAGCGGTAAGGATAGGATACGGAAGATTGCGCGCGATCCATTGCGCGTGGCCCATTTTTTAGCGTACTGCTCCGACATTCACCGTGTTGATAGAAGAAATTGAATTGAATTGAATTTGCCTTATTTTACGTGGCGAGACTCGGGCCATCAGGCCCGCTCTTCCGTCTGACCACGCAAATTTCGCTACGTTCCTTTCACCAACTAGGAGAGTAAGGAGGTATTTCTTGGGCGAGAAACAGGCGATTTGAATTTAGCTCAGAGGCGTCATTTAGGCTTGAGGGTCTTTTACATGCAAGTAAATCTACGAACATGGGCTTTACTTCCCCTCCGAAGGAAGGCGTACGAAGGATTTTTTCGCCCTTAAAAATCCACGGCTTCGATCGGGTTTGAACCCGCCAACTTGGGTACAACAGTCCAGTACGCTAACCGTTACACCATCGCCGCCGCCACGGAAATAACGGAAAAATACCGATCACAGCAGCCGACCGCTAGATTTCTCCTTCAGATAGTGACAGAATTCAACCTTGTAGTCTAGCTAGTGTCGAAAATTCTGCCATCGTCAGGACTCGAACCCTAGGACATCTCTGTCACTACTGTGACATCAGTTGATTTCCTGAGTCTCTTTTGCCGGTCAATCCAATCAGGATTTATTAAAAATCATGAAATGAAAACTTTTATGTGAAAATGCCGATCACATTAGACAAAATGGAAGATCGGTGAATTATTTTCCTCTTACAAACAAATGCACAATCAGCAGATGCTTCATTTTATTAAAGTTCAAAAGAATTTGTGTTTTTCGGGTCAGAATGGTTGTGGCAATTTTTGTGTGAGAAAGAAACAGGCAGACGTTTTATGTTTTTTCGTTATTGGAAAATAGTTTAATGCGAGTACAAAGACTGTCTTAATTTTTCCATTTGCGACCGAAATTGACATTTTTATTTTTAGAACTTTTCAAGACCAATGAAGTGCAGAAATAATTATGTGAAAAATTGTAATTTGAGAGAATTACTAACCAGACAAGATTAATCTCTCATATCCTAATTTTATTTTTTCCTCTCTCAACGAGGCAGAAGTGTGCTTGCCTGTATAAATTTATGTTATCCAAACAAAGTTCTACTGCCATATTTTCAATTCTCACACCTTGCATACTAGGTTAACTTATTTTGACAGTAAACAAGTACTTATGTGAATTATTTAGGAAAACTGTAACAAATAGGGAAATAAATCTTACCTATATTTAAAGATATTTAGCTAGATACTGTCAGGAAGTATTAGAATTCTGGGTAGTCAAGCATGGCTGTGAGATCAAAACAAATTTATTTCCGTGTCATGAATACCCGACCGGTTCGGCATGGTTAATCGAATGAGCTCTTAATTTATTCCATCTGGTACACAGCTTTTCTACATGTTAAAGTTGCATTTACATCTAATTAATCAATAGATAACAGGCCAGTATCAATGTTCTCGTCTGATGTTTTTTGTTCGTAGGCATTGTTAGCGCACCGCAGACTTTGAAAATACATTTTACTTTCCCGTATACGTAGGTACATACGAAGTAATATACGTAGTATAGGGAATTGTGTAATGCTGCGGAAAACTGATATAAAGATTTCGCCGGAAATACACGTCTAGGGGTCTCCTGTTACCGAAAAAGTTATTATTATTATTTCAAAACGTCCGTCCGTCTGGTGCCTGTGAAGACTGCTAGCACCTAAACCATGCCTAGGATTTTTTTCAAAATTGAAGAAACCCGTGTCGATCTGGCTCTAGCCAAATCTCGATTTTGAAAAAAAAATCTTTAAAATTTACTTTACATAAAGCATCCCAGACATATTAAATGTTTTCTCAAAAACTGCTTCATTTTTTTCTTTAAATTTCTTGTGAAAATAAAGTGACCTACACTTACAAAGTAGCATTGTTTATGCTATAACTACAAAATTGAAGATAGAGATATTGCCATCAAATAAGGTTTGATTTCCATAGTGAGTTCTTTCATTAAGGTCATGTACATTGTTTTGAAAATTTTAGTAGTTTTCTTGCAATATTGCGTGCAATATCTGCAATTTTAATAAATTACAAAACGAATATCTCTGCAAAAATGGCTACAAATCATTTTTCTTTAAATTTTTTGTTTACCGTATTGCTTAATTCTTTTGTTGTTCTTTTTTAAATTACAAAAATGTACTTTTTTACTTTACGCTCTTGTCGTTAATATTTATACTGGATGCAATTTCTTTACATTATTGTATTTATGATAACATGTACTTTAAATAATGTAAAAATCCTCGAAAACTCCGTTTTCTGTGAACACTATCTTAAAACTCCGCATTTTCAGAAACTCTCAATCGCCATTTTCTCAAAAATCGCTCCAATTCTTTTCTTTAAACATTTCGAACGAATAGTTGTAATTACACTCTTTAATATGACGTGAAGTTAACTTCGGTGGTTTTTTGTTTTTCAAAAATTACACAAATGTAATTTTTTTACGAATCTCTCACGCCGTTGTTATACAAATATACAGTAATTTGTAGACACTATTGTATTTGTGCGTTAAAGTACTTAAAATTGCTTCAAATTAAATTTTTCGAAAACTCAAAAATTTTCTATGGAAAGAAAAAGGAACTTAAGCGGCAGCAAGAAAGAATATGTGGCAATTTCGAATAGCTCACCGAGGCCTAAGGAAATAGAAAACTAATACAGGAATGTCTGTGATATTCTGTAACACCAGTAGTCCCACTGGTTTTCCTTTCCTTATCGGTCGAAAAGTAATCCTCGTTTGTTTGTTTTTTTCCTATTTCGTCAAAACTTTTAAAATATGTTATCTGATCATGTATGTCATTCTAAAGAGAGTCAATTTTTCATATTTGCCAGGATTATTGTTAGTTTGTCAAATACTACCAAAAAAATATAAAAATCGAAAATGTTTTGCTTGGCATTCCGAACTAAAAGGTAATACATATTAAAGGCGTTGCTCCAAAAGAAAGTTAACAACTATCATTGGCACTCATCGGTAGAGAAAACACCCGTTCTGCAGATCACTCGCCTGATTTCACTCCCATCGCCCTGACTAACGCGTTTAGCAGGGTAGTGCGCAATCTCAAAATTACCCCATTGTCATAAAGGGGACTCGTCGCTTCCGCGCCAGGTAACGTGACATCGGCGAATATTTGGCATTTCGCAGGCACGGAGCCGCCGCCGCCGCGACGCAGGCAGGCAGGCAGGCAGGCAGGCAGGCAGGCAGGCAGACAGGTGTCGAGCTGCGCTCTCTCTTCGTGACTGCGTTTCTTGGCGTCATGCCTGTCGACCCGACGCGCAGCTATCTCGCGGGCGCTCGCGTATGATTCACCGCGGCGCCGCCGGGCCTACGCCCACGCGCGCTGCCGGCGCCGCAGAGACACGCGCGGACGAGTAAAACCCTCGCTTCTCAGCTGCTAATCAGAGTGTAGAAACGGGTCCTAATGGACACCCGCGAGAGTTCAACCGTGCTTCCCGCACCGACGTATCCGATAGTCGGCCGACGGTGACACAGTTAATCTGAAGTGAGTGATGCATTCAAATGAGATACCGCGTCCGTCCCTTTCTCGCGAGTTTATTCCTTTCGTTGCTTGGACCATCCGCTGTCAGTAGCTGAATCCAGTCATGCATTCGTAACTGGAAATCATTAGGAATGTATAATGGTTGTGTTTCCTCTAACGTAATCATGTGGAAGAGTGTTACTGTACTTGGTACCATGACGCACCGTAAACCGTACATTTAACCAACCGTAAAAAGTTGGATTGGTTACAGCATATCATGGAAACAATATCTGAATGCTAAACTGCGTCAATGGAATTGCAGAGTCTTGGAAATTTGCCTAATGTAATTTGTATTCTCTCCGACTACAGTATGGTTATGACCACTTACGAAATGACCATTTGTCCTCCTACTTCCTGTGCAACTAATAAATTACAAGATCGAAATCTATCATCCGTAAAAAAAAGGAGTCAAGCGACAGCTCGCTTTCAATCCCGGATGCCAAGATTCAAATTCTAGTCACTCCTGGAAATTGCAGGGGAGAAAACTTGTATGCATCAGATTTCCTTGGAGATTCGTGTTTCTCATGCCTCTCATTTCACCATCACTTTACCACTGTTCAATCCATTACTATTACTAGTACTAAAATCTTAGTTCTCGTTCCCGGTAAGAATGATAAACTCTGATACAGAAAAGTTATTTTATTTTACATTTTTCGTTTCTAGAAGCTGTGAATGAGAGGAAATTGATTGTAAATGCAAGGATCGAAATTTAATGGACCATTTTGGACCATCCGTTCTTCTGCCCGTCTATTTTGTTTCATATATTCACCGTTTTTTGAATTTATCATTCGACATTTAGAGGATGAAGTAATTTGGGGAATTGGAGAACAACAAAAGAGTTTACTTTTATGTTTCTTTTCCCAAGATGAAATTAAAAATAAGATAAAGAGAACAATCATGATACAAAGGAAATTGTCTAATAGATTTTGAAATAAATAATAATTCAATGATTGAGAAATAATTTTAAAAAATTTGGAAAGGTATTTTACAAATCAAAATAAATAGATTTAATATTGCGTTGTTATCAAAGAAGAATATAGTAAAATAGTACGCAAATAATATTTTATAAAATTGAGAAATACACTTACATAACATTTAATTAGGTGTCAACATTTTCAAAGGAAAAATGATTACACGCATTTCTTTTAGTAAATACAAATGTTCCAAAAAACTTTGTAATTATTTAAAATTATAACATTCATCACATTACAAATGCGAGATAGGAATAGTTACAGTAAGTGTAAAACTAATATAATATTATAGTAATAATAATATTAATAAAATTAATAATATTAATAATAGCAATAATAATATTATTAATAATAATAACAATAAGAAGAAAAAATTGAAAAATAACAATATTTCTGAACTTTTGAATAGCATACACTGCGTGCTCCTTGGGGATCTCGTTGCAAAGATTGCAATGATTTTACATTTAACTGATATTTAAAATAACATCTTTAGCTGGAAGTTTAGTGAATAATAATTCTAATAATATATTTTGTATTAATATTATCAACGGCCATCGGGGCTTCTTTGCCGCGGGGCGGAGGCGCGTCGGAGGAGCCTGGCAGCGGCGCCGGGCGGCGTTGCCTCACGCGGGAGAAACAAGGAAGCGGCGGCGGCAGCGCGCGGTCGGTAGCCGCGTGGGAGGCGCGGGCGCGCGTTGCATAACGCGCCCAACGCCGCCTCCAACCCCGCCTCGCCGCGCGGTGCGGTGCCACGAACGCGCGGGCGGCACGCGCCTTAGCCCTCCGTGAACCGCCCCCTCCTCCTCCCTCTCCCCCTCCCACGCCTCTCGACGCTCCGCTCACCCGCAGCGCTTCTCCGCTCCGCGCCGAAAGGCCCAACGATCCACGTCACGGCGAGCTCCCCTCCCCCTCCCCCCGTCAGGCGAGATAAGCTCAGAGTCAGCATTGCCATTGACTCTGTAGCAACTCTGAGCGGGTGGTTCTAGGGTCGAGTCCTGGCGGCGAATGTTCGCTAGCTAGGTCAAATTCGACCGCTGTCTAGAGGAGATTTTTAGCAGACGGCTGATCTGATCTGTAATATTCCGTGTTTTCCACGATCAGTGCCAGGTGAATGCAGGAGCAGTACCTTAACCAACGGGTCACAGACCGTGCGTGCAATATTTCGTACTTCTTCCTTGCCTTACTTTCTCCCCTTGCGAATACACACACACAAACAACACACATACATTCATATACACATACACACACATAAATTTATACACATACATACTTTACACTATCACATCTATGGGAAGGCCATTCAGACGCTTCCAGCTCGTCCCGACTTCAGTGGTGCCCCGCTGCAGGGGGAGATCCCTGAATGGGAAATGCTTCACGTGCTGACGTGTAGGTCACCGCCAGATGTGGCCATTCAGTGGGGGGAAGACCACCGCCACCTCTCGAGCAAAGCATGCACTACACATATGGGACTATTGAGAGTTGCCACAACGGTTTGCGTATCAGACTGTTATATCCAAGTTCGTGGATTCAAACCCAATCGAAGCCGTGGATTTTCAGGGCGAAAAAATCTTTCGTGCGCCTTCCTTCGGAGGGGAAGTAAAGCCGGCTGTCCCATATTAGTAGACTTACTGCATGTAAAAGATCCTCAAGCCGAAATGAAGTCTCTGAGCTACATTCAAATCGCCTGTTTCGTCACCCAACAAATACCTTCTTTTTCTGAAAAGGAGAGAAACGTGCGTGATGACGAAAGAGGTCTCATGGTCTGAGTCTCGCCACGTAAAATAAGGCATCAATTCAATTCACCTCCCCCGCGCCCCCATCCACGCTTCTGCCTCCCACCCGTCGTCGCCCCTCTCCACGCCGCGCCGCCCGTCGGTAATGCACACACAGCGCTTTCCAGCAGCTTCACTGGCTCCTCCGCGGTCACGGTGTGAATGAACTTTCTGCTTCAGCGCGGGGGACGCCCGTGTTGCATTAGGCCGCTGCTCAAACGCCACCGCAAGGCTGCCTTTTTAAATGTAATCCCCGCAGGCCCCGTTCTTCAATATGCAGCTTGTGGCAATCTCGCCATGTCATTCGCAACGCGCTGGAGATTCTGTGGTGTCACAACTGGCATAAAAATACACGAAGGGTGTTTGGAGCAAAGTGGATCTTAGACGGCGAAAAGGTGACAAGGCATGAATATAGATTACTCTAGTCGCAATACACTGTCTTCCTATGAATGGTACGCATTCAAGTAAGGCTTAGAACGTTGTTCAAAAGGTCCTACTTGTTACCTTCACAACTGTCTGAAAAAGGTAAGGAAATATTTGGTATCACAGATAATTCCCAGTAATTATGTTTACCTGCATATTTTCAAACAATGTTAAAGCCATCAAAATCTGCGTCTTTCATATTAAAAAGACAATTTTCATTTGAAGTCGTATTAAAATGACATCAATATCTTTAGCAAAATGTCAACGTTTCAGAATATTCCATTCACTGTTACTATAGTTTCTACGTGACTAACATTTCTATTATATTTCCATGTTTGTAATTTCTCTTTATTAACTTCAAGAGTAAAATATTTGTCTCACAGGAAATTGACATTTACTCTCACATAAGATGTGCTTTATCACTCTTTACCAGGAAGATGCTTTAAGAGACCTAGAACTAAAAGTTTCAAAGAATAACGATTTAGAAGCGTGTAGAATTACGAACGCGAAGGATTTGTAAATCTAACCAGCAGTCTTCGTAGCATAGCATAGCATTGCTAAATTAAAATTACTGACTGCTATTCAAGTCAGTAGAAAATCCGTATCTCCTTGATAACATTCCTTAATTACATTCTTATGCTCTGAATGAGGTGAGGTCGAGAGTCATGAGCGTATTGCAATTGGTATCTAATTATCCGTAGCTTTCCACGATATCTATCCTTCATCGCTTCTTCCTCATTCGTCGGTCCTTCCTACTTTCGCAAATTATTTCTTCAACTTCTTTCCTAGCAACTAGTATGTCATCTCATGCTGTAAATAATAATAAAATAAAACCTTCATCTCACCTTCAGTGATCTCTTTCGTACTTGTCAACCCTTTTCGCTATCTCGCAGCCATTCACTCCTTTCCAATCATCCTTGGTCTTCCCTCCATCCTCCCACGCAGTATTTCCTCTACATATAATATTCCTCTCTATATAAGATGTCTGTTTTGTATTTTTACGAAATCGACACGAAAACCTCTTTACTTGCTGGATACGGAATTTACCCTCCAGATCTGCTTCTAACTGGTTTAAGACGACAAAAGTAGACGTTCACGTATTACGACATGAAGATCACTGCCGGTATACAAGGAACCCGGAAGTCAAATCACGCAACACACTTTTGCATGAAATAACTAAATTCGTTTTCGTGAAATAACTGAAAAAAGATGCCTGGAACCATAAAACTTGTTTTATGCCGGACACTAGTTATGTTGTTTATGCCAGTCTATAAAACGCGTTCATGTACTAAAGCCCTTTCGCAACCGATACAATATACTCTTCCCTAAATATTCAATGTCTTGTAATAGAAGTATTTTGAAAATATCCCTCAATTAACCGACCGCCTCTCTGAAAAGCATTTTTTTCTGATAGGCACATAGGTTGCTTATTACGGGTTTTACTGTGTAAAGCATTTTTTTTATTTTTAAAACAATGATTTACAGGATGGTATCCGTTTGCAGAGGTCCAACTAGAGTTCTTTATGGTTCTAGTGCCACTAGCCATATTTGGAAGTGAGTGAAGCATCAGTACGTGATTATTAAGATAGGAGGGGTCTCATCCTATTATGATAAGATGGAGGAAAGGTGAAATGAGATGTCGTTGAATAGAGAAAACTCCAAGAAAACTCTCGCGAAGCCGATTTGCCCACCAGATATTCTGGATGGATTAACATTGAACTCCAGACCCAGGGTGCAAGGCGAACAGGAAGATGGTTGTGAGAAATCGATTTCCAAAATGTCATTTTCGGAAAATTCATAAAAGGTGTAATAATTACGTTCTTAAAGTAGCGTGATAGGATATTGTTAGGACCTACGTCATCAACCTTAAAGTTTGTTTTTCAAAGAGACTGTTTTTTTACAATTGACACGTTTCTTTTAGTTTTGTACTCTTTTTTTATCTTCAATGTTTATCATCACAACTTGTTTAATATGCGTACATATTGGTAGATATATGGGATTTGCGTGCAGTGGACGTGCAAATTCGCCTTATCAGGTATTTTTAAAGTATTTTCTAGGTTGAGTTATAGAGCATCAGATAGTTCAAGTAGGATGCTTTTAATTATATATTTTCAACAAGGTGTGTGAAAAGCATTGGAATAGACAGAGAAAGAAAGAAATTGACCAACGAATCAATTATTTATTATAATTACATAATTTAAGCGTTCTAGGGTCGTTTTTTTTTAGTTTTGTAGAGAATGTACCTAGTTTCAGTTTTCATCCTGATAACATGTTTGACGAACATGCTTAACGGAAACTACTGATTTCTCACGGTCTCATGGTTCATGAGGTGTGTTCAATAAATCTTCACGCAGTGAATAGAAAATTTGTGTGCAGAAGAAGGCATATAATACCACTATTAATGTGCTGCAAAAAGTATTGCAGTACTTACGAGTATTCTTCGAACGCCTCCGAGTCTATTACGAAACCCGACGATATTGTGGTCACGATTGTTGCAAAACGGCGAATATCATTTGTCGATGGCTGTAATACGAGCAGGTTTCTCAGGGCTCCCAAAAATTCGTCGAGAGGTTCCGACATTAGTTGAACCCAACGGAACTAGGTATCGTGCAACCACGCTAATGATCAAGGCCTTATGCCACAATTCGAACAACTGTGGTCATCCCTTCCCCGCGCATCATCATTCACGCATCATCTGCCACTTTCATCGTCTCACATCGTCATTCACCCATCACCAATCGTGATTCATCGTCTCACATCGTCATTCACCTATCATCACTATTTTTCATCGCCGCACATCGTCATCCCCTTTCCATCCACCGTACTTCATAGTCTCACGGAGTCATTCACCAATCTCCCATCGTGTTTCATCGCCAAGCATCGTCATTGACCCGTCATCCACCACGTTTCGTCGCCGCGCATCGTCATTCATCCATCATTCACTGTTCACCGCGCTTCGTCATTCCCCCATCATATACCGTGTTTTGTCGCCGCGCATCGTCATTCACGTGTCATCCACAACATTTCACCGCCGCGCATCGTCATTCAACGGTCATTCACTGTTCACCCGGCATCGTCATCTACCCATCATCTACCGTGTTTTGTCGCCGCGCATCGTCATTCGCCCGTCATCCACCATATTTCAACGCCGCGCATCGTCATTCACCCATCATTCACCGTTTCTTCGCCGCGCATCGTCATTCACGCGTCATCCACCACCGCCGAATCGCTGGCGAAGCGCGTGGCTTGGCGCAGCGGTCATTAGCGCACGAGGCGCCGATAAGCGCCCGACTGCTCCACTTCCGGCTCTCGGCGCCGCCGCCTTCCCCCTCCTATCCCTTTCCACTGCCTCCCTTCACCTCCTTCCATTACCCTCGCAGCTCCAGCGGCTGCCCCGGCATCGCTCCGCTTTTCGAAGCGCACCGCTCGTCAACACTCCCTTCCACCGACGCACAGTGGGCGAGAAGGGCTGAAATGAGCGGATTGAGTATTACATTGACTGTTGCCAGAATAACGCGTTGAAAATGTTGACGGGGATCACATACGTTTGTTCTGTGATCTAAAATTCAGATTGTTAAAACAGCAAATTACAAGTGTCAGTGTCATATTTTATTAATTTCATTATGATCGTGTAATAATTTCTTATTGACAAATGCTATTTATTGTTTCATTATATTTATTAAATAGTTTGAATGTATAACTCTTATTTACCAAAGATATATGTAGTAAATATTTCCTTCTGAATATTTCCTTCGTAAACTCTGCGTCTGTACCATTTTTGGCCCAGTATTCGAATTCTGTAAAATTTAAACAGTTTGAAAAAGAGTTTTAAGGCTAGATTTATTGCACTACAATAGGGTTAAAAGTGTTTTTTCTAGCATTTTAAACATTTTTATAACTATCAGGATGCAAGTGGTAACTTCAAAATTAGCTATTTGAATAGACAATTTTATTTTTAAAATCGCGGCTCGTATCTTTGAGGTACACATCAACATTTTTAAGTAAAATTAAATTCCCAATGAAATCACATGCATACAATTTCGTTGTACATAAATGTCCGTTTTATTCATATAATCGCTATCACAGTAAAGCATCAAGTTGAATAAAAATACACAAAACAGTATAAATAATTACGGGTAATTACACTTCGGTCTGAAAAAATATCCTTACCCTTCTATTGCGAATCAAACCATTTTTCGCAGCACGCAGAAGATAAACGAAAATATCTCAGTTTACCTGACATTTATAAAAAAGCTTCATTGATCATCATAAGATATAACTCAAGATTTTCCTACTTTTCAATTATTGCAAAGATGTGAAAATTAAGCATTTATTCTTGTTAAAAGCCTTATTAGTTTTACATTTAGATTAAACGACATTTCAGCGCAAATCAGATCTATTTTCTCATTCGTATAGTACGGCAATTTCCTGGCCGAGAATATTTTTTGGACCACATTATATAATAAATTTCATTTTTCTTCCTATGAGCACTTTCAAACTTCTCTCGTCCCACTGTGCACCGTCGCAATCCCCTCCGCGCAAAGCCAGTCACGGCGTGGGATGCCCGCTCGGCTCGGCTCCGCTCGACTCTGTCTCTGAAACTGACCCCGATTCATCATGCTCGCTCTTCAGCAGGCAGATAAAGTGCCGTGGAAGATTTTCCTGTGAAGTTGTTCGAGAAATAAAAGGAATAAGAGCATCAAACAGCATAGAGCACTGTCTTCTTGAGTATGCCGTCCTCTTACAAGCTCGTGTTAAGTTTCGTAATTTTTCTGTTATAGTTTCTTTGAAAAATTATTTGAAAATATTTTATTATATTGAGTGTATATGCTCGAAAGAAGTGTAGTGTAAATTGTTTTATATGGTAAATTGTTTTTGTATTATAAATGTTCATATATTGTAAAGCTGTAGGGTTGTGGCTACCACCTGGCAATCAGCCAATTGTAGCCAAATAAATATTATTATTATTATTATTATTATTATTATTATTATTATTATTATTATTTTCCCAAACTATATAAACTACACTTGTAAAATGACGCGTAAATCACTGAACACAGCCTGGTAGTAGTTCTATCTGGGAATAGTACGTTTCCGCATAGTTCTTTGAATAACGAATGTTCCTCCAATATCTTGAACAGAGTACTTGTATTACTCACACGCAAAAGGTAGCATCATAAATAAGCATACAAATCAGCAGAGCTAACGTTGATTTTACTGGCGGCGAAGAAGCCGCAAACACGATTTAACTGCTCGCTGCAGCCTACGGAAACAAGCTGTGCTGATACGCCTAATGGTTGTCATGTGTTCTAGGCCACCCATCATTGCAGTACTCTCAGTTTGTTGCTAAAAGGGAACGCCTATAAATATTAATTACAAGATCAATTATTTTAATAACCTCCTCCTCTAGATTCTTTTACCTCAAAGTTCATTCTTGAAATTTATTGGACTCCTTTTGCAGGTCCTAATTATAGGAAGTGTATTGCAGAGAATTAGTTTGCTAAACACCTGACCTTGTCTCTACCTCCACGCACATCGTATTGGGTTAACAGGTTCGTAAACACTAGGTGCCAAGAGGTGAAACAGTCTCATTCGTAAGTGCGGCACCTGTAAAAGCGCCCCACCCAACGCTGAGGCTACATTGAGGCGCTCTTGACCGAAAGCGGAGCGGCGGCGCGGCGGCCGACCCGAACAAACGACGCGGGCGGCTGTGGGCGGTGCGCGTCGTCAATCAAGGAAACGGACGCGGCCGAAATTCGCCGGCGCTGGAAGGCGGAAGCGCGCAGCGCAGGCTGCGGCACGACGCGAGAGGTTGCGCAAGCGACGCGGAGCCACCCGCGCCCTCACGCCGCCACCTCCGTCCCTGCCCCGTCCTCGCCGCCGCCTTCCCCTCCCTCCTCGCCACAGCCTGCTTCCCTCGTATCCCAGCCCGGCTGCGCCTTCCCAAGAATCTTTCCCCTCCTTCGTCCCAGCCCGCCCCATTCCCTCCCTCATCCCGGTCACCTTCTTCCCCGTCCTTTCCCTCCTCGTCCTGATCTCGCCCTTCCTATCTTATTCCAGGTTCCCTGTTCCGTCCATCGCCGATCTCCTTCCTCCGCGACCAGTCCCCAGCCCGCCCCCATTCCCCCTCATTCCGGTCCCCTTCCTCCCCGTCCTTTCCCTCCTCCTCCCGACTCCTCGGCCTCCTCCCTCCCTCCTCGCCGAATCTCCGCCCTCCTCCTCCCTCCTTCTCCTCCTCTCTCCTCCTCCCCTCCTTCCTCCCCGATCCTCGCCCTCTCCTCCTCCTCCCGATCCTCGCCCGCCTCCTCCTCTCCTTCCCGCTCTTCGCTCGCTCCCCCTCCATCCTCCCCTCCTTCGCCCGTCCTCCCCCCGTCCTACCGATCCTCCTCCTCCCGATCCTCCCGCATCTCCATGCCCCTCCTTCCCATCTCGGCCTCCTCCTCCTCCCGAATCCTCGCCCTCCCTCCTCCTCCCGATCCTCGCCCTCCTCGCCCCTCCTCCGGGTCTTTCGCCAGCAACTAAGCTATTCCCGTCCGGCATCGCCCGTCGCCCCGCGGCAGCCCGAGGCTCACGAGGTTCGCTAGGTCCGCACAGCAAAAAGCCGCGAACCGATGCGCCTGCCTACGTTAAGTTCTGATGCGCCCCCCCCCCCCGCGACTTGACATTCTCCGCAAATGTGGCGACAGCAATTGCTGCGACAGTGACAGGGACATCGCAGCAAGTTACTGCAGCTCTGATAGTGGTTTTAGAGTTGCACCCGAAAACAAGGGTTCATTTACAATATGGATTTAAAAGAAAAGATACAACGGAGATTTAGCCGCCCTAAATTGAAATGTGGTGGCCGAAATGTTTGAAACATTTGTCGAACACAAAGTGAAAGTAAAAGGGTACCATCGGAGAAGATGGTAAAAAGTTCCCCTCAACTAAATGTTATGAGTAGTTACACTGTAGCTCTTAGTATTAAAATACTATTTTTTAAAGGTTTCTTAGCCTCCGTCTCACCACCCACAAACCTCTACAGCCAAAAACGTGTTGTCTTCATTTTAGTTTTTTCGTCGTTGAAAAAATATACAAAATAAGAAAATAAATCATACTCAGAAAACTTTTTTTGGTATATTATCAGCACTAAATTCAAATGCAACAAATACTTTTGAAAAAATAACAAAAAATATTGTTTACTCTCATAACGCCATGCAACCGGTGCGAAAAAATTTCAAAATTTTCTCTCAAATCGCAAATTGTTTTGGATTTATTTCAGAATTTTTCGACTTCTGGGCTGCAGTTAAAAATTAAAAACCATGTTTACCGTTTTCCCGCTTTTAAATCACCTCGACTTTAAATATATTTATAAAATGCCTTCAACTGTTCTATGCATTTATTTTAAAGTTTATCATACATTTGTATACATTGTTGCAGCACTTATAATTATTTTGACTTTGAAATGTAGTTATAAATTATCATGTTTTTAAAGCTTTCTAATCCGTTGTATATCATACGCTAGGGAAAGACAATATTATTTGCCAATTTATGAGAAAACAATTTGATAACAGATGAGGATAATTGGGGAACATGAGGGGAAATGAAGTGGAGCAGGTTGGACCCGGATTTACGAGAACTATTTTACTGTGTCTTAGAACACCGAACCAGGTGCGAAAAAATCTTTAACATTCTCTCAGAAAACGTCTGCATTTTTTCGTGTTTTTTTTTAATTACTGGACCATTGTTAGAAAACTAAGGTATTTGAAGTCAAGTACTTGGCTGTCCAATACACTCCGCTTCCCAGGCACCTTTCGTATTCTAAAAATAAAATAAAATTAAATTAAAATTATAAATTAAATTTAACAGATAAAACTCTGAAAGGAATCAAGAAAGGTAATCTTATTCTCATTGAATAATTTTAAATTTTTCTGTAAAAAAAACACGATTGAGAGGCATCGCTAGCGAGTTATTCGCGATCATAATAGTATGTGTTGCAATAAGCTTGAGTTTTTGTAAGCCATAATCGGCAATTTGCATCTGCTATTGTCTTTACTTGGCTTATGATATACTTATGTAAAGAATTAGAAAGTTTTAAAAACATGATAATTTGTAACTACATTCCAGACAAAAAATAATACTAGAGGCTACAAGAATGTATACAAATGTAAAATGAACTTTTAATGTGCACAGAACAGAAGCAGACATTTTTAAAGTCAGGGTTCAAAGTCAAGGTTCAAACTGATGCACTGACTGGAGGGGAACTGATGCACACACTTTTTTTTAAGTCAAGGTGGTTTCAAGGCCGAAAAATATTCAAAAAGGTTTTTTTTATTCACAACATTCATTCACATTGTGATTGGAAAGGAACATAACTTTCGAGATTGGAAAGGAACATTTGAAAGAAACGATTTGAAAGGAACATTTGAGATTGTTTTCGAGCCTGTTCCATTGTTTTAGGACACAATAAAAAAAATTTTTGTTATTTTTTCAAAAAAATTTGACTTTGGAACCTGGTGCTGAGAAAATATCAAAAAATGCTTTTCTGATAGTATGACTTTTTTTCTCGGTTTTTATATTTTTTCAGTCATATAAAATAATTAAGTCGAAGAAAAGAAATAAAATTAAAAAAAGCCATTTTTATCTCTAGAGGGGTGTGGGTGATAGAACGGAGGCTCAGAAACCTTTCAAAAATATTATTTTAAATTTAGAGTTATAATGTAACTACTCATATGTCATTTGGGTGCGGGAAATTTTTATCACTTTTACCGAGGGTACCCTTTGTGTTGAAATAAAAATGCAGCTAATTCAAAAAATTAGGAGTTTTATTCTGAGTCTCTTTACGTAGAATGACATGATTTCACAGTACTTTTTGCGCCTGAAATGTTTGTGTTGAAATTTGCTGGTTGACTAATGTTACTGAGAACATCGCAGCCGTTATGTTTTATGCAACGTAATTCTACGTGTCTAAATGAGGATGACTTTATATAACCTCAAAAGAAATATTCGCTGTTTTAATACACACCAAAGGGGAGATCATCAAAAGACATTGATTGCGTCAATCTTGAGTCTAGGCCTAGAAGAACGTATGTAGATCAGAGGAGTCTGGATGGTTAACATATTTGTGATTGTAATGGCTATAATAGTGCAAATCTTAGCAGAAATGACAACGCAGAAAAACATAATGCTAATGTTTTTAAAAACTATCATTCACTTTAGCAAAGACATTTAAAGGTAACACGTTAGAACTTCAAATATTCATGCTTAAATAACAAAATATTTTGGGATCGTGATAATCATTGCAGTGCAAATTATTTTTAGCTGAGAATGAATCTACCGCCTACCTTTGAATATCTCTCGGAAACTTTCGTTACATTTGAAGAAAACTGCATCAAAATTCTCTGTTGTCGTTGACTAAAAGGATCCCAGAGGTATCAATAACTATGTTTTCGTAATATATTTAATGTAAATAACATTAAGTAGAAGAGACACGTTTAGGGAATTTTAGGGAGGATACGCCCGACATTTTCCTTCATTTGGATGATTGCACAATTTTCTGTAGGTTTTTGCAAATATAAACCTCTGTGGGCATATATTTCGAATTCTACAAAGAACAACTTACCTGGAGTTCAATACTTTTATCAAAGATGTCAGGGTATCTCAAAGACACTCGCTAATATCGCGACTAAACTGAAGACTATAAACTGACAAACAACGTGAATATACACTATCTTTACTCACACATATTTTCAACTGAATAAACTTCAAGTAAAATAAATTAATGTCAGGAATACATTACCAACATTGGCTTCTTTCCACAAGACCCAACCACCGTTATGTTTGCGAAAAAAGTTATTGGAAATAAACAGTTTTGCATTTTTCTAGAACTAGTTTATTTTAAAGAACACAATGTGTATAACACAATTTCTTAAGTAAAACTGTTGCACATTAACTACCTTGAGCGATCAATATTTTACAACCATTATTTTCGTTACATCCTGCTTATTTCAAGGCCACGGTCCATGGTTACACTCTTTGCCCCTCTGTATATGAATTGCCGTTAATATGATACTACAGCCTCGTTTAAAGTAATTTGGGGTTTCACTCACACTAATTGCAAACTACTGTCATACTAGATATTTAACTAGTTTACTCGTCCTTTCCTATCTTACTAAGCTGCCTAATTTCAATAATTTCATTATAAAACCAGTTCAGGAAATACGCACTTTTTAAATTATTTATTTCATTTTTTACTTTTAACAGATATAAATCATGATTAAAATCCTTAAACTCGCACTGAACGTTCAAATAATTTCAGATTATTTTGAATCGGCAAATCTCAATTAGTGATTTCATCTTTGCTCCCATTTTCACAAACATCCCACATTATTTCATTTTGAATAGCGTTTCAGATACCTCAAAATTAAAAGCTACAACTTTTGACAAAAGTTTAATAGCATATTAAATACTTTCAAATAAAATACTGCTTGATTTAATAACTTCAAAAGAAACATAAGAATTGAACGAATATACAACAAAAGTGTCATTAACGATAAAACTAAAAACCTAAGATGGAGCTAAAAAAATGACTTACGGAAGACATTGCATTTTATCTCCACGTACAACCAAAACTGATCATTAATGGTAATTTATCTACTAAAGATTATGGTAAAAGTGTTTTTGAAATAAAAATATGTACTCTATTAAAAATCTTAGAAGATCTATTACATGCTCTTTCTTGGCAATAACTGTAAGAGAAAATTAGTTTTTATTCTTCAATATATTCTGATCAATTTCCCATCGACACAATGAATCGTTGAGAAATCAGGACGCAAGAAACTAAGCCCGAACCATCATTAAACGAATATTGCACATTCCAGAGCGCAAGTGAGATAATTTTCGCGTTCGTCGCACTGAATCACGTGCTCTCGCTAATGCCTTCGTTATTACGGGAGCTCTTGCGTCACGCAACAAAACGGCGCATTGTTCTTTACGACGCCGGCACTGAGCTCTTACTTCCCTTGGCGGGTGCATTCTCACACGCGGAGCGGAGCACCCCGCTGGGGCGTCAGAATAAGAATAGCAAGCGCGTCTAAAAACGGGAGAGCTATTTTGCGTCGTCGCTTAAATCCTGCTGGCGGATATGTGCCCATGACTAAGACAATGGACACACGTCTTGCGGATTCCCTGGGTAAATCATTTGAAGGGGGTCGTAGTGGGTGTGAGGCATGGTGAGGGTGGACAAAAGGTGTGTGCAAACGCTCGTTTTGGGTGAGTTAATTCCCGGTTCTGAAACGAGAACGTTGCGCCATAATCGTACGCACTGCGTCTATTGCACAAACGATGTCTCAAATGCAGTTCTGCAAAACAGAAACTAAACTGTTCGTTCTGGGAATACACATGAATGCTGCCTTACGAAATATTAAATTATGGAAAGATTATGTTGTATGATAGAAGGTGTATGATATATGTATGTATGAAGGTCTATGATGTATGATAGAAGGCGTACACTACTATAAAACCCTCCAATTTTTAAAGATACGAGATCTGAAATAGGAATATGCATTTCTAAAGCGTCTTTACGTATCAGATGAAAATGCTCATGTAGTAAGACAAACAAAAAGCCATGGGAAACTACTGTTTATTTTCCAAGAAAATGTGGAAATTATCTCGAAATTGTTTCGAAAACCAAGTTCCAACAACTAAATTACAATATTATCAATCAATGAAAACCTCATTGAAGACAGCGTAGATCAGATAGAAAGGGAAGAACTGGAAGAGGCACTAAGTAAAATGAGAAATAGAAAAGCTAGAGCCAGTTCTGGCATAAAGGCAGAAATGCTTAAATGTGCAACTAAAGAATTTAAAATAAGTCTTCTCCACTTCTTCAACCTATGCTGGAATAGAAGAAAAATACCAACCGAATGGAAACTCGCCGTAGTGCTACCTATTTTCAAAAAGGGAGACCGATCAATATGTGACAACTACAGAGGTATAAGTCTTCTAAACGTTGCTTATAAGATGTATTAAAAAATGGTGACCTTTAGACTTAGAAAAATTGCAGAAACAATGTTGATGGAAGAATATAGTGGCTTTCGTCAAGGAAGGTTCTGCACAGACAATATTTTAGAGAAACACAGAGAATATAACAAGGAAACCCACATCTTGTTTGTAGATTACAAGAAAGCTTTTGACACTGTAGCCAGGCATACCCTTTTTGAAATATTAAGAAAGAAATGAATCCCCGAACATCTTATCCTTGTAATAGAAAATATGTATAATAAATCTGAAATATGTATTACTTGGAAACCAGGTCGAAAAGCGGAATTGAACCAAGGCCTACGACTAGGATATAGTCTTTCACCGCTACTGTTTGATGTCTACAGAGACGAAGCTCTTCGTGAGTGGAAGAGCAGATTAAAATTTTATAGCCTACAACTAACTACATCAAAATTATGGACAATATTTTTTGCAGATGACCAAGCAATAATAGCAGAAGGAGAAGATACATTACAAAATACAACATATGAACTGCAGCGGATAATGGCAGAATATAATCTTGAAATATCAGACATCAAAACGAAAGTGATGACATTCCAAATTCGATACCCGATACGCTAAAAAATTGTAGTAAATAATAACACAGAGCAGATACAACACTTCACATTCTTGGGAGCAGACATATCAATCTATGGCGAAATCTACGTAAATAAGAAAATAGAAAGATTCAATCAAATGAATGGAACTATAAGAACACGGTTCAAAAGTGAGAAGAGACACTAATTAAATTTTACAAAATTATGTCAATACAAACCTGCTTATACAGAAGTGAAGTGTGGACAATGACAAATAAAGATATATCAAGATTGCAGGCAGTGGAAATGAGATTCCTTAGAGCAGTAGCGGGATATAGCCTTTTGGACAGACAAAGAAACACACAAATCCGAAACGATCTAAATGTAGAAAGTCTTATAGAGAAAGTCACCAAGTGTCACCAAGTTGCCATGAGAGTCTACAGACTCTCATGGCAAGATCACATGTTGCGAATGAACAACGACATGATTCCTAAACAAGTGGCAAATTATCAGCCGAGAGAAAAAGGAATGTAGGACGTCCAAGAATGCGCTGGAGAGACCAAAATTAAGCGGCGTAACAGGCATTATGCCTAGATACTTGAAGATAAGAAGAAGACTAATTAATGTCAATCTCAATCTGTGTGTAGAATATTGTTACCCATCACTTATGTTAAGAAAAAAATATTAATGTTTAGTGAAGAACAGGGACGCTGAGGAGACAACTACAAACAGTGAAAAGAGAAAAACAAAGCGAGAGGAGTGGCCAATTCTGAATCTTGTGATAATTCTTTGTTATCTTTTTCCTTTATGGACATTGAGGAGAGATAAAAATTATTGATGTTCTTATAAGATGGTGTTTAGATGGCAATGCTTTTCACTGACGATCGCGCAATTTAATAGAGAATTTCTTTAATGTTTTCTAAAAATTAAAGAACCATATACATGTCGGTAGCATTCAAGGTGATAGGTTTTTACCTATTAAATCTGCTTTTTCAATTCCAAAAATTACTCTCTGAGATGGAATCCACGATAATATAATTCCACTTTAAGAAAACGTTATATACATCACACAAGACACAGATGTGTCTTACGCCGTGAATGTTTCCTAAACAGCACAAACAAACGGCACAAACTAAATTGTTTCGAAGAAAAGTGCATGAGCTGGGTGGCGAGCACGCGGTAATTGCTGAATAGTGGTAAACAAAAGGCGACTCAGCTACTTCGAGCGTCAAAGCACAACAAGAAGTCCTGTCCCTGCCTTGCGGAACTAACGTTAATAGATTTTTTCTCGCTGAAGTCTTTGAGCTTCTTTGTTTCACTAACAGCCCAAAGGGGGAACTAACAAAGCATCCTGTTGAAAACACAGTCGACGTGCAAAAGCAAGATCTCGAAATGGCAATGCGATCGGTTCTCGTAAAGTAACGTTGTTAAGTTAGCAGGCAGTATCCTTTCATATCCATTTTTCGAGAATCAGTTAGCCCGGTATGTGACAATGAGAAAATGTGAGAGCCTAAATTATCAGGTTGGGAAGATACAATTAAACGGAATCAGAGAGCGTCTAACTGGCAGATAAATGTAGATACAGAGGTAGATTGAAGGAGACGTATGCAGGGGTATAGATATGGAAAAGGGGACTCAAATAAAGAAAAAGGCAGTAGAAAGAATGAGACAAATAGAAGAGAAAAAGAGCGCACTTTCTCCATAAGAAAATAATGACGTGTTAATGTTACATGGCAGGAAAAGAAATGTAGATACACATACTGTCGCAGTAAGCTTTTTCATCGTGCAAAAGCTCACATGTTATGTCGTAACTGACCTAATCCAGCGTAGGCAAACACGTGGCGTCACGTGCTCCAACATTCTCCCGCACGATCGGCGCTCTTCAGCCCGAAGTCTCACGCGACCACTACACATACGACAGCCCACGATCCAGACACAAAAAGAGGATGCACATCTCTCCCGCGTTTTTACAGCCACTTACGGCACGCAGTTGAGAAATCACAAGCGGTTACCGCACTAACGAGATGAACCGTCGGGGCTTTGAGGGCCTTCAATGAATCAATTTCACCGATTGCCCGAGGCGCGCGCAATTAGAGGTTTCCATATTCACGAGAAGCGCCGCCGCGCTGCTTCGGCTCCTCCCCGGCTGTGGGAAGGCGCCTTCGTTCGCGTCCCAACTCCCTTTCTACTGAGCGAAGCCCCGAGAACGTTTACTTTTCTTCGTTGGGCACTTCTGCGCTGCAGCAGCTGCTCAAATGGTATATTTATTTTTACTAATCGAAGCGTTGGGTCTAGTATCTATTCATGTTACGATTTATGAATTTCACAGGGCACGCAGAAACGATATAGCATTTCCACTCAAGAATGTTACTGGTGAATTGATAGCATAGGCCATTATTCCGAGAAGATTTTTTTATTTGTTATTACATTCTCAACGTTCTGTTAGAGTTAATAACAAATCTAATGAGACAGCTTAAACTATTGACTTTATTTTATTACTATAAAATTATGTTTCCTTTATGCAGTATATTGCAGAAAAATTACATGAATATATAATATAAATAAAAATTAAAAGTTGTGCAAATAAATGCGATAAGTCATTATAAAAATGTTGTAGGAAAACCACAAAAAACGCTGGTAAGCTAGTAACAGAATTCAGCATTCTGGCTGTCCAAAAACAAGACTATCTTCATCAAATTAGTTTTCATATTTTTGAAGATTGGTTGGAGCTCTTCGGTTGTTCGTGGTTAATTCTCAAATATTCGTGGTTGCCAGTTATTTTGATAATGCTTGAACATTTCCCAACGTTTTATGGCATTATCACTGGTTCGAGCTTTCAGAGATCTTCGAAATGCTGTTTCATCCATAAATATTCTTTAACTTTTAATTCTGATTTCTTTCTATTTTGTAGTACACAGGATTCAGAGATTGTTAAGTCTTTGCAATTTGCTTGTCCATTTCTTCTACAACTACATAGAGATTATTTGGTTTTGCTTCGGCTACGACATTCATCGCATATAGGTACAAAGAAGAAAATAGAAAGGATAAACTTCCATGTATACTAGCTTGCACTGTAGATGAAGTAGTCATCTACACATAGATCGTTGCGCCAATTTACAATTTACAATTTACAATTTTTTCAGAACTGATCTAGAACTTAATATTTTGATAGCTGCACCTGAACAACAGTTAATAGAACTACAACCGTTCCGTAGTAAGTGGGTCAACTGAGAAAAGCACTTTCGGCTCCAGGCTGATGCGGGCGACAGAGTGCGAGTTCCAGTGCGAGTGCGTGTCCGCAGCACCTCTTCCCTGGGATTACGCAATGCGACGCAGCTACTGGACGCCGAGACCAAAGCAGAAGAAAGGCTTTCAAACCACGGAAATATGGCCCCAAGCACAAGGAGTATTCACTGTCTTAGATTGGGCCTCCCAGCTGCCTGGCTGTGTCATTTGGTGTTTTTCTTGATGTCTTTTTTTTCCATACTTTATTCGTATATTTCCTATGCTACAGCAGTGAATATGGCCCTGTCACACGCTGATTTATTAATTATTTCATTTACTCCTCTTGTTTCGTCTTCAAAATTGAGTTTGTTATTTATTTTCTTGGGTTAATTTGTATTTATTTCTTTAGTTTTTTGTACACAAATGTTTGTAGTGAAGTTACATATCTATCTATTCACTATTCTAACTTCCCACTTCAGAATGCATAGTTCGAAACTAACCACTTAGATCAATATGTCTTTGTGTACACTCTAATTAACGAATATATTAATTGTCTGAAGCTTCTTGGAAAGTAGGAAAAGGAATTATTGACATGATACATATATACTATAAGTAATGAAATAATGCGTTTTCTTATTTGCAATAATTCGTAGATCATGGAATTGTGTATGAGCTTCCCTTTACAGTTTTATACACTTTCCTTTTGCCTATGAGAATCTTTATATCAAGTGATAGACTTTTTTGGTATCAAGTTCCTTTTCCTTCTATTATTATCTGCCTTGCCCATTGTTTTTCATTCATTCAACATTAAGTTCTGACAAAATCTTTACAAAAATGAATTGATTGCCTTTCCCCCAATTATCTCACAAGTACGACTTCATTGATAACATTTTTTGCCTTGCAAAGAATTGCATCGAGTTTTTAAATTTTATTTGAGTAATTCAATCGTCTTAACAATTTGTGGATGTGTATTTATAATTACTATAAGATATTCGATGAGAAAACTTTCATTTTTTTACTTTTACACACACTTTTAATTACTTCAAAGGTCATGCTAAATGGAGCACACTCAGGATAATAGATGACATAAGTCACATCAAAAACGTTTCTATGAAATACTCTTCAAAGTAGCATTACAGCAGATGAGCTCAATTTTCCTGTAATCGCTACAGCGGATTAAGCCCTGTATGTGAAGTAAAATTATAATCTCTGAGGGAGGCTGAATTCGTCTTTTTCACTTCACTGCCTCTCTCGACAACAAAATTTTTCCGAATCCCAAGCATCCTCAAACGATAAACTAAAATTGCTTTGGCTAGGGCGTGAAACTTTTACTCCACCACAGCCACTGTTCGCTTCTTCGCCGCCTGCACTGCATATTCAGTCGCCGACCGAGTCAACGCGGATTTCTCTTGGAGCCGCGCCTCGGTCACCTGCCGCGCAGGTGGACCGCGGCAGCCGATCCGGATCACGGCCGTCGCCTCCGCCTCCCCTCCCTCCGCCCCCCCCCCTGCGCTCACCGCACGCCGACGACGCGCCGTCGCCTGCCCGCCGCGTGCTTCTTGCCGCACAGTGGGCGGTTTCATTCCAACCATGTTGTGAGAGATGGAGACAGAGCGTATTGATTCCGAATGCGACAAACGCGATTCCGAGTCAACGTTGCTGTAGAGATGGTCCTCCCCCACAGAAACGTGTGGAGCCCACCTCTACGTCTGTTTGCGGGTTTTCCCCTCTTCGGGTATCAGCCTCAGCGGTGCACTGTCGCAGCGGAGGCAAACCCTAAGCACTCGAATGATCTGCAACCACGTGCGGTAGAGTAGTGCGTGTAAGCACTTGTGAATCCAGAGAGGGGGTCTACAGGGACCTTGCCCACCCCCCAAAGGCCAAGAGTTTTCTTTTACTTTCCTTTATTTGCCACAATTTATTTAAATATTTATGTTCGAATTATGTAATTATTTGAACAATAACTTTGTATAGTATCATGTGTACAGTACATAAATAATATGCAATATAATTGCAAATATGTTTATTCCTTAACAAAAATCCGCGATGGCCCAACCCAAAATGATTGGCTGGATCCGCCCCTGCATGTTAGAGTATGTAGGGGGTAAGGGGTGAGGCGCTCGCGGCCTATGGTCCTTTTCTTAACTGGTCTGGCATTCACCTGATATTAATCGGAGAAACCACGGAAAACTGCAGATCAAAACAGTAGGCCGCTATATTCTTCTCCAGAGAGTTTAACTCAACTCAGGTAAGCTGCCAGTGTCGAAAAACCTCCACCGTCCACCTAGGTTTTCAGGCGCCCGTGGCCATTATAGCATTTGCGCCCGTCACAACTCTTCAAATTAGGATTGTTATTATTTGTTTTAGCAGGTATACTATAAATAGCGCCCATGGCACGTACCATATCTGCTGTACCCATGCTACTCCTCTGCCGTCCGCACTCGAGTCCTACGTGCTCCTTGGCGGAGTTGGCGCCAAGCTCTCGCAGCCGGTTCATGACGTAAGGCCTCGCCACCTCGCGCATGGCCCGGCGCGCTGTGCAGGTATCCTCTGCTGCTACTGCGTGGGGACGACGACGACGA
This sequence comes from Gryllus bimaculatus, assembly GCA_017312745.1. NCBI lineage: Eukaryota > Metazoa > Arthropoda > Insecta > Orthoptera > Gryllidae > Gryllus > Gryllus bimaculatus. The sequence goes on from BOPP01000017.1 coordinate 507,665, forward strand.
CGACGACGACGACGACGACGACGACGACGACGACGACGACGACACGCAACACGCCGTCGCCGTCCCGCCGCCGTCGTTGCCGCGTTCGCCGCCGCCGTTGCCCCGCGTGCCGCCGTTGCCGTGCCGCCGCCGTTGCCGCGCCGCCGCCGCCGTTGCCCCGCCGCCGCCCCGCCGCCGCGCCGGTTGCCGCCGCCGCCGCCGTTGCCCGCCGCGTTGCCCCCGCCCCGTTGCCGCCGCCGCCGCCGGCCGCCGCCGTCTGCCGCCCGCCGCCGTCCGCCGCCGCCGTTGCCGCCGCCGCCGTTGCCGCCGCCGCCGTTGCCGCCGCCGCCGTTGCCGCCCCGCCGTTCCGCCGCCCCGTTGCCGCCGCCGTTGCCGCCGCCGCCGCTTTCCGCCCGCGTTTGCCGCCCCCCCTTGCACCCGCCGCCGTTGCCGCCGCCGCCGTTGCCGCCGCCGCCGTTGCCGCCGCCGCCGCCGCCGCCGTTGCCGTTGCCGCCGCCGCCGTTGCCGCCGCCTGGATATGCTACTGGGAAACGCATTGCCACGGGGTTTCTATTCGTGACCACAAAGCATCGATAGGTACTGCAGGAGGCCTAGAACGAACTAGTTGCCGACCGATCGTATCCCAGACTTGTTCGATGGGAGACATGTCAGGCAAACTTGGGGGCCACGGTAAAAATAGTTGGAACCCGTCGTTCTTCGCAGAAAGCTTGAACATTCCTCGCCGTAAGCGGTCAGACATTGTCCTGCTGAAATATGTCATATGGAGCTGCTTGCAAGAGGGGCAGTACCTAACATACTACAATCTCCGAGTTACGATAGTGGCTGTTACTCATTGTCCTGAATCCGTATGAGGCGAGATCGCACATTGTAGCGTATGGCGCCTCAAACCATTGCATTTGGAGTTGTTCGCTATAGCGCGAAAGAATGCGGGCTGGCAGATTGCAATCACCACAGTAGGGTCGAACACCTACGCGGTCATCGCTGTAGAACAAATTGAAGCGAGACTTGTTAAATAACAGTATATTTTGAGACTCGGTACACCAGTGATCACGTTAACGTGCTCATTGCTCTCTCGGGCGTTGGTGGTTTCCGGTAAACGGAATTCGACGTAGTGGTATGTGTGCCAAAAGACCAGCCCTAAGCAGACAGGGCGTCCAACCGTGGACACAGACATGACTACACCCGTTGCAGTGGTTCCTAGTCGCCGTATAGCCATCTCGTGTTGACTAATGTCAACTTTATTCAGCCAAATTTAGAAGTATGCTGAAAAGGTTTCTTATTTTGGGCATCCTCCCCACTTAGGATAATGTAAATATTAACAATCATAATTCGTGAATTTGCATATTCAAACTTATTGCTCAACGTACACATTGATATGTTACGGTCTGAAAAGTGTTGTGAAACAACATGTAGGACACTTTTTGTTTGTAAGTTTATGCTATATTATTCTTCAAACGAATATTATTTTTTTTAAAGAAAGAAATATAAATTCTAACGAACCGCAAGATCCTTCGTTTTTCCATTTTTTCGTAATTAATGATGAATCTCTATGCAAGACTTGGGTGTCGAGCGCATTATCCAGACAACAAAAGAAGTAGGCCATTATCATCGTAACATTACAATACAATGTTGCCTGAAGGTAACACGTCACATAGTGAAGCAATTTTGCAAGCTAGGACCAAGCAAGAACAGGCAGTATAATTAGCATAAGTATATTTTGCTCCAGTTGGCATTTACACTATAATAAAATTGGATACCCCTTAAACTTTGAATCAACTGTTCAAATTTTATTATTTGGTTGTTAAAATTTGACTAACATTTCAAACGTGAATTGGCATGAAAAGACGGTGAGTTGGTATCCAAAGTTAAATTAACATAAGGCTTATTTCACAATTATAAGAAACATCGAGCTTTACGTATTAGTAATTTCTCTTTCCCTTCACAGAGTGTACTAATACTGGGTGAACGTTCTAATGTTGATACTGTTACCCAAGCGAACCACCGTACCCATTTTATTTCGAATGTTATTCGTATAATTACTCATAGAATGAGAAAAATTTCCTATTTTTCATTCGTCCTTTAAAAGAGAAGTCTTGACTTCTTTTTAGTGTCTCAACTTTACACTACTTTAGTGCCCTCTCGTCAGGAATAATAACTACAATTTTTAAAAGTTCAATAGGAACAAATTTTATAACTATACAAACGGACGTTTAGAGCTGCGAGAACAGCAATACAAGGCCTCCAAATACAAATGGAAATTCGGGCTTACAACTAGCCGGAAACACGCACCCGAAGACCCGCAGCCATCGTCCAGTTACAGCCTCAGGGGGCAATTTTGTAAGTTTCAAATGGTACTAGGATATCGCAACACGTGAACAAAATTTGTAATTTATATTTCCGCACATGGGATTAAGTACTCGGAAAACCTTAAATTGAGCAAAATATTTTAATAACCATATAATATATTCTGTTTGGTGTATGTGTTACCATATGAGCTACATTTTATCAATTAATAAAAAAATCGAATAAACAAATTTAATATAAAAGAATGATTTTGAGATATTTGTAATGTTCAAGAGAATCCATACAAAATAGTTCGCTGTTACAGGTAATTACAATTTACATGCAATTACACAGTTACAGGTACAATAAGTTACACAATTCAACTCGCGAAATTTAAAAATAATCCCATTTCCATTTATTAGAAATGTCTGAAGTTTTCCAATATCTATTGCGTGTGTCAGCATCTGATTTCACTTCATGTTAACCTTTCGATAGTTGCATATTATCAATATTTACCGTATCAATTTCCTGATCTCACTGTAATTAGAACTCCTTTAAGAAGCAATAACGAAGTATCAGTTAAAATCACTAAAACATGTGTACTCAGTGAACAGAAGAATATCGGTGGCAATGGAGTGGAAACGCTTATTTAGTCGACTTTTAATGAAATGTTTATGTGTTAATTTTATGAGTTCTTCGGAAGCTTCACCCATTTTATATTTCACCCATTGTTTCTTTCCTGATTTTTCTATGATACCTTAAGGCATTACAAAAGAAAGTATTTCAATGTGACTTGAAATTAGTGTTGACTCTGCAAAAGGGCAGGTAAATTACGTAGACGACTGAAGTAACATTTCAGTAAATCAAACATAATGGTAATAAGCAATACAAATAAAAATCGAGGAGCTTCACAGTAATTTTATCGCTTTACGGCCAATCTGCATAACCACAGAGATAAACTTTGAGTTTTTAGGAAGTACGTGTGCCCTCAAGAACGTCATAATAACAAGAAGATAGGCACCGTTAGCGTCTTTAATAAGTGGATAGTCTTGAAAATTCTTATTGGAGTATTTGTAAATAGATGTATACATTTCGACTAATCACATGTTTCACCAGCAAGATGGTGAAGTATTAACCGCAATTGCAAAACAAGACATTTGCAAATGACTCGCTGCTTGTTCCAGGTGATCTTCGAGAGGCTCTCTTCGTTTAAGTGCAACATGGTCAAGGACGAACAAACAAGATCAAAACGCGAATGACCACGAAACACAATAGACTCGCGGCGTCCTTCATATTACATCGTTGTATGCCAGGTAAATTGTTTATTTATTGTACTCCCATATCATGCAAGTCTTAAAGTGTCCTTTATGGCAATGTTTAGTAGAACATAAGTGAGAAATCAGATTATCGTCAGAAGAATTAGTTAAATATTCTGAAGTTTGAAAATAAGGAAAGATGTTTTGGCTGGAAATATGAAGTTAGTGCTGAGCTAATAATGCACTATAAAAATATATTTATTCCTCACGACATACGATAAACCACTAATATTGCGAATAAGCTAAGTTAGTGGAAGATATACTATAGTGTAAGTGAAATAAATCTACATAATTGACTAACCAATGAGCAACACGAATTTCACGTAACCAATCATTACCCCTAGCGATACCAAGGTACAGAAGATCCCTTACTTACCAACTAAAGAGAAGGGGACTTTTAGGATTCTATCGCTTAATTTAATATTTTATTGATATTTCTATTTTAATACATTAGTAAACTGCTATAACTAATAATATACATGTGCATTCATTCAAACACAAAAATTGTTCGATTAAAACACCTGTATGTCTGTGCATATCGAAGTGTCGAGTTTCTCAGCAATATTTGTATTTATGACAAATCCAATTACATTTTTATATCACATAAAGACTGATGTATCTTGATAACGTAGTAATAACTTTTCAGAACATATTAAACCATGTTATACTAAGACAAAGCACTATAAATGTTTCGAAAACAGTCACAATGTTCACTTTTTTAGAGAATAGTCTTGATTTTTATTATCCCTTGCCTAAGACGCTGTAATAACTCAAATTATAGCCAATACTTGAGATAAATTGCGACATTTTGATAAAAAAAGTACATAATAAACAATATCAATTATTTTTCATTCTCAAAAAAATACTTGAACCTAGAGGCCCTTCAAACAATTAAAATCGATACTCTATGTGAAAAAATGTAAAAATTATTCGAAAATGCAATGTACATATAAAACACGCCGGATTCGTATGTGATTTATAAGATTTAGCCACTTCTTTTCGAATTTCACCGAAATACTACGTAAAATATGGTACGTACACATAAAAAATAATAGAAAGAGAATTTTTACAACAGTTTTCATTTTTTAAGTGCTTAGCTAGCGAGCTATAGAAATGAAAAATAAAGAACACATAACACAAAGGATTATAAGCAATACAAAAATTGCTTTTTTTGAACCAATGGGCGTTTTCTGCTCACTGAGAAAAGTCAGCGGAATCACCAGAGGCGGAGAGCCAGGCCGGTTGCGTCAAGAGCGCGACCCGCGCGACAGGCGGTCCGCGACGCACGGTGACATATAGAGCTGGCTGCGGTGGCGGCGGCGGCGGCGGCGGCGACTTTGACCCACAGCCCCGAGCGATCGTCCATTGTCACCCCGCGAGGCGAACTTCCCAAAACACGAGGCGGCCAAGAGGCGCACCCGGCCGCTCACGGCCGCCCCGCCTCTCCTCGGACCGCTTCGCACCGCCACGCCACGCACTGCGACGCCACGCACCGCCACCCGTGGGCAATCCAACCGCACTGACAACTGTCTTAGAACACTGATGAAAGTAGCACGGCATCGTAAATTATTTCAGCACGCCTAATTGTCATTTCATGAGCGAAAATAGTGATGGTCCACAACAGGGGGGGGGGGAGGTAGCAACATGTATTACATCGGAAGATTAAAATCTGTACATTGTAGATGTGAGTTTTATTCGGGTATTGGAAGTGAGAGAAAAAGTTTATTTTTACAATGTTTCTACTCGTGCTTTGTGAGTACCTTAATTCTCCAGTACTTAAGTATGTGTAGAAAACGATTGGTTACGGATTCTGAAGCTCAAGAATACGTGCGTACATAACACTACTTACTTCCTTGCATGTCACATACTACTTTTTTTACATTTTTTTACGAAATGATTCAAATTAAAGTATTCATAAAATTATCGTAATCATAAACAAATTCATTTGCATTACTGCTTTCGAAATGCTATACTTTTAACAATGATTATTTATATCATCCATGCTTCAGCCTAATTGGGATATTTAAAGAAATAGAATAAAATTATATTCAAAGTGGATACTGCGCCATGAATATGGTTACAAACGCCCAAATTTTTGCTACGGGCCACAAGCTCACACAGATTCCTTAATGAGTTTTACAATCGAGAGTCTCATAAATTGTATATCTCCCTTTATTCATTAGTCAAAAGAAAACAAAACGCATTACTTCAAAGAATTGGCAAATTTTCAGTATTATTTTACATAAGTGACTACAAATTATACTGCAAGTCCGAATGGCTGTAATCACTAAGGCAGTAGTGCCGTAACAATCTCGGACCGAAGGATTCCGGGTTCGATTCCCGCCTGGGGCATGGTTGTATTGTGTTCGTCCTTTCACACCCCTGTCATCATACCGTGTCATCCTGATAGTTGCCATACCGTTACACGCAATAGTGGTCGCTAATGACCTAGTAGTTGATGCGACCTTAAATAACAAAAAATACACTGTTTTTAATGGAATTTAAAAAGAAAAGCATGAAGTATTAATTAGCAGCAAATAATATAAATTAAGAAAATAAATTTTAACGATTTTAATTTAAAAAGAAATCTGAGTACAGAAATCATTTCATGATAGTATAATAGTATATTTTAACATATTTTATAGTTATTTATTATTAGAAAAAGCATAATATTTTTAATGTTCATGATACAGTATTTTGTATTTTCATCCCTTATCAATAGTACGACTGTATGTGATATATCTACCCAAGTGTTTAAAAAAGGTTATAACAATACAAAATTTACATGCAGTTCACTTTGTAACTCAAGCACCATGTTTTCAATGTATTTGGTTCATTGTAGCACAAGCTTTCCCATTTTTCTCAGAAAAAAGGATGTTTTAAACAGCCTCAAGTAAAAGCGATTACTTTTATGGTATTGCAAAGAATGTAAAATAGTTGAATTTTTAATACTATACCAAAATTTAGTCGATTCTCAAATGATGTTGGTAAGCGCAGAAAGTCGTACAATCATGCTATCAACGATTAGAACGAAAGAGCATATACTTATTGGCTTACCCTGGTATACTCTAAGTGTGTGAAACAACTGCGAAGAAAGTCATCGGTACTAATAAAAGGGAAAACAACATCGAGTTATTGAACTTGCAAAGCAGAAACCTCAGTTAAAGTAGTCGTTCCGGTTCTGTTAAATATATTGCGATGTCGTGAACCACGGGATGGTAAATATATCATATGCGCATTTGGGGCAGACAAAGAAAGTTCCCGACGCATGAGAACCAAGGTTAGACAAGCTGAGTAAGGCAGGCCACAAGTGATAAGGATGCCGCGATATTATAATGCATTGCTATCTTGTGGAGAGAAAGCAGAGATTTATACGGCGTGATATGCTCCGGTTCGGTGTACTTTCATTGAAATGAATTACGAACGTAAGAGATACTGGATGGATGTGAGCTTAGAGCTGATCGTACGAAAGCTTCCAATAGTGCAACAGTTGCAGTAAATTCAGCCCAAATTCCAAATTGATAAAATAATGATTTTAATTTGCAACCTTTATAAATAAAACATGTATTATATTATAGGTTGAAGTATGGTACCATCTCCCCATTCCTAAAACACTCAGATCTCCGACCCGTTACAACGCTTGTACAGATGGTTAGGAAAGTGTGCAGTAATTGCCGCAAAAGGCAAATACAGGAATATTGCGTAGTGACCAAAACTAGTGACGCACAGAGGAGTAGTTCAAATCTGAAGGAAACAATTAACGCTCTCAATTTCTTAGACCAACTCTGACCACGCATGCATCTCGCTTCAGCAGGTGCAAGTACCTTTTTGGGGTGTTCAGAACTGAATACCGATTTTTATCCCCCAGTATGTTTAACCTTGTGGGTGCAGGAGATAAGGTGGTGATGGTGATGTACGAAACGACGGCACGCAAATATAGACATACACAAAAATACCATGCCCCAGGTGGGACACCAACACGCCGTTTTCTGGTCCAAGCTACGGAACTACAGACCTAACGATATCGACCATCTGACCGGCAACGCTCTCAAGTACAATCTAATCTAAAATAAAATCTGTGAAATGAAAAAAATCAGTAATTGGAAGCTACAGCAAGCAAGGCAATTTTCGCCTAAAGTTGGCGGTGAAAGCACTAAGCAATATTTTTGTACTAATAATGGAGTCCTAATCTTCCCAATCTGCTGATGTAATCGCTGTACGTATTATAAACAAAGGGTAAATACGTACATATTATGTTACGTGAAAATCCCTATTTTCGCGTATTCGAACGACGAGAGCAAAAAAGAAAATCTAAAGCCCATTGAAAGGCATATCCTAACTTATAAATCTCTCTTCCAAAGCAATTTGAAAGTGTTCGGACACCGATATACAGTGAATTATTAAGTCAATAGTTAGGCGCGTACTATATAAACATTATTTCATTGTAAATATCGAAAAAACTAATGCCCATACCCTACTAATACCCAATTTCATGGAAGATTTGCTGGTGTGCGTGGTAATGAAGTTGGAAAGCGTACACGTCCGTAAACATTGAGAAAGTGGAATTTCTGTTAATCTCCTCGCCTAAGGCAGACATTAATATCGATACCCCATTAAGTAGTCTGCGAGACTGCACTAAGTTGATTTTTTACTACTTGATGGGGAACACAATAGTTGAGCAAAATACAGAACAAATGAATGATAACTTTGGTGTGAATGCCAAAAGATGGAGGTAATTAATTCAGAAATAAATTAAATTAAGATTCTACTATCAACTAGTAAATCAAAGAAATGCAATTGAATGAAGGAAATTGGAAATTTTAAATGAAACAAAAGGAATAGTTATGATGCTGAGTTTGAATAAAAAAATATGAAAAAAACAAAAATTATATAACAAGCATGTAGATTTAAAAATAATTAATTCCTAGAGTTGCCTAAACTTCACAACTGAACAATATATGTTCAGTTGTGAAGTTTCCAAATTCTAAATGTCGAGCGGTCATAGGCATTTACAGTATCTTTGGCAAATCAAGGCTTCAAATTTCAAATGAATGAGTATAGGGAATGTGAAGGAAATAAAAGAAAATTCTAAACATGAGGCGCTTGAGGCTAGATAATTGTAAGCTACCTTATGTAACTCATACAGGAAAGATAATTTGGTTCAATGAATTCTATGCACCAGATAATTAACATTAAAAGTAAAAGTATATTTCTGGAAATTAAAATATTCTGCATACATTTTTATGTGGTATTAAATTATTTCGCTAGTGACTTATCAACCTCTAATAGAAACAAAAGATAAATAACTAAAATATTCTTTTTAGTGGTAGTACCAAGCGCTTCATTGAATTTATATTCGAGAAATAATCACAGTTCCAGTGGCGTGAATTCTACTGCAGAGTGGGAGCCACTTCAAAGCAAAACCAGAGGGGGGAGGGCCAGCGGCCGCGCCTGCTCCGAGGGATTATCTCACCGAACCAGACGCGGGCCACGGACGTTCCACATTCGGCGCGCGCTGACGTAACGCGCGAGCCACAGATTTGGGCAATTACTCCGCTGCTCGGACGAAGCAGGGCGGTGATGAGCGGGGTGGGGCAGGGCGGGCCGCGGCATAGTGGAACGAGGTGGGACGGCGCGGGGACGGCGCGGGGACGGCAGCACGAGGCGTTGGGAAGAGATGCGATGCGTGGCGGGGAGGTGCATGCGGACGGGCGCGCGAAGCGGCGGCGAAGGCGGGACGTGGGCGGCCTGCTTTCTCCGCGCTCCTCGCAAAGGACGCCCACGCACCTGGAAGCAGCTTCGACCGCTCCCGGCTTGACGGCATTAGGAGCAGAACTGTCTTCTCTGTTCGCGATAGTGAGTTTCAACCGCCATTTGTAGAGAAAACAAAGAAAAAATGGGAAATTTAGAACACTCAAGAGATTAACCATTTGACCGTATGCTTCCTGTGAAACACGGTGCGCAACAGTTGAAGGCAAAGAACGAATAAGAACGTCTAGATTTAATTACATGGGCACACAAAAACAACGTTGTCAGACCCAAAGACTTGACATACGTTTTTCTATGTATATCGACGCGCAGAATCCGAATCTGAAGCCAGAATCCCGTCACCACCCTCCAGGGTTTTTTTAAATCGCTAAAACTATCGTGAAATTGTACCTTTGTTTTAGTGGTTTGTTGCCAGATTCGAAGACTAGACGCAAATTTCTCCATGAATTTCGACGCGCTAAATCCGAAATTGTGCCACCACTCTCTAGTTGTTTTTAAATCAAAAACATTGACACTCAAATTCACAAGCTACAATGTCACAGAGGTTTTTATGTATATAAAAAATTGGAGAGTGGTGCTTCAATTCGAGCTTCAGATTCGGATTCAGCGCATTTTGTCTGCCTGTTATTAATGCCTGTTATTAATTAGACAGTACCGAATTTCTTATCAATAGTTTATATTTTATGCCTCAAAACGTTTACAGTGGAACATCAATATTCCGTAAATGACAGAGAAAAGAGTCCTTATATGTTACATTTTGAGTTTTTAGTTCCCCCTAGATAATTACGAAATTTAATTCAGAAAGCCTAATTCTAATTCATAAACTCATAGAATTTTTGTAACGCAAATGTTACACATTATGTGTATGGTCATAATGCCCATGCAGACAAAGTAATCGCTGGTAGTGTTACACGGAATACTCTCTAGCCTTTCAGAGCGCTGTATTATTTTCCAGTTAGCAGCTTATTTTTCCAAGAATACAGTGAGATAGAAACAGTGAGGTGAATATGTCAATGAAAAAAAAATAGGGAACGGTGGTAGTTCATTAGGTACTAGTTATTAATTTAAATTTGCATTTCATGTAATTTGCAAAATAATGGCTGAAAGTCATAGTAGTGGTTTTATATTCCTCACTCAGCTTCTTAATGTTGGCATGCCAGTAAGCTTGTCAGTATTATTTCTTAGACGTGGAAGTAGGATAGAAATTGTTTTGTTAGTTTATTTGTTTCATTAGGGTTACTGAAAAAAATATGTTCAATATAAAAAAATTAGACAATTTTTAGTTCGTGTAATGGAGTTAGAGACTATATTAACAATCTACTATCATTTACAATGAGTCGAAACAAGATATAAGTTATTTTTAAAAACGCCAAAAAATATTCACGACTGTGAAGATGGTAAAATACTTCATATCGGATAAATTATCAATAAAGACAAACGCCGATATTAAAAGCTTCAGGGACAATATTACAGCTGTATAATTTTTGTTCGCGAAAATCGAATAACAATATTTTGAGTTTACGCTACGCATTGGCACAATGCAAGCTCGTGTGTTATTGAATAGGAGTGTTCAAAATATTTCGCAACTGTCATACCTAAAATGTATTTAAATTATCTTCAGTTAATATTTGCTTTCCATCTTCACTTTATTTTACGTAGATTTCACTTCATTTTACTTAGATTTAACGATAAAAGATTTGCGTCTCTAATCCATCTTTTCTTTTCCAGACGAGGCTTTATTTTATAATTAGTGGTGATTTGTTTTTAATATTAATATGAAGAGATTTGAAGCGTAAAATGGAGGTATCATCGCACCAGTACGCAGGTTATATGACAGTAGCTCTGTACAACGTAAGACCGCATCTCCACAGAAGGCACCAACGAGATCAATTACACGAACAGAGGACACGAAATAAATGAGGAACATAAGTAATTACCCATCGTAGTAAATCTCCCTCTCGAGAAACGTGTTTTGTAGCCGTGCAAACGTGTTAGTGCAAAACCTAATCCTTTTTGAACGGCTTCCCTCCGAGCGAGTCTCCTCGCGGAGGAGGCGAAGTACAAGTTGTTACGGAGAGCCTTCAACCTTTCCAGGGCGAGTGCCCTGACCGGGTGCAAGCCGTTGGCCCGGCGACCTTCAGCGCAGCTCAGAAGGCGTCCCTCCCAGTGGTCGCGACGAACGGCGGCGTACGCAACCCCTCATTACGCGCGGGCGCCGCAAAGCCTCGCGACAGGGCAGGGCGACGGGCGTTGGCCCAGGCGCTGGCTTTCTGCCGACGCCTTGCGGCCGCATCTCACCTGATATCGTCTCTGTCAGAGATATGCATTGATTGATTCATTACTTGGGTTTACGAGCGCGTCATCTGCTGTGATCATGAATCCTGTAAGTGGATCCCATGTTTAACACGGAAGGTGACGGTGATATTTCCCTGCAGAATGGTGAGATTTGCCGTCCATCTATACGTCTGTTGCAGGGTTTCCCCAACCAAGAATCTCCCACCAGTGAGGCTACGCCCCAGCTCTGTTAAGCTCTAAGCTCCCGACCGGTCTCCGAGCATGTGTGGTAGTGTAGTGCATGTGTGTGTGTGTGTGTGTGTGTGTGTGTGTGTGTGTGTGTGTGTGTGTGTAAATAAGGAGGTGAGAATAGGACAAAGAAGAGAAAGAAATGATTGCGCGCCGTCCGTGGCCCGTTTGTTAGGGTACTGCACGCTTGGTGGTGTTTGGAGAAGACACGTAAAACTACCCAGCAAAGCAGGCGGACAGTAAAAGTCTCCTTCAAAGAGAGGCCAAACTCAACCTAGTTTTCCAGATAGTGTCGAAAACCCTGTCGAGAAACCTCGTCGGGACTCGAATTCTACAACCTCCGGTCAGAGGCGCTACAGTGACATCCCTGAGCTACTTCAGCCGGTGTAAGAGAAGCAGAATTCGTTATGATATAGAATTTCAAATTAATATGGAAGTGGAATCAGAAAACTCTGAATCGCAAAGCAGGTAAGAGGACAGGTTGCGAATCCAAAGGAAAGGTTGATATTGCTAGTCACCAACAATGTTCTCAAGAAACAGGTAAATATTCTTGGTACCAGGTAACACTGTTGCTGTAATTACGTGGTGTAGTCGATATTAACTCACGCTTCCAATATGTAAATATTTTATTCATTACTTCAGGTAGGCTTATGCAAAGTCTTACGTGTAGAATGCCTCTCACTTCCATCCTCGTTACTGAATCAAATAGAAAATAAAAACTAATAAATTTCGCGCTGTCATATAATGTACAGAGATACCTTAATCCAGCGAAAGTTTAGCAGAGAAAGAACTAATCAATGTTCAAAATGTAGCTTTCATAGTAATTGCGTAAATCATACCGGCCTGCTTTTGAACGTCTAGGTAATGAGCAAATGAACACGAAATATTTATATTCACTATTCTATGTACTCATATTTGTCCATGGTCAATGGTTAATTTGCTTGACTTTAAGAATGGTGAATATGTGATGAGTTTAAGAATGGTTACGGACGTAACTTTGTGAACATAATGAACTTTTCACGCACTTAATATAAAATAAATCTTTCCATGTCGGTAACCTTTTTTCGTTATTCTATTTTCATCATAGTGTAATACTCAAAATTAATTTAACTCCTGCTAGAGTCTGATAGAACTAGCATGCACTATACAAGCACACTTGTCGGGAGTCCGGTCGGGAGTTTAGTTTATCCCAGCAGGGGCAGTGCTCCGCTGGTGGAAGATACTTGGTTGGGGAAACCCCGCGAGCGAACAGTAGGTTGGCGCCGGATTCTGCCATACAGCGGGGGCAAGACTACCGCCTCCACCCGAGCAAACACCTGCACTACACGTACGTGCCCGAAATCACTAACAATCAATCAATCAATCGAGTCGGGTAGAGTTACAATAGATATTCAAATACATGACCGTCATTACCAGAACTTCATCGTCAAGTTCACAGCCTGAACTCAAGTAGATAAACTGTATTCGTAAGAAAAGGACTCTTGATATTGATTCTACGTTCACTTCTTCGGCCAGAATACCCCAATAGCTAATCGACAACTAACCAGGAAAATGCTTTTCGGCAAAGTCAACTCATTTAAATAACACTTTTGGCTCCGTTTCTATCTCGGTGAGTGCCTCAGTCATGATTTGGAGTAAATCATTATTTTTTTACGTTTTTCTGATAGTGTTTCTAATTTCGGATATCGCGCTGAGTAAGGTTTGGTAGTACGAGGGTCTTCATTCCGAGAGTCAATGTTCTCTTCATTCTATTTTGTTATTTTCAAAATTTTTGAACTTGCAGCTTCTGGTGCCCTTTCGTCTTATTTTACTAACAAGTAATAACGTCCCCATAATAAATTACAATAAAATGAATAGGTGTTCATTCGGTTACATATTCATCATTCGTACTGTAAAATTAGGACCCTAACATTGTGATATCTCCTAAATGCTGTACATAATTGAGTGTCATTTACGATTTCTCCCTGACAAACTGTTTGCAACGAACGATAACTCAAATTTTAACATTACGTATGTTTCAACTATCCATTTCCAGACTAACTACACTCCTTCCCCTGCATTTGTTCTCTCTCCAATCTTCTCTTCAAATACCTTCTGCAGCTCCTTGCGCAGACCCTGCCTCAACCACAGTCGTGGTCGGCTTCGCTACATCCCGGCTCTACCTAGGCCGCCCCCGCGGGCCCCAACCGCCGTCACAGTCGCCGCATTTTAGATCGAGTTACGCGATAAGATATTAGAGGTGTCGACGCCGAGAATTTCAAGACAACGGAGGTTGGTGACCGAGAAGCCAACGACACAGGCTCTTAATCTCTCATCCGCGGCTTCTTTTGAATTACTATTCATCTCTACGACCTTCAAGATAATGGGTACTGCCAACTAAATACATATTTATATTTTATAATGTAAAAATTGCCATTGAATGCCATCGATCTCGTGCAACGGTTGTAAAATAGTAGTCGTTAGAGGTAACATAAGGAGCTACCAGAAGGAAATTGGTGGCTGTAAGAACGACGGTGAATAACAAATTTAAAAGACACGAAAGGAAGACAGATTATACCGAACGGTGACTAGGTATTTGCAAAGAGGATAATACACAAGTGCAAGCAATATCGAAGACACAAATCGGATGAGAAGAGAGGAATTTTATGATACGTGCGTTTAGGATACTTGCCAATCCTAATAGCATAAATATAGCATAAATATGAAAATTGCTTTGAATATATTGTTGCTACAAAATCGCATAAAGACGGAAGAAAAGCCTAGGCAAAAACTGGAAAAGGGTATCAGTATATCTAAAAAACAAGATTTAAGCGAAGGTAGAAGCCAATTCCTGTAATAAAGTTGAATGATTGACAGTTGCAGTTCACACGATAATGTATAGACTGCAGTGAATCGAATGGACGCGAAGGTAACGAAGTAAAGGGTGAGAATGAGTCAGATGGAGGTGAGAACATGTCAGAGACGAAGGAGGGCGACGGCGGCGAGGGCGAGGGCGAGGGCGACGGCGGCGAGGGCGACGGCGGCGAGGGCGAGGGCGAGGGCGACGGCGACGGCGGCGAGGGCGACGGCGGCGAGGGAGGGCGAAAGGGGGCCCCGGGGGAAAGGGCCCCGGAAAGGGGGCCCCGAAAAACGCGGGCGGCGAGGGCGAGGGCGAGGGCCGGGGGAGGCGAGGCGCAGGCGAGGGCGAGGGCGAACGGCGAGGCGGCGAGGGGCGAGGCGCGAGGGCGAGGGCGGCGCGGCGAGGGCGAGGCGGCGAGGGCGGGGGGAGGGCGGGCGGCGAGAGGGACGGGCGAGGCGGAGCGGCGAGGCGGGCGGTAGGCGACGGCGGGCGGTGAGGGGAGCGGCGGGGCGTGGAGGGTGGAGGACGGGGCGTAGACGCGGCGGGGCGCGGCGGCTTGAGGGCGACGGCGGCGGTGAGGGCGACGGCGGCGTGAGGGCGACGGCGGGCGTGAGGGCGACGGCGGGCGGTGAGGGCCGACGGCGGGGCGGTGAGGGCGACGGCGGGCGGTGGAGGGCGGACGGGGGCGGTGAAGGGCGGACGGCGGCGTGAGGACGGGCGTGAGGGGCGACGGCGGGCGGTGAGGGCGACGGCGGGGGCGGTGAGGCGACGGCGGGCGGTGAAGGGCGACGGCGGCGGGGCGAGGCGGTGAGGGCGACGGGGCGGTGAGGGCGACGCGGGGCGGTGAGGGCGACGGCGGGTGGAGGGACGACGGCGGGGGCGCGACGGGCGGTGAGGGCGGGCGGGGGGAGGGCGACGACGGTGCGGTGAGGGCGACGGCGGGCGGTGAGGGCGACGGCGGGCCGGTGAGGAGGGGCGGTGACGCGCCGGGCGGTGAGGGAGACGGGGGGTGGAGGGCGACGGCGGGCGGGTGAGGGCGGCGGGCGGTGGCGGCGACGGCGGGCGGTGAGGGCGAGCGGGCGGGTGCGGTGAGGGACGGCGGGCGGTGAGGGAGACGGCGGGCGGTGAGGGGACTGGCGGGCGGTGAAGGGCGAGGCGGGCGGTGAAGGGGAAGGGCGGTGATGGGCCAGGGTGATCATTGGGACGTGGCCGAGCAGTCAGCTCTCTGCGTCTCGCCGCCAGCGCGCGGTACGGCACGCAGAGAATTTGCAAGTCGACGCAACGAGCCCAACGGCGAAGCAAAAACGTTACACGACGTAATGGGCCGGGTGGTGGTTCATCGGTTCCCTTAAACTGGTTTTTCTTCAAACAAGAAAGATAAACGCCAAGGAAGTTCAAAAATTAGTAATCACCATTTCACTACTTTTGCTTTTTCCCTACTCTCGTTTTGGAACTGGCAAAACGGCGAACTGACTTTTACTGGGCATGTAATGAGGTTATTTGCCAAGATTTAAAAATGTTCTTTATCTAACAGAATGGTTACAAACTATATAGATTAAAGTAGAATGAAGAGTGAGGACCGCAAGATTTCAAAATAGGCATTACACAAAACAAATCGGCAGAAGCTATACCATAAATTTCATTTTGTTTTGAAGCAATTAATTCTTGAAAGACCGCGAAATGCGAAAAATCAATAAAAATTGGAAAGTTATGAGTTGCTTAAAGCCATTGTAGAAAGGTTGCAGAAGATTCCTGCAATCACATTCCAATTTGAGATAAAGTGATTTAAAGACTTGGAGGCCTACCTTTTTTGGAACTATAATTCTGACGTTTTGGGAAGAAGTACAATTCCAGTATCCCAAACATGGAGAAAACGAAACCGATGTTTGAAAGGGGCCAAGCCAATTTCAATATGTGCAACAGGCACGTGATATATTTGTTCTCGCGTATCAGTGTTTATCTCACGAACATAAATGAACGTGGCTTTTCACTTGAGAGTAACTTAAATAGCAGTAAATGTTATTGACAGCTTTTGAATTTAAATAGTTTTAACATTCTCCACAGGAGGTAAAATATTAGTACAATTCCAGTGCAGCGGGGAAGTATGAGAAGAGGAAAGAGAAGAAAATAATTATTTTCCCCAATAACGCACACTTTCAAACTCCCTCTACATTGTCAATGCAGCATTTATAATTCGAATTCAAGACATATTTTGTTATTCAAAGTCAATTAAAATGGTACTCATTAGTTAATTCATTTAAAAAATGAAACTTATTTTAATAGATCAATATTGCAACCTTGATCAATGTAGTATTGTTCAAGGCCCTATCACATTCTAGAATACATTTTCTTTTCAAATGTAATTTTTAACATTTTTTGTGAATTACAGTCTTGTTTCAAAACAAATTGAAGTAAAGCATTGGGGGACAAAATAAATGTACTATGTCTAAGAATTCAATACTTTCATCACAACGATTCAAGGAGTCAATACAAGTCTTATATTTCTTTTCCCCTTTACGTACAATTTTCCTTCACCTAATTTTTCCACGTTTGTTCCAATTTCTGTAGAAACTTGACTCTTTTTTTGATCTCAACGGTCGGCCTTTGCCAATGAAACTTCACCGCGTTTCCCTAACCCTCTGCCTTCATACGCCACTTTAAAGTCTTTTGCACTTTTCCAATTCTGGTTTCATATTCAACAAGATCTAAAACTCTAAAAATGCTTAATATTACACACAGAGGCAATAATTGTTCGGAGTTTCAGTAGCGAGTTCTCACCATATACACAAAATAAATTAAAGTTGTTTAATGTCTCGGCTGCATTGATATAACAAGTTTTATGTACCTTAAGGTGGATAACATATGATTCTTCTGAAGCTTTACTTGTAATTAAGAAATGTATACAGTTTTTGATTTCATCTCGAAATTCCGATTTCCGTACCGGTTTTAACTCAGGTATTTCTTAATAATAGTAAGAATATTTAGAATAGTTTAAGAGTATGTTCTAAACGTCCAAATAAAAATGTAATACGTAAAAAATTTAAAGCGATTAACAAAATAATTCAGCTTTCCGTTCTGCCAAGAGTCCTTGAATCCCCGTGACGCTCAATGCCTCAGGTGCAGGAATCAATTAGTGCATGCAATACAAGACCACATTCAAACGAAATCACATTGGTACGGCGATTTTGGTTCCTGCAAAGCAACCCAAGAACGCGGTGGCGAGCCGGCAGCTCCGCCTCAGGCCACGGTCAGTGGTCGATCGCCCGGGGCGCGCGGCGAGCTGCTGCAGCCGCCGCGACCACCAGAGACGTGCCGTAAATCAGGGAGCCTGCGCCGCTAAATTGCGCCAATGGCCCTGCCGTGCGCGGCGTGCCGATCCCGGACCTTGAACGCGCTGCGCTGCCCGACGTGAGGCCAGGCGGTGAGGGAGCGGAGCGGGGAGCGGTAAGGGGAGCGGGAAGCGGAGCGGAGCGGGAGCGGAGCGGAGGCGGAAGCGGGGAGCGGAGGCGGAGCGGAGCGGGGAGCGGAAGGCGGAGCGGAGCGGGGAGCGGAAGCGGAGCGAGGCGGGGAGCGGAGCGGAGCGGGGAAGCGGAGCGGAGCGGGAGCGGAGCGGAGCGGAGCGGGGGAGCGTGAGGCGGGCAGCGGAGCGGGGAGCGGAGACGGAGGCGGGGAGCGGAGCGGAGGCGGGGAGCGGAGCGGATGGCGGAGCGGGGAGGCGGAGCGGAGCGGGGAGCGGAGCGGAGCGGAGCGGGGAGCGGAAGCGGAAGGCGGGGAGCGGAGGCGGAGCGGGGAGCGGAGCGGGAGCGGGGAGCGGAGCGGAGCGGAGGCAGAGCGGACGGAGCGGGGAGCGGAGCGGAGCGGGGAGGCGGAGCGGAGCGGAGCGGGGAGCGGAGGCGAGCGGAGCGGGGAGGCGGTAGCGAGAGCGGGGAGCGGAGGGCGGAAGGCCGGGACGGAGCGGAGCGGGGGAGCGGAGCGGTGGGAGGCGGAGCGGAGCAGGGGAGCATGAGCGGAGCGGGGCGGAGGCGGAGCGGGGAGCTGAGCGGAGCGGGGAGCGGAGCGGAGCGGGGAGGCGGAGCGGGGAGCGGAGCGGAGCGGGGAGCGGGCTGGAGCGGGGAGCGCGGCGCGGAGGCGGAGCGGAGCGGGGGGAGCCGGAAGCGGAGCGGGAGCGGGAGCGGAGCGGGGAGGCGGGAGCGGAGCGGGGCGCGGAGCGGAGCGGGGAGCGGAGCGAGGCGGGGAGCGGAGCGGGAGCGGAGCGGACCGCGGGGAGCGGAGCACGGAGCGGGGAGCGGAGCGGAGCGGGGAGCGAGCGGAGCGGGGGAGGCGGAGCGGAGCGGGGAGCGGGAAGCGGAGCGGGGAGCGAGCGGAGCGGGAGCGGAGCGGAGAGGGGCGGAGCGGAAGAGGGAGAGCGGAGCGGGAGAGGGGAGCGGAGCGGAAGAGGGGAGCGGAGCGGAGAGGGAGCGGAGCGAGAGGGGAGCGGAAGCGAGAGGGGAGCGGAGCGGAGAGGTGAGCGGGAGCGGAGAGGTGAGCGAGAGCGGAGAGCGGAGCGGAGCGGAGAGGGCGGAGCGGAGCAGGGAGGCGAGCGGAGGCGGGGAGCGGAGCAGGAGCGGGGAGCAGGGCGGAGCGGAGAGGAAGAGCGGAGTGGAAGCGGGGACGAAGTGGAGCGGGGAGCGGAGTGGAAGCGGGGAGGCGGAGGTGGAGCGGGAGCGGGAGTAGGAGCGGGGGAGCAGTGGGAAAGCGGGGAGCGGAGTGGAAGCGGGGAGCGGAGTGGAGCGGGGAGCGGAGCGGGGAGCGGGGAGCGGAAAGCGGGGGAGCGGAGTGGAGCGGGGGAAAGCGGAGCGGAGCGGGGGAGCGGAGCGAGCGGGGCAGGCGGAGGCGTAAGCGGAGCGGGGAGCGGGGAGGCGGAGCGGGGATGCGGAGTGGAGCGGGGAGCGGAGCGGAGCGGGGAAGCGAGCGTAGCCGGGGAGCAGGAGCGTCTCGCGGAAGCGGGGGAGCGAGGCGGAGCGGGGAGCGGGGCGGAGCGGGAGGCGGAGGCGGGCGGGAGCGGGAAGCGTAGCGGAGCGAGAGCGGGGGAGCGGAGCGTAGGGAGCGGGGAGGGTGGAGCGAAGGCGGGAGGCGGAGCGGAGCGGGGAGCGGAGCGGGAGCGGGGAGCGGAGGCGGAGCGGGGAGGCGGAGCGGAGCGGGGAGCAGAGCGTAGCGGGAAGCGGAAGCGGAGCGGAGGCGGGGAGGCGGAGCGTAGGCGGGAGGCGGGGAGCGGAGCGTAGGCGGAGGCGGGGAGCGGAGCGGAAGCGGAGGCGGGAGCGGGCCGATCGGCACCGGCGGAGTGCAGCCTCTCCTCTGCATCGATGTGACGACCGTTTTGCGAAGAGCGCACCGTAGAGAACCCGAAGGGGAAGCATGGGACTTATCGAGAGGAAATAAAAGTGGTGCTTAAATAAGTTAATATATTCTAGTCTTTTTTGTAACGGCTTCCGTAATACTTAGATATTCAGTTTGAACCAGTGTGAACATTTCACATATTTTAAATTCGACTGCATGAAACAAAGCATGTGTTCCTGAGAAGTTTTCCCTGGGCGCAAAATATTTGTCAAGAGCTGAGATTTTAACGTGAGTGCTTAGGTTCCTCCTACGTTTCAAAACGCTCTTCACATTGTACTACTGCAGCAATTATACATGTTAAGTGGCAACACTAGCGAAAATCTCACAATTGAAATTTTTTCGATTTTCAAAATATTGATGAGATGTTATTCAAAACAATTAGATCTGTGTATTTAATGCAGCACTTTGCCCATATATGACCTATAAAAATATAAAGAAAGAATTTTGGAACAATTCTTTAGAATTAATTTTCCAAACCTGCATTTTACAATCATGTGTAGTGGCTTTGGCAACAGTCAAAATATTTGTTTCAAAAATAACGGACTTTGAGTTGCATGTCATATCTATAGGGAAATAACAATCTTTGGCAAAAATCGTGTGTTAACGGTGTAGTGTTGTTCTCAACTAACTGGTGGAACGAACAGACACGACGAACTGACACACCGGCTTTAAAAAACCATAAAACATTTCGGTATCTGAGACCGCGCAACACGTATTTCCGTCAATATCGGTGAAATAGATGTTTGTATCATAACGAACCTTTTTGTTTCGAGAAAGACTAATCTGAAACTCGGAAAAGTAGTAGTAATCATCCAGAAAAATAATATTAGCTTGAATGTTGAGGATATCATAAAACTAAATGGAGAGTCCCGAAGGGAAACCCAACTGGCAATTGTAAAAAACATTTTGGAGAATGATAAGAATAATAAGAATGTTCATTACGGATATTTTTTGAAGTTTAAACTAGTGAAAATCACAAATCATGGTTTTTCTAACAAACTATTTTGTGCTGAACAAATGCGCCACTGAAATCCGAAAAGTATACGTACGGCAAAAGAATTTATAAATGAATTTTCAAAAATACAAATTAACAAGAGAATTAGTTGAAACATTTTTAAATGGACAAAAAACTTTAACATTGAACAATCTACCGTGGCTGAAAGAAAAAAGAACATTCCATATTTGTAAGCGATCAAGCTTTTAAAATAATTCACAGGACCTTCGAAACCATTTAAGAACCCTGACGCTGTAACGTATCCATCAAGTTACTTACATATGAGACAAGTAGTCTCGAGAAATGTTTCAACGAGGAAGGCTGCTTCAAAGCTCCGTGTTCGTTTGCCTGTAAATGATGGCGGTCGTCCTTTCTGTTAGCAGTGAAGATGGCAGCTCCGGTGAGCCTTTCATCAAGTATATGAATCAGACATTTGATTTTCGGTATTACAGCAACCCTGAGTAGCTCCATTGCAAGGTTGCACGCTCCCGGGAAAGGGGAAACTTGAAAGGAGCACCATGGTTAAGAAGTTTGCAGAGCTTCGCATGACTGTCCTGTTTCTGTACGTAATTTTTTTTTTAAATAAACTAAGTTATTAGTGTTATTTAAATGATTATACAATATTTTTAAACAATCTTTTATCATCACCGTTGTCTCTGCTAGCCTATTCCTGTTTTTGGTTTGGTAAGATTCTTAGAAAATGTGCCTTCAAACGGCTATTATTTTTCTTAAGTATGTGGTTTTTCTAACAAGGGTTAAGTCATCTAGACACTTATCTTGTTTAGAAGATACTTATACTCGTTTACATTGTTTAGAAAAGGCCGTTAAGTAGTGTAATAGTATTATTAAAGGAATATCAATGTACAACTCTTTCATTTACAAAAACAATTTTCGGGAAATCATTGTTTAAATATCAGTAATTTACGTTTTTTCTTATTATATGATCTCAGAAAAATTTATTGCTCTATATATCCAGGCGTGGCATAACTATATTTTCCACATTTTATTTACTACTTATCGGCAATACAGAAATATCTTTATAAATATTTACAATCATTTTCTTATCAAATTTAATCGATATGAAAAAAAACCTGGCAGAAAATCTTCTTCGCCGTGGGTAATTTGAATCATTGCATGCAAATACGGGAAGTTTATCATGGTCGTAACTCAATTGCAATAGCTTTAAACGGCCGTGGTGTTAATAGCAATCCAGTTCAAACGAAGAATTTTATACCTCCTAGTAAACATGTTTATTGGGGGCCTCAATTTCCGCACCAAAGCACGTATGGATCTCGTTTAAGTTTTCTGAGAGAAATAATGACGCCAAAAGGAAATGATCTACATTTATACGAGGCAGGAAGAAAATTAGTTCTTGTAAATTATTTCTCAAATTCTTTTTTTTCAATGAACCCTCTTCTTTCCAACTATTTACGTCTGCCATTCTGCACAAAAAAAACAGGAATTATATTTCACAAACACAAATCAAAAATTACAACTATAACACGTATCCAAAATCACAATTTTAATTTCAGTTTCTTCTGAAATGTTACTCGAGATATTATTTGAAGGTGTTTCTACTTTTAATGAAAAAGGATTTTAACAATGTTTTGGAAACACCAAAATGGGTAATTTATCATCAGTTTGACCTTTAATGATGACACTTCAAAAGGCAATGTCGGGAATATTCGTGTCCTTGAAGACACAAAAAATAAAAGCATTTTATTAGTTCATTAGTTTTCCATCGGGATCTCCGCACTGATATTAAGATTTTCAACGGGCGGAAATTTCTTGGAAGTAAGTACAAGTTTGCGTATTTTCCGTCTGCCTTTAGGCCATTCAGCATGCTGAGGTCACGCTCAAACCATTCATTGCCCAACATAGCCTCTTCAAAAATACCAATCGCAATTTGCGGCACATGCCGGACGAGCGTGCTTCGGAGGAAGTCTGGGAAATTCCGCACAGGGCGTGCGGTCCAACATTTCTCCACCGCGGGCGATAGGTAGCTCTGCCGGAACAAGCGCAGTTTCCAGCACGAAACGTCACCGGCAAGCGGCGGGCGGCGGGGCGACCACGGCCTGGGTGGCGGCAAGGGGCTCCACGCCACGTCACC
This sequence comes from Gryllus bimaculatus, assembly GCA_017312745.1. Lineage (NCBI taxonomy): Eukaryota > Metazoa > Arthropoda > Insecta > Orthoptera > Gryllidae > Gryllus > Gryllus bimaculatus. The sequence goes on from BOPP01000017.1 coordinate 530,875, forward strand.
CCCTGCGGACAAATGGTGCGGCCGGCGCCAGCCCCCGCCGGCAGCTGCTTGCTGCCACGTCCGTTCGGTCCGTTCCCTCTGCACGGTCCTGTGGACCTCGCAAGCCCACGCGACCCGGCTTCGCACTCGGTATTGTCTACGGATACACCGCAATGAGTCCTGCGTTGTTCCGCAGTCTCCGCAGTTATAAGCGTCATCACATATTCGTCATACAGTGACCACTATAGGTAACATTGGAGTAACGGTAAAGATATTCGGACATACGAAGGTCCATGCCCGGGTGGATTAGAACCGTGACCCTTCGGCATGAGGGGAGCGGACATTAAAGCATCTTATCCTTCGAAATTTACGTTTACGCAGTTTATATCACTTAACCAATATTGAATGCACATGTTGGCGCAACTATTGGTGGGTGGTCGTGGTAATGATGAACTGAGAAAAAAACCGCTTGCATTGATTATGAGTTTATACTCGTAC
>BOPP01000017.1:531376-546450 GCA_017312745.1 Gryllus bimaculatus
GCGACGGCGGGCGGTGAGGGCGACGGCGGGCGGTGAGGGCGACGGCGGGCGGTGAGGGCGACGGCGGTGATGGCCAGGGTGATCATTGGGCGTGGCCGAGCAGTCAGCTTACCTCGTCTCGCCGCCAGGCGCCGGTCGGCACGCAGAGCAATTTGCAAGTCGACGCAACGAGCCCAACGGCGAAGCACAAAACGTAACACGACGTAATGCCGGGTGGTGGTTCATCGGTCCCTTAAACTGGTTTTTCTTCAAACAAGAAAGATAAAACGCCAAGGAAGTTCAAAAATTAGTAATCACCATATTCACCACTTTGCTTTTTTCCTCTCTCGTTTTGGAACTGCAAAACGGCGACTGACTTTTACTGGGCATGTAATGAGAGTTATTTGCAAGAATTTAAAAATGTTCTTTATCTACAGAATGGTTACCAAACTATAGATAAAGTAGAATGAAGAGTGAGGACCGCAGAATTTCAAAATAGCATTACACAAAAACAAATCGCAGAAGCTATACATAAATTTCATTTTGTTTTGGAAGCAATTATTCTTGAAAGACCCGATGCGAAAATCAATAAAAATTGGAAAGTATGAGTTGCTAAAGCCATTGTAGAAAGGTGCAGAAGAATTCCTGCATCACATTCCAATTTGAGATAAAGTGATTTAAAGACTGGGAGGCCTACCTTTTTTGGAACTATATATCTACGTTTGGAAGAAGTACATTCCAGTATCCCAAACATGGAGACAAACGAACCGATGTTTCGAAAAGGGGCCAAGACCAATTTCAATATGTGCAACAGGCACGTGATATATTTGTTCTCCGTATCAGTGTTTATCTCACGAAATAAAATGAACGTGGCTTTTCACTTGAGAGTAGACTTAAATACAGTAAATGTTATTGACGCTTGAATTTAATAGTTTTAACATTATCCACAGGAGGTAAAATATTAGTACAATTCCAGTGCACGGGGAAGTATGAGAAGAGGAAGAGAAGAAAAATAATTATTTTCCCAATAACCACACTTTCAACTCTCTACATTGTAATGCAAGCATTTATAATTCGAATTCAGAAATATTTGTTATTCAAAGTCAATTAAAATGGTACTCATTAGTTAATTTCATTTAAAAATGAACTTATTTTATAGATCAATATTGCAAACCTTGATCAATGTAGTATTGTTCAAGGCCCTATCACATTCTAGAATACATTTCTTTTAAAAATGTAATTTTTTAACATTTTTGTGAATTACAGTCTTGTTTCAAAACAAATTGAAGTAAAGCATTGGGACAAAATAAATGTACTATGTCTAAGAATTCAATACTTTCATCACAACGATTCAAGGAGTCAATAACAAGTCTTATATTTCTTTTTCCCTTTCACGTAACAATTTCCTTCACCTAATTTTTCCAACACGCCAATTTCTGTAGAACTTGACTCTTTTTTTGATCTCAACGCTCGGCCTTTGCCAATGACTTCACCTCGTTTCCCTTAACCTCTGCCTTCATACGCCACTTAAGTCTTTTGCACTTTTCCAATTCTGGTCTTCATATTCAACAAGATCTAACTCTAAAATGCTTAATATTAACACAGAGGCAATAATTGTTCGGAGTTTCAGTACGAGTTCTCACAATATACACAAAATAAATTTAAAGTTGTTTAATAGCTCTCGCTGCATTGATATAACAAGTTTTATGTACCTAAGGTGGATAACATATGATTCTTCTGAGCTTCTTGTAATTAAGAACATGTATACAGTTTTGATTTCCATCTCGAAATTCGATTTCCTACCGTTTAACTCAGGTATTTCTTAATATAGTAAGATATTTAGAATAGTTTAAGAGTATGTTCTAAACGTCCAATAAAAATGTAATACGTAAAAATTTAAACGATTAACAAAATAATTCAGCTTCCGTTCTCCAAGAGTCCTTGAATCCCCGTGACCCTCAATGCTCAGGTCAGGAATCAATTAGTGCAATGCAATACAAGACCACTCAAAAGAAATCCACATTGGTAACCGGCGATTTGTCTGCAAACGCAACCCAGAACGCGTGGCGAGCCGGCAGCTCCGCCTCAGGCCACGGTCAGTAAATTGCGCCAATGGCCCTGCCGTGCGCGGCGTGCCGATCCCGGACCTTGAACGCGCTGCGCTGCCCGACGTGAGGCCAGGCGGTGAGGGAGCGGAGCGGGGAGCGGTAAGGGGAGCGGGAAGCGGAGCGGAGCGGGAGCGGAGCGGAGGCGGAAGCGGGGAGCGGAGGCGGAGCGGAGCGGGGAGCGGAAGGCGGAGCGGAGCGGGGAGCGGAAGCGGAGCGAGGCGGGGAGCGGAGCGGAGCGGGGAAGCGGAGCGGAGCCGGAGCGGGAGCGGAGCGGAGGGAGCGAGGGAGAGACGTGAGGAGCGGAGAACGAGCGGAGCGGAGCGAGCGGAGAAAGCAGAGAGGAGGGGAGGACGAGGGAGCGGAGCGGAGGCGGGCGAGCGGAGCGGATGGCGGGAGCGAGGGAAGAGCGGAGCGGAGCGAGGAGGAGCGGAGCGGAGAGCGGGAGCGGGGGGACGGTGCGGAGAGCGGGAACGGCGGGGAGCGGCGAGGGCAGGGAAGCGGGGGAGGGAGCGGGAGCGGGGAGCGGAGCGGGGGAGGCAGAGCGGGACGGATGCGGGGAGCGGCCAGCGGAGCGGGGAGGACGAGCGGAGCGGAGCGGGGAGCGGAGGCGAGCGGAGCGGAGCGGAGCGGAGAGCGGGGAGCGGGAGCGGAGGCGGGACGCGGAGCGGGGGAGCGGAGCGGGGAGCGGAGCGGGAGCGGGAGCGATGAGCGGACGGCGGCGGGGAGCGAGCGGGGATGGGCTGAGCGAGCGGGGAGCGTGGGAGCGGAGCGGGAGGCGGAGCGGGAGCGGAGCGGAGCGGGGAGCGGGCGGAGCGAGCGGAGCGAACGGCGCGGAGGCGGAGCGGAGTGGGGAGCGGAGCGCGGAAGTGGAGCGGAGCGGGAGTGGGAGCGAGACGGGGAGTGGAGCGAAGCGGGCGGGTGAACCGACGGGGAGTGGAGCGAAGGGGAGCGGAGCGAGCGGGACGGAGCGAAGCGGGGGCGAGCGGACCGGGGCGGAGCGAAGCGGGGACGAGCGGGGAGCGGAGCGTGGAGGCGAGCGGGGAAGCGGAGCGGGAGCGAGCGGGGCGGAGCGGGAGCGGAGAGGGAGCGGGAGAGCGGCGAGGAGCGGGAGAGGGGAGCGGAGAGGGGAGCGAGAGGAGCGGAGAGGGGAGCGGAGAGGGAGCGAGAAGGGAGCGGAGAGGAGAGGAGCGGAGAGGCACCGTAGAGAACCAAGGGAAGCATGGGATTTCGAGAGGAAATAAAAGTGGTGCTTAATAGTTAATATATTCTAGTATTTTTTGTAACGGCTCCGTAATACTATAATATTAGTTGAACCAGTGTGAACATTTCACATATTTAAATTCGACTGCATGAAACAAGCATGTGTCTGAGAGTTTTCCCTGGGCGCAAAAATATTTGTCAGAGCTGAGATTTTAACGTGAGTGCTTAGCTTCCTACGTTCAAACGCTCTTTCACATTGTACTACTGCAGCAATTATACATGTTAGTGGCAACACTACGAAAATCTAAATTGAAATTTTTCGATTTTCAAAATTTGATGGATGTTATCAAAAATTAGATCTGTGCTATTTAATGCACACTTTGCCCTATATGACCATAAAAATATAAAGAAAGAATTTGGAACAATTCTTTAGATAATTTTCAAACCTGCATTTTTACAATCATGTGTAGTGCTGGCAAAATCAAAATATTTGTTTCAAAATAACAGGACTTTGAGTTCTGTCATATCTATAGGGAAATAACAATTTTGGAAAAATCGTGTGTTAACGGTGTAGTGTTGTTCTCAAACTAACTGGTGGACGGACAGACAGACGAACTGACTCACCGGCATTTAAAAAATAAAACATTTCGGTATCTGAGACCGCAACACGTAATTTCCGTCAATATCGTGAAATAGATGTTATGTATCATACGACTTTTGTTTCGAGAAAGTAATTGAAACTCGGAAAAGTAGTAGTAATCAGAAAAATAATTTGCTTGAATGTTGAGGATATCTAAAACAAATGGAGAGTCGAAGGGAAACCCAACTGCATTGTAAAAAACATTTTGGAGAATGATAAGAATAATAAGAATGTCATTACGATATTTTTTGAAGTTAAACTAGTGAAAATCACAAATCATGGTTTTTCTAACAAACTATTTTGTGCTGAACAAATGCGCCACTGAACCGAAAAGTATACGTACGGCAAAAGATTTATAAATGAATTTTCAAAAATAAAAATTAACAAGATGAATTAGTTGAAACATTTTAAATGACAAAACTTTAACATTGAACAATCTACCGTGGCTGAAAGAAAAAAGAACATTCAATATTTGTAACGATAAGCCTTTAAAATATTCACAGACCTTCGAAACCATTTAAGAACCCTGAACGCTGTACGTTCATAAAGTTACTTACATAGTGAGACAAGTAGTCTCGAGAAATGTTCAACGAGGAAGGCTCTTCAAAGCTCCGTGTTCGTTTGCCTGTAATGATGCGGTCGTCCTTTCTGTTAGCAGTGAAGATGGCAGCTCCGGTGAGCTCATCAAGTATGATCAGACATTTGAGTTTCGGTATTACAGCAACCCTGAGTGCTCCATTGCAAGGTTGCACGCCCCGGGAAAGGGAAATTGGAAAGGAGCACCATGTTAAGAAGTTTGCAACTTCGCATGACTGTCTGTTTCTGTACGTAATTTTTTTTTTAAATAAACTAAGTTATTAGTGTTATTTAAATGGATTATAAATATTTTTAACAATTTTTTATCCATCACGTTGTCTCTCTAGCCTTTCCTGTTTTGTTGTAAGATTCTTAAGAAATGTCTCAAACGCTATTAATTTTCTTAAGTATGGTTTTCACAAGGGGTTAAGTAATCTAGACACTTATCTATGTTAGAAATACTTATATCGTTTACATTGTTTAGAAAGGCCGTTAAGTAGTGTAATAGTATATTAAAGAATATCAAATGTACAACTCTTTCATTTACAAAACAATTTCGGGAAATCATTGTTAAATATCAGTAATTTACGTTTTTTCTTATTATATGATCTCAGAAAAATTATTGCTCTATATATCCAGGCGTGGCATACTATATTTTCCACATTTTATTTACTACTTATCGCAATACAGAAATTCTTTATAAATATTTCCAATCATTTTCTTATCATTTAATCCGATATGAAAAAAACCTGCAAAAAATCTCTTCCCGTGGGTAATTTGAATCCATTGCAATGCAAAATACGGAAGTTATCATGGTCGTAACTCAATTGCAATAGCTTTAAACGCCGTGTGTATAGCATCAGTTCAAACAAGAATTTTTACCTCCTAGTAAACATGTTTATTGGGCCTCAATTTCCGCACCAAGCACGTATGGATCTCGTTTAAGTTTTACTGAGAGAAATAATGACCCAAAGGAAATGATCACATTTATACGACAGGAGAAAATTAGTTCTTGTAAATATTTCTCAATTCTTTTTTTTAAATGAACCCTCTTATTTCCAAATATTTACTCGCCATTCTCAAAAAAAAAAACAGGAATTATATTTCACAAACACATCAAATTACAACTATCACACGTATCCAAAATCACATTTTAATTCAGTTCTTCTTGAAATGTTACTCGAGATATTATTTTGAAGGTGTTCTACTTTTAATGAAAAAGGATTTTAAAATGTTTTGGAAACACCAATGGGTAATTTATCATAAGTTTGACCTTTAATGAATGACCACTTCAAAAGGCATGTCGGAATATCGTGTCTTGAAGACACAAAAAATAAACATTTTATTAGTCATTAGTCATCGGGATCTCCAGCTCTGATATTAAGATATTTCACCGAAATTTCTGGAAGTAGTTACAAGTTCGTTCTTTTCCGTCTCCTTTTACCATTCAGCATGCTGAAGGTCACCTCAAACAATTCATTCCCCAGCCTCTTCAAAATACCATCCAATTGCGGCACATCCGAACGAGCGTGCTTCGGAGGAAGTCTGGGAATTCCGCACAGGGCGCTGCGGTCAATTTCTCCCGCGGGCGAGGTAGCTCTGCCGGAACAGCGCAGTTCCCAGCACGACGTCACCGCAAGCGGCGGGCGGCGGGGCGACCACGCGCCTGGGTGGCGCAAGGGGCTCCACGCACGTCACCCTGCGGACAATGGCTGCGCCGGCGCCAGCCCCGCCGGCGCTGCTTGCTGCCACGTCCGTTCGGTCCGTTCCCTCTGCACGGTCTGTGGACTCGCACCCACACACACGGCTTCGCACTCGGTATTGTCTACGGATACACCGCAACTGAGTCACTCGTTGTTCCCAGTCTCCGCAGTTATAAGCGTCATCACATATTCGTCATACAGTGACCACTATAGGTAACATTGGAGGTAACGGTAAAGATATTCGGACATACGAAGGTCCATGCCCCGGGTGGATTAGAACCCGTGACCCTTCAGGCATGAGGGGAGAGGACATTACAACATCTATCTTGAAAATTTAGTTTACCAGTTTATATCACTTAACCAATATTGATGCACATGTTGGCGCAACTATTGTGGTGGTCGTGGTAATGATGAACTGAGAAAAAACCTTGCATGATTAGAGTTTATACTCGTAGAGATGGAAGTATGAGAAGAATCGCGAAAACACTCTCACATGGATACGCCAAGAAGCAGAACCGCAGTTTCCGAAGTAAAAATTAGCCAATAAACAAATATGGTATCCCCCAAAATTTCCCCCTTTTGCCTACATTTTCACCACTTGCACATTTCCAGAGATCTCCAGATGTCACCATAGTCACTCCATCCCATCCCAGCCTTCGCCAGAACCGTCGAATGCAAACGGCGCATGCGACAGCGCATGCGTCTGCCGTCATCGCGCGTTGTGTCACGCGCGTCACAAGTTCGTGCGGCGCCGGCGCGGCGGGGGCGTGGCCCGGGGTACGAATGCGCGCGGCAACCAAGTTACCTGCGCCGAGACGGAAACCACATAACCGTTACAACTGCGCCCTCGCTACACCGGCCGCTGTGAATTCCGTCACAGACAACCTCCACGTCTGGCGCGGCCAACCGCTGGCGGCGAAGCTAGGAAGTTCATGGGACGTATCGAAGGTTTTGAAAACGGTCCTTTAATGGAAATAAAAGAATAGAAATAGAAATATAATAAATTATTATTCTCGATACCAGAGAAATGTATTTTCATTTAATTTATTTTCTTGACGCAAAATCGGACAATACTGTTCCTAAGGAAAGGAAGATGAAGTCAACATGCAATTCATTTGTTCAATCAATAATAAAATGTCGCCAGAGTTATGCAACAAAACAAAACCTTTAGATCGCTTGCAATTTTTGGTATTTCTTACCTACGTATACCTTCATTAATGATTAACCTTACCTAAAATTTGTTTCTTCAAATTCATTATAACTTGTAAATTCCCTTGTACTCGAACATATAAAACTAATTTTAATTATAATGAACTTCCAATGGACACTAAACAAAGTCGTGGGCTACAGTATGATGGCCTAAATGTCAACAAAACAGTCTTCGATAAGGTGTGCGTCCGGCAGGTTAGAACAATCGGATTATGTGGCCGCAGTCACGAAAGATGAAGAGACTGATCAACAACATCATTGTATTAAAACATTAAAAACCTAAAAAATCTACAATTTTCCATAAATTTCTTTAGCTGGTGCATTTCACGAATCATTCTCTCCGTACTAATTCTAAATAGGTCAAGAGTTGTTCTTGCAACTTGTGAACTTCATTTTTACTTGGCGGCTTCCGTACATCGTCAAAGCGCAAGAGAAATGACTGATCTGAAAATCGTATTTCTATCGTTAACTGCAAAATATATTAACATCTTCCCAGGAAAGACATGATATGCACGTGGAGTATTTATCTGAAGTCCAGGCATCATACACGATTTGACTGCAGACGTTCTTTTAATTGCATTTAATAAATCAGATTTGCATCTTCCGTTGGTGTACTTGAGCAAGAAACACAACACATTCGATATGTCTTACAAAACGATTTACTAAGTGTTAATACGCTTTACTTAATGTATATATCGTGATTATAATTGTAGTTTACTGCCTGAAACTTGAATATCCACATATTCTGTTTTATATGGGGACAGTACACGTATTACAAAAACACATTTTTGCTAGTAGTAAAACTCATTAAGATATTTCTCAAACTAATATATAGTTTTACTAAAGAGTAAAACGCGTCGTCTTGGTCTGCCAAATAAATGGCTTCGCTCAGATAAAAAGCTTTTAGTAAATTGGCAATTTTGGAGATGTCACTTTTCTTGAGCCCCGGCAATACATCACATTAGAGCAATATGCATCGCAAATTCTTTCACCGGAACATGCAGACAGAGTGGATTAATACATAACCCTACTAAGCTCTGTTCCTAGTACCACTGTACCACTTAACCTAAGGCCTCCTGAAAACGGAGTGCAATTATTTCTCGAAAAATCTGTACGTTAGTTCATAAATAGGAAAAAATTATTCATAGTTCTTTTATTAACGATAAACAAAAATAATGGGTTGAATTCTAAATGTGAAAAATAGTTCACGAATTGGAAAAACGTCCACACAAAAATGAAGATGAAATTTATTTTAAAAATACATATATGTGTATATTGCATTTATTATTTGAATATTAAATGCTTAAATTGAAATGGTTCATCTTCATTTCCATACTGATTATTGTTATATATGTTCAATATTTTAGTATTAATGGGAGTTTGTTCGTTCAGCCAAGCTTAGAACTCCTGGAGATATCTATCTGGCTATATTTGCCGGCACTCTTAGCAGTGAGTGACAGGGTGGTAGCGTGGACCGCGGCTACTCCGGCGGGCAGCGGGGCACGGTGCGGGCGCCGCCCCTGACGCAACGCGGTTTCCCCAGGCCGCGGACGCGACGCGCGGCTAGGCCCGGCGCGGCCCATTTCCTGGGCGTTTCCCGATTATGACAGGGCTGGCAGCCCGCCCACGCCACACCACGCCACACCAACGCAACGGCCCGAGACGCGACTTGAAGCCAGGACGCAGCATTCGCCGTCACTCTCTTCTGTAGTACATAAAGACTTCCCTCCTGTGATTTATATGTACTTGCAGGAATGTTTCGTGAACGTCTGCTTTCGAGACAATGACGGAATGAATGGAATTCTTACATTTGCAAGTAAGAAACGTCCGGTTATGCAAATTCCTCTACATTATTCATTTAAGAAGATTATTTTGCGTCAAATTTGATTGTCCGAGTGAGCAGCATTTATGTAGATAAAGTGCACGCCACAAGTACTCTCTGCTTAACATATCATTTGTTGTGGCATTTCCCCCATTCACCCGAGACTAAAATCGCCGATATTGTCTTTCTCATCACGAGCGTTACTTTCCGAAATAACTTTGCCGAAAGCATTGTGCAGTAAAAAGCTGAGAGTATAAAATATTTCAAAGAACAATAAGCATTATTCACTTAGTATACAAAACAGTAAAATATCCTTGAATGTTTCACATTATATTCCGTAGTATGGGATACGTATTTCTATGGTGTGCATTTGGTTGCCACATGTTCCAGAATGTTTGAAAATATTAACTCGATATATACAGTTTTAATACAATATATTTTAACAGAATTTATTCTTTAAATGGATACAAGTGAGACAGCAATGGACTGTTTTATTACTTTCTTAATAGTTGAATAATATTAAAAGATAATTCAGAGAGACGTAGTCTTATAACTGTGTCAAAAACATTTCCCAACATCCTTTTACAACCAATGCATATGTATATTCTGCCCGAGTCCTGGAATAAGTTCGCTCGGTACCTCGGCGCACAACGCGCACAACGCGCACAACGCGCACAACGCGCACAACGCGCACAACGCGCACAACGCGCACAACGCGATCGGACGGCGAAGGGAAGCGCGGAGCGAAGGCGTTGGGCAAGGCGGCCGCTGCGCCTCGCACGCGGTTCCGGCTGCGCGTGACGTCAGCGGGGGAGGCGCCCGCCCGGGTGCGATCCCCGGCCTCCACTCGCTCGCCTTGGCCACCCGCCCCCGTCGCCGCCCGCGCCCGCGACCAATGCCGCGCGCGGGTTAGGAACGCGGCCCCGCAGCATCGCAGCCGCCTCGGCTCAGACTCGCTGCTCAAGCTCGCACCCAAGATCATCATTGAAGAGACAAGTCCGGTAATTACGTGTAGCAGTTCGCTAGGAATAGGGGATAATTAATGGTCGAAATGAGAAATGGAGGTTACTAAAATATATTATTTTATTACATTTCATCTACACCTGATTCGGGAAAATATTAACTTTATACTTCACTAGTACGATCATAATTGTTATCATTGTCATTATCATCATTATTGTTAATATTAGGCATTAATTTAATTGCACAATTGTGGTTGAAGATTTCAACATGTCATGGAATATTATTTCTGAAAGATAAGCTGTTTCATTTTATTTTAATTGTTTTCTTTACCTCATTTTATTTGTTGTTGTTTTTTGAAAAGAGTAAATCATGCAATGAAACATCATTGTATTACCCATTCAAGAACAAATAAAGAACGCTTTTTAATGTTCCATAAGTCCCGATGTGGATCAGCCACAAGCAGTATCATGCGAGTGGTCAGAGTCGTACAATCGCGCGCTCTGCTTCCCCCCCCCCCTCGAAGAAGGTTACTACATGGTCGAAACGTCAGCATTAATGGTGTCTCCCTGACAGCCAAGACCATCGGTGAGCCATAAGCATTTTCAATCGCATGCTACAGGAAAAAGCTGTGAAGATCCAAAGAAAGAAATAAAGAAAGAGTGTTGTTCAACGAGTTACCTTTGCGTTCGCTGAACCTTTCACTTATGACCTCAAATATATGAAAGTTTTGCCCTTCCTGAAGTCTGAAGGCAATATTGTCGCGTTTTAAATCATCGGAAAGGACTAATTTACAACTGAGTTATTGCATACACGGATAAATCACTGCACTTGCATTTTTCTGTTTTCTATATGTTACAATCTTAAATGTTAAAAACAAATGTTAAATAAATCAACTTAGTAATAAGTGAAATGAGTCCTGTAGTACATGCAGAATGGGAAGTTCATTTAAGAACTTCTAATAATTATTTGTTGTTAGTCACAGATTCCCATAGCTAAATATTGTCAGCTATTCCACTCCTTTTATATTTGTCAGTTCCACTGATCAGTTTATCAATATTACCGTTCTTTTCGTGTAATTAAGAATAACATCTGGGTCATTAGTTCCATATATTGGGGGGGGGGTATCTGAAGTTCATTTCAAATTCATCATTCAATGACCTTTTGCTGTATTATTTGAATTAATTTCTTTCAAAAATTACATAAATGTATTTTATAACACGCTCATATTGTTAATATTTATACTCCCGGACATTTGTTTCCGTTATTGCATTTGTGAGTATAAGTGATTCAAATGCTGTTTTATGAAGTACTGGAAAACTCAAACTTTTCAATGAAAATGAGCTCAAAATTCCGCTGCATCAAAAGTCATTTAAAAAATTTCTCCCAATTTTTAGTTGAAATTTTTGTTCTTTAGTTCTAAACTTACTAACATGGCATTAACGCCATTTTGATTTATTCTTTAGCTGTTTTCTCAAAATTACACAACTGTAAATGTTTGAATGAATGTCATGTCTTTACATTACGGACGTTTTTTGTACATTAGCGGATTTGCGAGTAAAAGTGCTTCAAATGATTTCCAATTAAGTGACTCGAAAACTCGAAAACTTTTTATGAAAATGAGCTTAAAATTGCGCATTTTCAAAAAACTTCAAACGATATTTTCTCAAAAATTACTCTAGAGTTTTCAACAAAGATTTGCTTACATGACCAAGTTTAATTCTTCCATAATATTGTATAGTTTAATTCTTCCATAATATAATATAGTATTGAGCGAGGAGCGCGCGTCGAGTGAGGACTGACGTCACCACTTGGACACTGCGAACCTAACTCCTGCGTATAGCATACGCTAACTACTGTCTGAACAATTTGTTTGTTTTTCTCTCGGGAAAGGTACCTCGGCGCACAACGCGCGCAACCGCGCAACGCGCGCAACGCGCGCAACGCGCGCAACCGCGCGCAACGGCGCGCAAAACGCGCGCAACGCGCGCAACGGCGCGCAACGCGCGCAACGCCGCCAACGCGGCGGCAAACGCGCGCAACGCGCGCAACGCGCCGCAACGCGCGCAACGCGCGCAACGCGCCACAACGCGATCGGACGGCGAAGGGAAGCTCGGAGCGAAGGCGTTGGCAAGCGGCGCTGCGCCCTCGCCACGCTGGTTTCCGGCTGCGCGTGACGTCAGCGGGGGAGCGCCCGCCCGGGATGCGATCCCCGCCTCCACTCGGCTCGCCTTTGGCCACCCGGCCCTCGTCGCCGCCCGCGCCGCGACCCAAGCCGCGCGCGGTTAGGAACGCGGGCCCGTCAGCATCGCAGCCGCCTCGGCTCAGACTCGCTCCTCAAGCTCGCACCCAATCATCATTGAAGAGACCAAGTTCCGGTAATTACCGGTAGCAGTTCGCTTAGGAATAGGGGGATAAATTAATGTCGAAATGAGGAAATGAGGTAACTCAAATATTATTACTATTTTATTACATTCATCTCACCTGATTCGGGAAAATATTAACTTTTTATCTTCACGTAGTACGATCATAGTTATCATTTCATCATCATTATTGTTAATATTAGGCAATAATTTAATTGCACCAATTGTGGTTAAGATTTCAACATGTATGCGAATATTATTTCTGAAAGATAAGCCGTTTCATTTTATTTTTAATTGTTTTATTTTACCTATTTTATTTGTTGTTGTTTTTTGAAAAGAGTAAAAATCATGCAATGAAAACATCATTGTATTACCCATTCAAGAACAAATAAGAACGCTTTTTAATGTTCCATAATGTCCCGATGTGGATCAGCCACAAGCAGATGCATACGGTGTCAAGTCGTACACACGCCGCGCTCTGCTTAACATATATACACCCCCCCCCCTCGAAGAAGGTTACATACATGGTCGAACGTCAGCATTAATGGTGTCTCCCTGACAGCCAAGACCATCCGTGAGCCGATAATCATTTTCAATCGCATTGCTACAGGAAAAAGTGTGAAGATTCCAAAGAAAGAAATAAAGAAAGAGTGAGTGTTGTTCAACGAGTTACCTTTGCGCTTCGCTGAACCTTCACTTATGACCTCAAAATATGAAAGTTTTGCCCTTCCTGAAGTTGGAAGGCAATATGGTCGCGTTTTAAATCTCGGAAAGGACTAGTTGACAACTGAGTTTTATTGCATACACGAATAATCCACTGCCACATGCATTTTCTGTTTTCTATATGTTACAATCGTTAAATGGTTAAAAAACAAAGTAAATAAAATCAACTTAGTAAAGTGAAATGAGTTCCTGTAGTACATGCAGAATGGGAAGTGCATTTAAGAAGCTTTCTAATAATTATTTGTTGTTAGTCACAGATTCCATAGCTAAATATTGTCAGCTATTCCACTCATTAACCTTTTAATATTTGTGCAGTTTCACTGATCAGTTTATCAATATTACCGTTCTTGTTCGTGTAAATAAGATAACATCTGGGTCATTAGTTCCATATTATTGGGGGGGTGTATCAGAAGTTCATTTCAAAACTCATCATTTCAATGACCTTTGCCTGTATTCTTTGAATTAATTTCTTCAAAAATTACATAAATGTTATTTTATAACACGTCTCATATTGTTAATATTTATATTCCCGGACATTTGTTTCCGTTAGTTGCATTTGGAGTATAAGTGCTTCAAATGCTGTTTTATTGAAGAGTACTGAAAACTCAAACTTTTCAATGAAAAATTGAGCGTCAAATTCCGCTGCATCAAAAGTCATTTAAAAATATTCTCCAAATTGTTCCGCTTGAAATTTTTGTTCTTTATTCTAACTACAACATGGCATTAACGCCATTTATTTATTCTTTAGCTGTTTTCTCAAAATTAACAACTGTAAATGTTTGAATAATGGTCATGTCTTTACATTACAGACGTTTTTTGTTTACATTAGCGGATTTGCGAGTTAAAAGTGCTTCAAATGATTTCCCAATTAAGTGACTCGAAAACTCGAAAGGCTTTTATGGAAAATGATCTTAAGAATGCGCATTTCAAAAAACTTCAAACGATATTTCTCAAAAAATTACTCTTAGAGTTTTCAACAAAGATTTGCCTTACATGACCAAGTTTATCCTTCCATAATATGCTTTACGTTAAATGTTAGTTCTACCATTTTAGGAATGGAAAATTGAGAGAATGTGATGATGTTCTTTAAGTGGCAATAAATGACAGCTGAGAAGGTGAGGGACAAGATAAACTGCTTCCCAGACTAAAGCGATTATAAAACAAACTAGAATGAGTTTGCATTGCCAGTCAGTTTTTAAAATTTTCTTTCTATTTGTATTTCTGCATTTCAGGGTTGATATTAATATATTCAAATATATTAACTTGCATTAACACCCCCTCACATTACTTGTACATTTTATTAATTGAGCAATTTTAGTATTCTGCAACTAGCTCATTGATGATTAATATATGCATCCCAAACAAGCCACTTGTGTAGAGATGAAATATTACGAACGCGCATGATAGAAACTAATTATACACGAGAGTCTTGTCATCGCGAGTTCAGTACAATCGAGTTCATCATAGGACATCATCAACATAAGAATACTATGTAACGCAAAAAAACAAGCTGATTTTTTCTCATTCAATGTACGTGCTCACATTTAATTAAGCAATTCCAGGACCTTCACCACGCAAGTACTCGTCCCCCTGCAGCCCGACCTCGGAAAAGAGTGATGTAGCAGCGTTGGCGCTAACGGGGCAGGGGGCAGCGAGTGGCGGAGGAGGCTGAATGAGTGGAGCTCACCGGGAGGAGAGTTAACAATTCAGCGCAGCGAGGTCGACACGTGAATCAGGCACGTCTCAGCGGCCGATTCACAGGGCGGGGCGGCTGGCGAGGATGGAGGGGTG